>OZ025289.1:6542784-6860071 GCA_964019185.1 Maratus speculifer | reverse complement strand
AACCCTTGGCACTCCGTTGTCCCCGCTGCGGGTAGGGCCAATGTAAAGATTGGAAATGAAACTGGTGATAGTCTTGTGAATCAACTCGAAAAATCTTTTGTCGAGAAAGAAATTGAAGTTAGTCTTAGAGGAAAAATGACTAATTCAAATGAAAAAGTAGAAAATTGTGGTACAAATGATGAAGAAAAACTTTGTGATGCTAGAAGAACTAAAGAAATGGCAGTAGAAGTAATTCTTACAGCGCGTATTTTGTTCGATGATGTAAAAAGTCAAGGACGTGTTGGTATATACCTAAAAGAAATGGGTTCTTGGGTGAATTAAGTCGATGAAATGAAACGCATGAATAAAATTGTTGATTGGCAAGAGAAAAAAAGAAAAGTTTTTCTAGGATATTTGCCAGTCATCATTCAAGTAAATGAGAAAAATGTAATCGTAAAAAAATCCTAATTTGTCAATTTCAGCCTTTATATAATAATATCACTGAATTGTAATTGGAACTCCCATTGTAAAACTACTAAGAGAAATTCAATAGTATGCCACCAAGCCATAGCACCTATGAACAATAGAATTTTAGAGGACACCTCCTGCCGGATGCTGTTTTAATCCAAATTTTTTTTTACAGAAACATTTTCATTTCAAAATTCTCTTCCATATGTATAACAAAATTGTTGTTCTGTATAGCTTATCAACCTTCACATGTATTGTAATTAGATCTACCAAATTAAAGCTGTTATCCGGCTAGACCATAAAAAACTTTGAGTAGTGTTTTTATTTTTACTTTAAGATTGTTTACTACTACTAATTAAAATGCAGTCGGTCTACCAATCAATAAATGAATAAATAAATTCGCGATCTCGAGAATCATGCAGAAAAAAATAGGATTTGTAGTTTGATTAAATTTATGTTAAATATGTATGTTTTTAATTAATTATTAAATTTAAAGGCATTTTGAAGATATATCTAGTGAAGCAGTTTGTAATCATAGGTAGTAGTTTCCACTTTTTGATCGATAAAATATTTATCGTGTTATAAAAGACAGTTGTCACGACACGATAGGTTTCTATTCTTTATTGTGCTCTCTTAGTTGAATAATAAATAAATATATAAATCGAATCTACACTTGCGTGAAGGAAAAAAAGTGTTAGTAGGTTGATTAAGTATAAATTAAAGTTGTTCCAAATTCCTTATTAAAGAACGCTCAAGTTTGGGACGTATTTTTAAAATCATGTTTAAAGGCAACTGAATAAAACTTGCAGTCCTGATTACAGAAGTGCTTTGTAATCATACGTTTTTATTAATTAATTTATAAATAAATGTTCCATTTAAATGCGACTTTTTTCACTTGACGACATATTTTACTGCTTATCAACTTCATAAATCTGCGCATGAAACAGAGCATTCCAGTTCTGTAACCTTCTTATATGCCCTTATAAGCATATAGATATAAACTACCATAGTTCGACACATACTTCAATTGAAATGAGTTCCGGAAATCAGATTCTCTAGGGGACTTTAAGATTTACAGTTTGGTCGAATACAAACTTGTAAATCCGCTTCTGTATAGAAAACACATTCAGTTTTGTAAGAATAAGGATTTAGAAATTTTGAGATAGGGAATACAAATTCTACATGTTTTATCTGCATATGATAGTGATACGGAAGAAAACTTTACATTTCAAAGTGCTTTATAAGGAAAAAAAAAATAAAATAAAACACATGCAATTAAGTTGCGATTTTTTGGACCGTTCTGTACATTTAATATACGGAAGAAAACTTTACATTTCAAAGTGCTTTATAAGGAAATTAAAAAAATAAATAAAACACATGCAATTAAGTTGCGATTTTTTGGACCGTTCTGTACATTTAATAAAACACCAAAAAATAACTAGTAATTTTTCAGACTTTTTTTTCTATTTTGGGCATTTTTAAAACCATAATGACATAGTAACTTTTCTTCCTTTGTTTTTTATTTTGGGCATTTTTAAAACTATAATGACATAGTCATTAAGAATGCAATCATTTCATTCATCCTTTACTTTCCTTATTAGCTCACAAGCTATTTTCAATACATTTTTTAATGATATTAGGAATAAATTAGCAGAAAAGTTACATTATAAAATGTCACAAAACTCTTTTAAAGGGGTGACTTGAATAGTGCAATAAGATAAAAAAATATATAGAGTACTTACACATATATACATATATTATTTATATGACAAATAGACTAACATAATCTGAAGTTTTATTAAAAAATCGCGTAGTAGCTCTTGAGATAGAGATATTGAGATAATCATGAATGTGCAACCTAGTGAGTATTCTACTCCAAAAACTGAAGTATAATAATTTATATCAGAAACTAACTGAATCTGAACTTTGATGAAAATTGGTGCAATAGTTCTTGAGATAGAGTTATTGCGATAATCACGAATTATGCACTACCGCAGCGTTTCCTGTCCCTACAATGTCTAAATCCATACAATGTTATATCATGTACTAACTGAATATAAAGTTTTATGAAAATCCAAGCACTAGTTCTTGAGATATTGTAGAAATTGTAAATAATGCAGCATAGCAGTGCCACCTCTTTAGCAATATGCACCAAAAATAATCCGATCTAGTTCATATCAAGGTCTCACACAATCTAATGTTTCTATCTAAAACACACTTACATCAATCTAAAGTGAAATTCTGGGCATTAGTTATTGAGATAGAGCGCCCACAAAATTTTTGTCACATGCACAGAGACAGACAGACAGAATGATTAATTTACAGACAGGCTCACATATAGACATTATATAAAAACATGATTTTCGGGTTCTCTGACCCCTAAAACGTGTAAATCTGTCAAAAAACGGTATTTTGAAAATTTTCACAAATCCAATACTCTTGACCAGTACCAAAATTCTTGTAAAGAATATATGTAAAAATATATATTAATCATATATAAATGTTCTTTATAGTCTATACTCAAAGATTTTTATGAGAAATATAAGCACACAATCATTGTTTTAAATGTATATGTAAATGACACAATTTGCAGAGAAAATTTAAAATGCGTAAGATTAATTTTATACTAAAAACCTAAAAATAAAAAATATGATAGGTTATAATAATATATTATGAAAGCGTATAATTTATTTTAAAATAAATGTTTTATTTCCCATACTTTGAAACTAGGAAAATATATAAACTATTATAAGTCATAAATAATTTACCAGTGAAAATGCAAATCGACGATTTTCTATTTGTCTTCAATCCCTTTCTTTTATCTTATTAAGAGATTAAATACCCTCATTTTTTCGTTAAAATAATCCAAAAATGAAAATCCCATATTAAATAATCCGTAGGGATAATATTTTTGAGCGATTGTGAACTTACAGTTATTAAAATATTTTCCTTTGTTTTCATAACTCTAACTTTAACAATGAGAGTTCTTCAAGGGCAGTTCTTGTATAAAAGAATGACGCGACCTTATCTTCTGGTTTCCTTTTTTAGGTTTTTGTCTTTCCACATTTTCTATTCAAAAGATAAGGATAAACTCTCAATTTTTTTTTTCAGCCGTCGGTAAGGTGAAGCAACATTAATTATTTTTTCCAACAGCGATTATCTATTTTCCGCGGTTTCGAAATTTTAAGAGGCAGCAGTTTATCATGAAAATGTGACATTTTTTATATGCATGTCGTTTTCAAGTTTTATTTTTAATCTTAATATCCCATTATTTTCGTTTTTAATATGTTTCAAAAGTTCAAATAATTAATGAGATTTCCTAAGTGGACGAAAATGGGGATTTCTTGAGGTTACAGTAATGGAAATTAAATTTTGAAATTTCTTTTTATTTTAGTAAGAAATTACTCAAATTCAACGAATTAATAAATCTAATTATAATTTTACATGCCTCATACGAAAAAAATAGGGTCTAAAATTACTATTTCAAATGTACATAAGTTATGACAGAAAAAAGTACCGGATCTCCGGCTTTCTTTTTAAAAATTGCATTCAGAAATTCCAAAACAATATAAAATCTGTTAACTTTTAAAAAATTGTTTCATTTTTAACCGTTCGTAATGCATATATGAAGACTCATAATCTTAATAGATCATAATCCAATTTGAAAAAGAATGAGATAGTCAATCTAGAATGTGTATTTTGTCTACTACCATAGTAATCTAAACCTATTTCCGAATACCGTCTTTCTCAAGTTGTCGGCTTACAGAGTTGGTTCATTTTCGAATTTATCAAAACAAAATTGCACATTTTGCACATTCTAAATGGTTGGTTGGTTGAATGGGGTTTTATGGCGCAAGATTTCCTGTGGGACATGCTGCGCCAACATTCTAAATGGACTTTCTTCATTTTCCAAATGGTTCAACAACCATTTGGAACCCACCCCATTTTGGATTCCAACTTCATTTTCCAATGGTTCAATTCAACTTTCAGAATCGATTACATGCATTTTTCCTGTTATCGTTACATGAAAAGTTCTTGGAATCCCAGTTTCCTAGAAAATGTTTAGTACCTTCACAGATTTTTTTTTTTTTTACAGTGTACGAATAAAACATTTGAGCATATATAAGATACATCGGAGGATACATTTTATGGTTCTTACCAGTATTTTACACCAATAAGCTTCAAAAGACATTTTTACAAGATATGCAATAGGAATATATCATGTAATTTATTAATGAAAAGTACTGGTACGAACAACAAAAGTCCTATATGCTTCGACCCCTGACAATATGGATAACTTTTATTTGAATATCTTAAAAACTACATGGTGGAATGAGCTGTAATTTCCGATTCACATGTTTTAAGCTTATAAAAATCAATTTCTGTTAAAAGTTATCGGTTAGATTTGATATATATTTTATAAATTAACTTTTAAATACATATTTTTTTTTTAAATCTTACATTTGGATATTTCTACATTCAGAACAAGAGCCGATGAAGTTTTTTCCTGGTAATATTAATGTTGAATGGGTTAATTGATAATTGATTAACCAACTTCCCATTAGAGAAAGTTTTATTGCTGTACGATGTTATAAAAGACACTAGCCACTATTGTTCATGCAGAAAATAAAACTATTGCAAAAAAAAGTCATACAATTTGTCTTCATTATCAATTCGTTTTTAATAAAAACGCCACTTTAATTATGATTAACCTGTATGTCAAATACATTTGCTCCTATACACAACATAATGATGCCAAAAAAATTATTTTACGAGTATTTTCACGATAGGAGAAGTTTTAAAAATTTATGGCCTCATAAATTGCGGTCTTGTTAGGAAAATTTTAAAACGACAAATATCATAATTCAAAGAGCAATATATGCAAAGAAGTGGTCTCGTAAATAAAATTTAGCGACGTTTCGAGAATATGTTAGAAGTATTTTACAGTATTTCCATATTCTTAGTATAAACGTGGCATACTTTGAAGGAAAAATATTTTTATATTTCACGAATTCAAACTTTAAGTAATATATTGGAAAGCTACTAAAAATGTTTTTTGATCTATCAGACATTTACGATAATCTAATTCTAATTACAAACACAATTACTCAGATATTAGAATACATCATTCTAAGCATGGAAAAAAAATAGAAAAATTCAATAGGAAAGTGAAAAAATTTATTGATTAAAAGGCATTATTTTCATATTTGTAATAAATAGAAAATATGGTATAATACTTGATTATTACGTCGATAATTTTCATTAAATTATTTTAATCTCCAAAGTATACGAATTCACATATATTTTGTTTTAAATAACAAAAAAAAAAAAAAAAAAAAAAAAAAAAAAAAAAAAAAAAAAGTAAATTAGTAAAACATTCATAAAAATAAAAATTAAACGCTAAATTATAATTACTTGATGATGAAACAAATACTCGTAAACTGTTTCATGTCCACTTGTGACATTCACCATCCGATCAGCTATTATTGACATTTAATCACATAGTTTGGCGATAGTTGTTTGGTCGACGGAATAATCAAATATTATTGAAATTATATACTTTATATAAATATAATGAGTTTTTAAATACAAAATTGAAAAGTACACAAAATAACTTTTGTAAATTTTCTGATTTTAAACGTCTCCAGTGTTTTTAGCTTTATAAAATTTACGAAATTCATTTTAGGAATAACGATGCAACGTTGCTCAGATAATAATGACAATTTTGACATGAAAATTTAACTCATTATCACCGTATGTTAACAATTGTATAAATAATAATTTATATTACCTGATAACAGCAGCAAAGAATGCGAATTTTTAAAGCCCACTCTATAAGTAACATTGACGAATTTTTTTTATAGTGCTTATATGTAACACAGTGATGTAAGGACTTAACTCATTTGTTTCTGAGTTTTTGTTTTCTGACATTTTTTGGCATAATGATTTTTAAATGTTGCAAAATGAACGGGTAAAATGCTAAAAAAATATCCCCAAAAATATGCTAAAAAAATATGCTAAAATATTTTTACATTTATTTGATAAAATATAAGCATTAAAATAGCAAATAAAGCCTTTGTGCAAAAATGTATAAAGGCAGAAAATAAATATTTAGAAATGCACAAATAATGCATTAAAAGATAGCAAAAAAAATCTCTTACGAGATTTTTCATCAGTGCATGGGAGTATGCGTAATATTTGTAATAGTACAATATGCATAATTATATGTTTTGTCTAAATTTATATACAAAACTTACAAACTATACATTATAAACTATAATTATTATTTTTATGAACTACAAAAAATATATAGTTATATCTTTACAGGAAATAATAACATTATAAGTGTTTGTTATACAAAGTAAGAATGTTCCTATTTGGGGATAAAAGCAATTTGTTTCATAATCATCGTGTAAAAAACTTTACATAAATAAATGTTCCCTAAATGACTAATAAAAATATGTATTAATTCCTGCTTAGCGCCCTATATTTTGAAGTAAGAAAAAGGCATATAAAATAAGATTGAGCATATTTCGCAAATTAAAAAGGTACGTATTTCGAATAAGCCTACAAGCTAAGATTATGGCTCATTTATTTGGATTAATAGTGAAAAAAACACAAACCAGCTTACTTTTTACATTTAGCCATCCTTAAAAATGAAAAATCTATACACTCCGGAGAAGAACCTTTATTTAAGTAAATCAATATACACCTTTCGGTAACAGGTAAAGACATTTATAGATAATTATTACACTCAATCACTATAAACACTAGGCATAGATGGTCCATGAACTGAAGCCATTATTGAATCCAGTATTTCCGTTTTTAAAGTGATATTGCGTTTATACATGTATTTACGTTTGTTTTTTCTCAAAGATTAAGATAATGTATGAGAGAGAACGAGATAGGAAACAAAATATATCTTTCAATTAACTGAAGATATGTTACAGTTATTGTAAAAAAATGTGTTATTCTTATAATTAAATTAAAATGTGTGTCTTTTACAAAATACCCGCTTCTTTTGTGTAATGTTTACTGGACAAAAACGACTGGATTCGGATCTCGACACGGGCATGAATGTTTATTGTAAGTCAGATTTTACTTTAAATATTAGTATCTGTCTGGTTATTCCCTCGTGTACAAAATATGATCACAGAGCCCATAATAAATCAAATCAGGGGCAATATATACATATATACATATTTGAATAGTTTGAATCACCACATCGCATATCTGCAACATGCAAAACAGTCATTGATTCTTAAACAATGGGCTTTCAGTGGGTGGATTCTATTTATATTTAATGTAGTCCAACACATCAAATGAATTAGTCAAAAAATTCTAAAAAAAATAACAATAATAAAATAGTTTTTCGGGCCAAAATTTTACTTACGATCTGATCAATACTCCATGCTAAAATAAATGTATCAACTTTTGTTAAATTAAAAAAGTTGAAGATGCCAAAAATTGGAATTTTACACAGCTAATTTCATGTACATTGCAATTTTGTGTTTATAAATTTCCAATATTTACGAGTAGTATGTAATTTTGTATATATTCCAAATTTTAAAAATGTGCCCATTAGTAAATATTTTTTCTTTTATATGTCCTAAGTTTTATAATTATTTTTACGAGCTCAAAATGATGTATTCTAATATCTCAAATAATCTTTCAAGTCCAATTTACAGAGTTATACGTTATAGGTATACAGCAGCTATACAGCATAAGGTAAAACAAGGTAATCAAGGTTTTTTGGGCACCAAGATAAATTTCGAGGGAAAAAAAACGGAATAAAAAATCTTTACTTCTATCAAAATTAAAAAAAAAAGATAATTAAAACATATTTAAATATATATATAAATTTAAAAATATTTATATCTGATTTTACAAGATATAACATTCTTTTATCTTAAGCACATTTTATACTTCCTCTCTAAATATTGAAAAATATCTTTTTAATCCAACATAAACGATTCGGATATTCAGTAGTCTTTTATTCGTAACTAAATTTTATAACTTTCTAAATTCAGTTTCATTCCGTTATTCTTCCATTTTCTGCATCATTGACAGGGGAATCTTTTATGAGTAAACCTCCGTTTTTCTCGAATTGCGCGAGATAAAAAGCTTTTGTTATTATCCGGATAAAATATATCGTGATAAACCTTCAGAGCAAATCTCTTTTAACCTATTGGGGCATTGTACGATACGAAAATTACGGGATGATAAAGTACAAGTTTAACCGTCTTAAAAATATTATTAGCAATAGTCGGAAAAATATTTAACAAAGAAATATGATGCCAGATTAGGAAAAATATTTTTTACGCTTTCAATCGCACATATATTTCTATTTTGCCCGGCGGAATAATTCCCTTCATACAATATTAAATAATGACTTTCTAACCCGATAGAAATGTCTCGGCGATTGGGTTGGTTTTATACGCAACAGACTTTTATGGCTTTCTAAATTCAGTTCCATTTTACTATTATTCAATTTTCTGCATCATTTCCGGGCGACATCTTTTATAAGCAAACTTCCTTTTCCTCGAATCGCATCAAATAAAAAACTCATGTTATTGCCCGGATAAAACATATCCTGATAAAACCCCAGAACAATTGTGTTTCAACCTAACAGGGTGTTATACGATATGAAGATTAAAAAAAGTTAAAGTACACAAAAATATTATTAGTAGTATTCTGAAAAATCATTAACAAAAAACCCTGATACCTTATTATGAAAAATATAACTTTTATGTTTTTCAATCGCAAACGTTTTTCTATCTTGCCCAGCTCATTCACTCCCTAAATACAATATTAAAGAAAAATTTTCGAATCCAATAGAAATGTTGCCATCATTGAGTCTGCGTTTTTCTTAACAAAATATAACGACTTCTAAACTCTGTTTATTTGTGGCACATTTCCGTTCACTGCATCGTTGAACGGGTGCTTCTTTCATCAGCAAACTTCCGTTTTTTTACGAGTAGGATTAGATAAATAGTCCATGTTAATGCACATATAAAATATAACATGATAAACCTTGAGAAAAATTCTCTTTCGACCAAACGGAGCGTGCTGTGCTACGAATTTGAAGGAAGAGATGAAATACATATAAAAAGTTATTTAAATATGTTTTTTATGTTTTTTATTTTATTATTTTGGAATGCGAACCAAGAGGGCCAGAAAAAATACCAAAAGTCGACGTAAATTTCATCACGGATTAGAAGGCTTTAATAATTTGAACTGTTCCAGATTTTGGAATCTATTCATATTAATGCTATACACTCCATTTTAGAAACCGAACATGTCACGGTTAAGCACAATATAATATATAATTTTCATAGAATAAAACGTTGCTTTTCCTTGAGTAAATATGGGATAAGTGCCCTTAGAAAGACCCCACTTAGGACCAATATCTCACGTTTTGATAATTGGACGTCATAAACACAACCAATGTAGAATAAATACGCGAGTTTAGTTACGCCAAGTATACTTACGAGAAACAGACAGATGAATGAATAAACCAAATTCATTCATTCAGATTTTTGGTATGTTTGTGATAAGACATAAGCGATAAGAAATATACCTAAATAAAATTCATAAATATTTTTAACAAAGAAATGGAAATAAAAAGATATAACATTTATTTAAGCATCATAAACACTTTTCTATTTTGCAAGGCTGACTCACTCCCTAAATATTAAAGAATAAATTTATAATCCAATATAAACGTTGGGGCTATTAAATATGCTTTTATGTGTACACAATTTTATGAAATCAGACCTCAGCTGTATTCTACCATTCTTCTATTTTCCGCATCATTAATGGGGGCTACTTATGTATGGCCAAAGGTGACCGATCGCTGGATATTTTAGACGTTTTGTTAAAAATCTAGAAAAATACACAAAACAATTATCCTGAAACTCCAAATGTATAAATAGAATAATACAAGTCATATATTTCTGCAATTGATTTTTCCCAAAACCGTTAAAAAATTAAAATTGAATGAATATATTTAGAGAACCCTGTCAAAACAAAGAAGCAAAAATGTTCAAACAATAAAATACGATTAAGTGTTTTATTCTAATAAACTATGTTTATTGTATGGTGATAGGATGTAGCCAAGTCCACGGACGCATTATGGTTTTCTTTTACTCGCCAACACGTATAAAAAATACTGCATAACAAACTTACTTGAATGAAAAACAAAAATGTATGAAATAACTTACGAATATTTTAAGTCCTTTGAAATGGAAATGAATAATAATCTAACAATACTATAAAATGGGATTTGTACTACAATCAAAATCAATTTCTTAAGGGGATGCGAGGTTCTTTGTACTCTTCTTTTAAATCTAAGCATTTTAAGGTACATTTTGGCATAGTGATAATGAGTCATTGAAGGAAAATTTTTCTATGAACAAACTGTTCAACTTCCCAGGCAAAATTCGAAAAATGTATTTTTTTTTAAATTGCAATAAATTTTAAAATGTTTCTTAAATTTGAAATGTGTGTTACATTTTTTAACTTCTTGAGCATTTTTTCTAACTATTCATACAAGTGTACAGCATAATTTTAGTAATCGGATTAATCTTAAATTACTTAGTTTGGTAAAAAATATATGCAAATGCGTGTAAAATTGCAGTAAATTGAATTTATTTTACACGTTTTATGTCTAAAAAATACTTTAACGTAAATATGACACCAACTTTAAGAAATAGGCCATAAGGAACAATAAAAAAACAATTTGAGTCAATTGAAAAGTACACATTAAAGTTTTATTACATTAAACTGACTATTCTTATATTACACTATATGGCCATTGATTATTGGACACTTGCGATTTTAGACATTTTACTAAATATCTAGAAAAATACATAAGGAATCATCTCGAAACTCTTAGTGTATAGATATAATAGTATACGTCATACATCTCCGTGAAGATTTTTTACCGAAACTCCATAGGGGACCGTCAGCAAATTAAAAAAGAATGAATATATTTTGAATAACCCTGTCAAAACTAATGTAGCAAAAGCGCTCAAACTGTTCATTATGATTGAATGCCTTATTGTATTACACTGTGTTCATTTTTATGCAAATAGCATGCATACTCGCAGAGTAATTAAGGTTTTTTAAAAATGGTCCCAAATTTTTCCAAGTTTTTCCCTTATAATTCTTGATATAAACTAATATGTTTTTCAGAAAATATGACAAACAACATTGCACATAGTACCCTGTAATCAGAAACAAAAAATAATAAAAATTTTATGAAAAATGAGTAGGTTTATTAAATAATTTTTTACTGCGCATGCGTCAAAGATATCAAAATTTCATTTGCATATTATGTTAGCTAAATGTATAGAGCAACTTTTATAAAAGTCTCAAAATCGTAGCTTGAAAATTCTGAAAGTAATCGTCTATAGAAAAAGGACAAAATCCGTTATTTCCAAAATGAAGCAAAAAAATGAGGGATTTTATCCAAATGTAGTAGTACATCCCGTATTGTGTATTCTATATTGACACTAATCAATGAATATATGGATACAACCCCCCTTGTTTTTGATTCATTTTGAGAATAACGGATTTTCAACTTATTCAATTGACGATTATTTTCAGAATTTTCAAGTTATGATTTATTGACTTTCACAAAAGTTGCTCTATATATTTAGCTAACATAATATGCAAATGAAATTTTGATATCGTTGACGCATGCGCAGTAAAAAGTTATTTAGTAAACCGACTCATTTTGTATACAATTTTCATTATTTTTTAATTCTGATTACAGGGTACTGTGTGCAATGTTATTTGTCATATTTTTTGAAAAAAATATTATTTTATATTAAGAACTCTAAAAATTATAAGGAAAAAACTTGGAAAAATTTGGGACCATTTTTATAAAAACCTTAATTACTCTGCGAGTATGCATGCTACTTGCATAAAAATGAACAAGGTGTATTACAATAAGGCATTCAATCATAATCTAGATTTTGAGCGCTTTTGCTGCATTAGTTTTGACAGAGTTATTCAAAAGATATTCATTCTTTTTCAATTTGTTGACGGTCCCCTATGCAGTTTCGGGAAAAAATATTCACGGAGATACTATTATATTTATACACTAAGAGTTTCGAGATGATTCCTCATGTATTTTTCTAGATATTTAACAAAATGTCTAAAATCGCAAGTGTCCAATAATCAATGGCCATATAGTGTACATGTATACGTTAAAAATGAAAAAAAGTATTTTAAGTGAAGTAGATTCTGGCTTTTAAATAGATAGCGATATAACAAATTGGCTTTAAACTAAATTCATAATATCTCGATATCTTCGAAATTTCCTAGGTAAATGAAACTTTTCTTAGGAAATGTACTAAGACTAATAAAGTATAATTTAATTAAAAAATAAAAAAATCATATTTTCATCATTATTTGCCAAATAAGTAATTAAGACCCCTTAAATAATGCCCTATAATATTACGAATAACTGGAATCTTGGTTTTTTAAACATTACCAGCATTAAAAAGTTCTTCATAATCTCCCACAACTAGAAAATTAAGTAATCTTGGTATTTTATATTTACCACTATCATAGAATGCCACATATTTTCTTCATCCATAAATTCAAAAGTTTTTTCACATCAAAGTCACATTGTGTATTCTTGTACTAAGGTTTGCATTTGTAGATGAACGTATAAGAAAGTGCATGCCAAAATTCATTGCTTTTACTCGCATATCTGTGTGTTATAGCCAAATCTAAAAGTATTGTAGGCAATTTTAAACTCGAAACAACTTTAAATAAGAATACTACAAACGAAATATATGTAACTTGGAAAGTGATCTCAATCGGTTTTTGGAAAACTAGCCAGGCTGTCTGGTAAAAAAAAATACAATATGATTACAAGTTTGAGATTCTGTTTGGTAATTCAGGACATTTCTTCTAAGCTGCTAATGCTTGATTTCATCGCCACGAATTTGTAATTTATACTTAATCATTCATTTTTAACACATGAATGCTAATGTGATAACATTACCATAGTGCGTATAAAATCGGTGGAAAAGTGGTTTAAATAGCTTATCCTCTACTGACGGCGAAATGCTGAATAATATCAAAATTACTTTGTATGTATTTAAAAAGTTCTCATGAGTAAAAAGTTTTTATTGCTTTCTATACAGGGCCAAATCTTGACACTTAAACCCAATCGCAGTGTTCGAATATTTATTTATTTTTTTTTTGTAATTTTAAATAGAAGAGGCGGTTAAGAGTTTCTTTCACTCGTTGGTTGCATGAAGTGGTGACCCTTGTAACTTGACATTATTTAAGTTCTCCTTATAATTTTTTAGTTCTAGTAATGGTTCGAAAAGGGTGATTTTTTAAATTATATTCTCTATAAAAAGAGACTTTTCGGGTGCGCATAATTGGCGTAAAAAACTTACAATTTTTGGAAAACTGTCTGTTTTGAATTCATTAAAACAGAATATTCCTGTAGGAAATAACTTAGATTTAATAGCAATAAGGCAAACTACGTGTACCCTAATAAGGGCAAGGCTGATTTAGCACATGGCAATACATCAAAATGAAAAATTGATTCAAAAAACGAGAAAGACTTCAGACAGGATTTATATATTTTTAAAACGTTACTTAATGTCAATGCCAACTATAATAACCGCAGAAATTAAAAGAAACATTACTGATGAATGTTTCAGTAAAGACCATCTGGCACAAACTTTCAATGAGTGTCAATATTTTTTCTTGCACTGTACTGAGCTACGTATCATCGTAACCCGTTAAAGCCTAGTAATACCATATGATTCCGGAAGAACCATGTTTGAATAGCAATATTTTTGAACGGAAACTTTATGTTTACTTGATGACTTCAACTTCGTGATAAAATTAAACAAAAAATTGCTATTTAATAAAAGCTGGTGGGAAATTTAATTTTTGCATTTTAAAAAGGGATATAATTCCGGCTTTAATGGGTTAATTGTCAATAGCATTCGTTGACCCACATGTGAGTGCTTAAGGAAGTTTTGAATTAGTTATATATCTTTATTAGATAAGTGATTGTTTCTCCGGCAGTTACTTCATCTAGTTCTTAGATGAAATTATAAAATTAGTTAAATCTCGATTCTCATATTAAAACGCAGTCGTTCTAACAAGTCCTATCTTGGTGGAAAACACCTAAAAACACAGCTTTAATTGTTGACTCCTAGGTTTATAATTGTGCTTTCCTGCACCAAAATTATGAAAACATGGAGGATTGGGAGCAGGAAAACAAAATAGTAAACCTATGAGCCAACCGCTAAAATCGGGATTTTACGTAATTTCCACCAAGACTTAGCAGACCGATTGCGTTTTATTATGCGAATCAAGATTTAAGTAATCCGAGATTTTCATCCGTGAACTTGAAGTAGTGATTGTCTGTGTTTCCGCCTCCCGGCCTATTACATTTGCATCAAGTATCGTATCTATTGAAAACACAGCTGGTTAAAATTCCAAAAATGAATAAACAACTCAGTTTCAAAATAATCAGAGAGAATATTTCTGTTTGGTTCTTTTCTACAACTTTGGATTTCAATCCAGATAAATACAGATCGAAATTAAAAATAAGAAAAAAGTATTTTCTTTGCTTAATACACTGCTCAAAACAATTAAAGGATATTGCAGTTTTAGGTGGATTTTGTATCTGGGAAACTTTTTAGCTGATTGATACATGGTCGACAGACATAGTAGGTTATATGAGAATAAATTACACATGTTTTTCAGAAAAAAACGCATTTTATTGCGCATTTGTGTACAAAAGGAAAAAAACACAATTTATGCATATGAGAAAAAAAGAATAAGAAAAGATGTTTTCTTCAAAGAAAATCATTTTCAGTAGGGGGTATGGTTTCCACGGGCGTCCAGCAACGTTGAACAACTTTGAGGCATGGACTCAATGAGGCTATTAAAGACGAATTGGGGTATTCTGCCCCACTCCTCCAGAAGAGCTCTTTCCAGTTCTTGGAGAGTTTGTGGGGGTTGTTGGCGGCCAGAAACTCGTCTTCCTAGAGCGTCCCAAACGTGCTCGATTGGATTCATGTCTGGAGAACACGCTGGCCATTCCATTCGAACGATTCCTTCCTCCAAAAGGAAATCCTCCACCAGGTTTGCACGATGTGGCCTGCAGTTATCGTCCATTAAAATGAAGTTATCTCCGATTGCTGCTGCGTAAGGGATTACAATAGGTCTGAGGATCTCATCCCTATATCGGCGACTAGTCAGATCTCCATATGGAATGATGTAGAGGTCAGTGCGCCCGTCAATGGAGATGCCACCATACACCAACACTCCTCCACCGCCAAATCTGACACTTTCGTGCACAAACGCAGGATTATTCCTACTGCCACGGTCCCTCCAGATGAAAATACCCCTATTATCCGGATGCACAGAAAAACGGGACTCGTCAGAAAAGAGAATATTGCTCCATTCATTTCTCCTCCAGTCGACATGCTCGGTTGCCCACTCCCTGCGGTCGCGACGATACCTTGATGTTAATCTAACGAATACCATCGGTCGGCGAGCATACAGACCTACAGCATGGAGCCGGTTTCGGACAGTCTGAGTTGAAATCGTGGTGCCTTTAGCCAAGCGAAGGTGTTGTTGGAGAAGAGTAGCGTTTATGTTTCGGTGTGTCCAAGCTGTTAACGCTAAATACCGATCTTCATTGGGCGTTGTTGCCCGTCTACGACCTTTTCCTGGTCTTCGGCCTGCACATCCACTCTCCAAAAAACGGTTTCAGATCCTGGAAATGACACTTTGTGACACTCCAATGGCTTGCGCTACTTCGGCTTGAGTTTGGCCCGCTTCTAACCTACCAACACTTCTCCAAGCTTCTGAATCTGTCAAATGACTTCGCTGAGACATCATACTCATCGAAACAAAGCAATCACTGAAGGCCGATCATCCTTGTCTTCATTCTCTTTTATCCAGTTAAAAGTCAAATTTCATTTGCTACTGCTGAAGCGACGTTTTTGACGTCGAACTCAAAATTTGCATACTCCACAGTTTGAAAACCAGAAAAATTTGCATTTGTGATTCTCTTCTTCTATTTTCCGCAAAAAAAAAATTCGTTTATATCTTTATTTTATATAAAACTTCAAATATCCTTTAATTGTTTTGAGCAGTGTAAAATACATTGCGAATAATCTAATTCTTCCGGATATTAAAATATTCTTGTTTCTTTTTTTTCAGTAAAATAATCATGTTTTAGGAAGAGATGAAAAAAAACTAAAGTAAAATCTCGGCGTTTAACATAATAAAAATAGCTAGGAATAAATATATTTTGTGCTTCGGGGAACATGAGTTGAGAAGAGGTCCTATAAAAAAAAACATTTATTATGTAACTTTGGCGCAGTGTCAAGTAAGTAAAAAATATTTTCAATATTACTTTTTTTTTCTTATTTCAACACATTATTACTCTATTTTTATTTCAATAAATATTTTATTAGATTGAATTTAAAGAGGAAAACATTCATGAACTGATTCGAAATTAAATGGTTTCTTTTCAATAAATAGTATTCTTAATGATAATTTACTTGTTTCAGTTTATTGAAGAAAATAAACTATAATGATCTAAAATATGAAAATATAGTGTGTAGTAATCCCTTGCAATACAGCTACTGGAAATACGTTGAATGTTTTAAAATTTTTGTCAGAGGCAGTTTTTAAATATATGTAGTGATTTTCTCATTAATTTTCTTCATGTCTAAAAATCGCGTTTATAAGTGAATATAAATATTATCACCAGAGCAGAATACATTCATTTGTGAAATGTAAATTAGCATTTTAGCAAAAACGCTTTTAACTTTAAGATCATTGAGAAAATTGCATTAATATAACTGAAAAATGCTTATTGCCTCACTTTAAATGTTCCAATTAGATAAAGATTGATTATTTCTCAACATAGAAAATAAAACCCCAAACGTTTTTTAAAAAAACTTTATTCTATTTGTTTGAATTTTAATATTCTGTCCTTTTGATTAATTAATCACTTTTTTTGTACATGACAGCAGCATTATGATGTTTGGCCCTTATGAAAATTACATTAATATTGCATAAAATTGCATATTATGTCATCATTAAAACTCCAATTAAGTCACCATTGCTTGTTACTAACAAAAAAAGAAAGGATACGAACATTCTTTATAAAACTTCATCTTATTTCTTTGAATTTTAATGCTTTGTCTCCTTCTTAAATAAATCGCTTTTTCTGCACTTTTTTTAATTTTCTATTGGTACATGGCAATAGTGTGGGAGCGATTCTTTCTCCAACAGCCAAGTATCATGTCTTGTAAGGTTCTTCATATCGCAACTCTGATAGAAAAGGTCTTTAGAAAGCAGACGATTTTCTGAAAAAACTCCATTCAGACGAAAAGCCGAAGAAAAAGGAAATGAACGGAAGAGATCGTTGGATGGAATGTGGGGAGAGTTGGGGTTGACTTTAGAAGAATGTTGATGAAGATGACGCGATTAAGATGTTTTAATTAAAGTTTCCTTTTGAATGTTCGAATTGTAAATATTAATATGTAAATATCTTTTTTGTAAATATTAACGTTTAATATAAGTCATTTAAAAGTTTAAAAACGGTGTCAGAATTTAATTTACCTCCGAGTTTATTTACTTATGTGTTCGAAAGAACTTTTATAAGAAGAATCTCCATAAATTTTGGTGTCAGAACCGAGACAAACGAACGCCCACAGAGAAGAAATATATATATACTTTAAATAATCTGGAAGCCGTTATTATTTAGAATTGTGATGGAATCCTTGCTGGAAATTATTATGAGGAAATCTTTTTTGAATATATGTTTAATGATATGAAGCTGTTGGATACTGCGACAACAATGCTGTTTAAATGTGTGAAGCTGAGCATCTGATTATGAAGTGAGTTTATTATTTCATTTTTCTTTTCAGTAATGGAAAAATTAGTTGATTTAAAGGAATTAGAGTTTTCTTTGAAAACTGAAAAATCAGCTAGTATTAAGATATTGCACAAATTAATTTTTGGAGAAATCGGTGACAGAAATAATCGACGTAGAATTCGGAATTTTACTGGGTTTACGTTTGAAGTAGATTCCGATGAATATCAAACTAAATTCAAAGAAATTAAAGATAATTTTTCTGTTAACGACATAATTAATATGTTTTGTGTATAAATAATTCGGGAAATTTTGATGAAATTGCTGCCAGAATAATTTCTAGTTTATGTGATTTTAATATTTTAAAAATTAATATGATAGCCGATGTAGGTACTCTTAGTGATGACGAAAGTGTTGATGAATTTAATGATGATTTACAAGATAAAACTAAAAATATTTCAACTGTTTTTGAGAATAATATGAGAAATGATTCTGGTAGTTCTAATTGTGAAAGTAATGAAAATCAGAAAATTCTAATTCCTGATCATGTTATTAAACCAAGCATTTCTATTAATGATATTGAAAGTATGATTACAATGTTTGAAGGTACTCAAGTACAAAATATTAATAAATGGATTGCCGATTTTGAAGATATTGTTTCATTATTTAACGTTAGTGATTTGCACAAGTTGATTTTGACTAAACGCCGTATGACAGGCAAAGCAAAATTATTTCTTGAAAGTGAAACAAATATTAATTCGTGGTCTAAATTAAAAGCCCTACTCATGTCTGAATTTGGTCAAACGTGCAATTCAGCTGAATTACACGAATTGCTGTCCAAAAGAAAAATTAGACCACATGAATCGTTAGATGAATATTTTTTAAATATGAAACAATTATGCTCAAAAGGCAATATTGAAGATTCTGCCCTTATTCAGTATGTAATAAATGGAATTAATGACCCCATTTCTAAAAAATCTTTTTTGTATGGTTGTCCCAATATTGCTGAATTTAAACAAAAATTAAAGATTTATGAAAAAATAAGATCGGAGTATGAAAATGCAAAATTTCATAAATATGAAGGAGCTAAGCCTAAAATTAAATCCGAAGTTGAAGTTAAGAACAAATTTAAGTCTGTAAAGCCAAATATGCGTTGTTTTAATTGTGGCGGGAATAATCATAAGAGTATTAACTGTGTAAATAAAGATAAAGGGCCGCTTTGTTTTGCTTGTAACGCTTATGGTCATAAATCATTTCAATGTAATAAATCTAAAGATACAAGTGTTAAAAATGCTCAGTCACAAGTAAACATTATTACATCCAAAGATTTAATTCTGAAAGAGATAAAGCTTTATTCTTTGCGTTTAATCTCTTTAATAGATACTGGTAGCCAAAAGCCTTTGTTAAAGAAAAGTATTTATGATAATTTGAAGAACTTTGTAGAATTAAAACCTACGAGTATCTCTTTGACCGGTCTAGGAAAAGCCTCAATTAAACCAGAAGGTTGTTTCAATTCAGAAATCGAAGTAGATGGTTCAAAATTTAAAGTTACTATTTTTGTCGTTAAGGACAGTTGCATTAATTTCGATTTAATTATTGGCACTGATGTTATTCATCAAGGTACATTAACTATTTCTGAGAATAAAGTGAAACTGTTTATAGCTGAAGTTCAGTCTAATGACTTTTTAGTTAATATTGTAAATGTTTTGGATGAGCCTAAAATTGATTTAACTCACATTGCTGACAAAAAATTACGTTCAGAGTTATACTCTTTAATTGAAAATTATGTACCAATTAAAACTAAAACAGTAGAAGTTAAAATGAAAATTAATTTAACTGACGAAATCCCAGTTTGTTCTTCTCCTCGAAGATTACCGCCATGCGAGAAAAAAATAGTCGAAAACCAAATTGAGGAGTGGCTAGCTCAGGGAATAATTCGAGAAAGTTCTTCTAATTTTTCTTCGCCGGTTGTGTTAGTCAAGAAAAAAGATAACACAATGAGACTTTGTGTTGATTACAGATGTCTTAACAAAAAGACAGTACGTGAGCATTTCCCCTTGCCAGTTATTGATGATGTAATAGACCAATTACATTCTGCCGAAGTATTTACCACCATAGATTTGAAAAACGGTTTCTTTCATGTAGATGTTGAAGAAGACTCGCGGAAATACACCTCGTTTGTTACTCATGAAGGACAATACGAATTTTTAAAATGTCCATTCGGGTTGACCAATAGCCTTAGTGTTTTTCAAAAGTATATTTATAATGTATTTCGAAACCTATTAAAAGATCACATTGTTGTCATTTATATGGATGATTTAATAATACCGGCTAAAAACGAAGCTGAAGGTCTCGAAAAATTAAAACTTGTACTCGAAACTGCATCGGAATATGGATTAGAATTAAATCTTAAAAAATGCAATTTTTTGAAGCGTGAAATTGATTTCTTGGGGTATAGAATCATAAATGGTAAATTGTATCCCTCTCCACTGAAGACTAAAGCAGTAATAAATTTTCCCGAACCAAAGTGTACCAAAGATGTTCAAAGTTATTTAGGATTGACAGGATACTTTCGAAAATTTATAAGAAATTATTCGGTTATAGCTAAACCGTTAAGTGACCTGCTAAGAAAAGATTCAAAATTTAAATTCGATATAGAAGAACAAAGAGCTTTTAATGAACTCAAACGTATTTTGTCGTCAGAACCAGTACTTTTAATTTACAATCCCAAAAGTGCGACCGAAATCCATTGTGATGCCAGTATTGATGGCTATGGAGCTGTTTTAATGCAACAATCTCCAGTAGATAATCAATTTCATCCAGTTTATTTCGCAAGTAAAAAAACCACCGAAGCTGAACGGAAGTACACTAGTTACGAATTAGAAGTTTTAGCTGTAATTGAAGCCCTGAAAAAGTTTAGAGTATATGTGCTAGGTATCCCATTTAAAATTGTAACCGATTGTAATGCATTTAAAATGACTATGGATAAAAAAGAAATGAGTACAAAAATAGCTAGATGGGCAATAATGTTATCCAATTTTGATTATGTTATTGAACATAGACAGGGTAGCAGTATGAGACATGTCGATGCATTAAGTAGGTATCCTATTTGTATGGTAATCCAAGATAGCTTAACTTTAAAAATTATCCAAGCTCAAGAAACCGATGACCATATTAAAACAATAAAAGAAATCCTAAAGGTGAAATCTTATGATGATTATCTAGTTAAAAATGATGTTCTTTATAAATGTGTTAATGGTTATGATTTATTAGTTGTACCGGAAGACATGCAAATGAATATAATCAAGGCCGCTCACGAAAAAGGTCATTACGCAGTTGCAAGAACAGAGAAAAGTTTAGAAAATGATTTTTACATCCCTAAAGTTAAACAAAAAATTGAGAAATGTATAGCAAATTGTGTTCCCTGTATTTTAGTTAATAGAAAATGTGGTAAACAAGAAGGCTTACTTCACCCAATAGAAAAAGAAGAAACTCCATTACATACGTACCATGTTGATCACTTAGGTCCATTAGAAAGCACTAATAAAAATTACAAACATATCCTTTCGGTCATTGACGCATTCACAAAATTTGTTTGGTTGTATCCCACAAAATCTACCGATGCTGCCGAAGTAATTTCTAAATTAGAAATCCAAAAATCTATCTTTGGAAATCCAGTTCGAATTATATCAGATAAAGGTCCTGCATTTACCTCTAAAGCTTTTGAAGATTATTGCATCAATGAAAATATTAAACATATCCCGATTACCACTGGATTACCCAGGTCTAACGGCCAAGTTGAGCGTCTAAATTCTGTCATAATATCTGTTCTGTCTAAATTGTCTGTCGATAATCCTAAAAAATGGTATACACATGTAAGCAACGTCCAACAGGTGATAAATTCGACTTTTCAGAGAAGTATAAGCACAACTCCTTTTGAATTGATGTTTGGTACTAAAATGAAACTAAAAAATAACATTGAAATTACTAGTCTTCTGAATGCTGAAATACAATCTGATTTTACAAATAATCGCGAAGATATGAGAAAAAATGCTAAAAAACAGATTTTAAAAGTCCAAGAAGAGAACCGTAAAACTTACAACCTCAGACGAAAGAAAGCTAACAAATTTAAGATTAATGATGTGGTTGCTATAAAACGCACACAAGGTCCAGGTTTGAAGTTAAAACCAAAATATTTAGGTCCGTACAAAGTCATAAAAGTAAAAAATAATGACACCTACGATGTAAAGAAACTTGGATTCAACGAAGGACCCATGGTCACCAGTACATGTGCAGAGTACATGAAGCCGTGGACGGACGAAGCTTGAAAAAAAAAGAATTTCACCGATTGTGACACTATACCAACTATGACAAACCTCTGGACTGACAACTAATAGAATTTTAACTTTATTCTCGAAAAGACGAAAAGACGTAAGGTAAAAGAAGATGAAAAGACGTATGAAAGAAGACGAAAAGACGTAAGATAAAAGAAGACGGAAGACGTAAGAAAGAAAAGACGAAAAGACGTAAGGTAATAGAAGATGAAAAGACGTATGAAAGAAGAAGACGAAAGGACGTAAGATAAAAGAAGATGAAAGGACGTAAGAAAGAGAAGACGAAAAGACGTAAGGTAATAGAAGATGAAAAGACGTATGAAAGAAGAAGACGAAAGGACGTAAGATAAAAGAAGATGAAAGGACGTAAGAAAGAGAAGACAAAAAGACGCGAAAAAAAAATATATGAATTTTTTCAAGAAATAATCTAAGCTTTGACAAACAATTTGAATAATGACTTCTTTTTTTCAATTAAGACTTTGGATGCTGCTGTGTTTTTTTTTCTTTATCTTTCCAGATGATCCAACTGCTGCTGCCTCCAAAGGGACGAGCATTCGAGGACGAAAGCCTAGTCAGGACGGCCGTTGTGGGAGCGATTCTTTCTCCAACAGCCAAGTATCATGTCTTGTAAGGTTCTTCATATCGCAACTCTGATAGAAAAGGTCTTTAGAAAGCAGACGATTTTCTGAAAAAACCTCCTTTCAGACGAAAAGCCGAAGAAAAAGGAAATGAACGGAAGAGATCTTTGGATGGAATGTGGGGAGAGTTGGGGTTGACTTTAGAAGAATGTTGATGAAGATGACGCGATTAAGATGTTTTAATTAAAGTTTCCTTTTGAATGTTCGAATTGTAAATATTAATATGTAAATATCTTTTTTGTAAATATTAACGTTTAATATAAGTCATTTAAAAGTTTAAAAACGGTGTCAGAATTTAATTTACCTCCGAGTTTATTTACTTATGTGTTCGAAAGAACTTTTATAAGAAGGATCTCCATAATAGCATTATCAGATAAAATCTTTTTGCCTACAATTTTCAAAGCTTTTCTTTTTTGCAGATCAAAATCTAAGAGACCTCATGAATATTTGAACTATTTTTTTCTCAACCAATCCAATGTCTTTCTTTATGCAAATGCTAATTAATCTATTAAGAAATGTGATTGTTCTAACATATCAGAATGATTAAGGATTATTTTTATATATTTATTTATTTATTTTGTCTTTGCAACCTTGCAAATTCTTTTTAATTTTCTCTTCTTGCGCTAAAGATGCAAAATGATAAAAAATATAATACAATAATAATAATATGATAATAAAATATAACTATATAAATCCTCTAAATACATTAACAAAAAGAAGTAGTTGCTACTACTGTATATTGTACTTTTTTACAAAAATACTCCAGACAATGTTGCATTGTATACATAAAAATATAGAAATGTTTGTATCCTTAAATGAAAAAAAAAATGAACGTGGTCAAAATTTTTCCTTTACACTGTAAGAAATTAAAACACAGTGTACCCCAGTGTTTCACACCAGTGCATTATAACGCAAGTGAGAAATAGACTGAAAAAAATATTAATGAATCAGAAACTGCCATATTATTACTATGAATTGGGTTACACCATCCAAACTAAATGAATATATTTATTGACTGATCGCACTGTGGCGGAACATTCTACAATTTACCTTAAAAATGAAAAACTCCGAATATTTTTTTCACTTTGAATACTGTTTTGACAATCATAATTACTATAAAGCATTTTTTACAAGTTTTAAAATAATTTCAGGAACTTTTTGCAGTAAAGAAGTGACAAGGGAAACCATTCTTTAATATCCATCTAAGGAAACATTGCTCGACTTTTAAAATATATCAGTTTTGAAATTTCAGACGAATCTGTTTTCATGATGGTAAAACAGGATGAGATGCTGTGTATTTTTACAATGCTGTAACGTGAAAGCATGCATAATAAAGTATGTGAGGTGTTTTAATTTGTTGAGGAATAACTTTTGTCTTGAGATATATAATGTGAACTCGATAAGTAACAGTTTTTATCCATTTAGCATTCAAAGAAAGATGTTTAAAAATAGATCATACAGTGAAAACACAATACTTCGATGCCTTACGAGGATGATAAAATATGTCGAATTAGAGAAAATCGAATGCACAATTTTAAACTTTTTAGAGTGTATAATTATTTAACAGTTGAACAATTTTATTAACATATTATTGACAAGCTGTTAAACATTTCAATAAAATCACAGAAAAAAGGCGAGACTCTCTATAAATGTACACTAATTCTTGGTTAAATGCAATCGATAGGAAAACTTATAATTCAAAACACAGACTTAAGAAATTATTTTTCAATTTTATTAGAAATATGAAAAGAAATTCTCCACTTTATTTTATTTTATTTTTAAGTTAGAATAATTTTGAAATGGAAAAATCCTCTCCTCGATGTTAGTGGGTATTTTATCGACCTTTCCCAGCTGAATGGTAAAACACATATTTTGAACTAACCAACAATAGCGCCTATAGTTGAGTCAGTAGAGTGTTCTTCCGCTGTGAAGAGCTTTCGGGTGGAAACCTCAGGACGGCTAGAAGCAAATTTTGTACAAAATGTGAGCAGCAGTTCAAATTTGCTCAAAAAATTCAAATTCTTTTAGGCTTACTAAATATTGAGTGATTTACTGATTTTGAAAACTAAATTAAAGGGTAGCATATTTAAAAGGGGTAGCATAAGTAATTAAAAAAATAGACATTTTAATACCAAAAAATTTTTAACGTAGTGGCCATTATATCCCGAGTAAGAAATGTTTTGCATTAAATAATACAAATAATACTTTAAAAAAATCCTGGTACTAAAATGGATACATTTATTTAAATTTCATATCCGTACGAGCCCTGAATTATGTGATTAATTCTAATTAAAATTATATGTCTGCAACAGTATGAAGGTTGTTGCTTTTATACTGCAACTAGGCAATTCATTACACAAATATCTTAACAAAAATGTTATCTTGGCTTTGAAAGTCGATGGTATGCAGAGTCCGTCTCCTTTTGTCATTATTTATGTCCAAACCGTCCGTATCTTTAAGGGTTAATATCTAGGGTAATTACCAAAAAAAAGTTCAAAATAGTTATCAACAACGCCCACAAATCCGAATTTCTGAGTAACAGAAAAATGTGCTTTTCTCAAAAACTATGCGATCTAGTGTAAACGCTATAGTTTTCCTGCAAGGTTTAAAGTAATATCTATCACCTCTGCATTTTATATTATTTTAGTTTCAGCAGATTCGGAATTGGGGGGAGACACACTTTTGCACTATATTTTCCACGACACCTCCGAAAATATAATACCTAATTTTTAAAGAAATATATTTTTGAGTTTAGCGTTATCAAAACTTTCACAATGTACCCGACTGGATACAGAGAGATTTTTTATTAAGTAATTTAATTATTACCCCTATTCCTCTCCTCAATATATTATAATTTTTCAATAATCTGTAACTAGGTGGGTCAAGTTTTTACTGCTTCGCACAATTGAGCTTTCCACGTTTCATAGTTTATGAGTAAAATGTACAAGCATGACAATTTATTGACAGACAGACAAACAGACAGACACGGGAATGATCTTATAATAGTTCCGCTTTATAAGTAAGAACTCTAAAATTACAGAAATTTTACAAAAATTAAAAAAGTTGAGAAAGCAAAAATTTAAAATTTGTAAGAATTTTGAGAAATTTTGGCCGTTTTGTGGCAGTAAAATATATGATGTCACCGAATTGAAATTGTTCCATTGCATTGCTAGTGTATTGGAGTAGCTATTGCGTTCTATTAGAAATTGTTTTAATATATATGAGTAATTTAAAAGAAATTAAAATAAAAACATGTTTTTTTGCGATTTTTTGAAAATTTGAATTTTTTTGTGATGGTGAAAGATATTAATCAATACATGTAATATTTATTTAACTATTTAATTATTTATTTATTTATTTATTTATACAAAACCCAACATTTTATCACTATTACGTTTCGGTTATAAATATTTTGGTTTTTTTCAACCTACCATACTTCATAATGAATACTACTAATGAAAAATGGACACCTTTTTAAGTCACACGCTAATAAAGTTCGAGAATTTATGTGCCCTCCTGTTCTGTATGTAAGTATATATGCTCGCAGGTATGTAAAGCGATAACTCGTGTTCAAAATATCCGATTTGCTTGAAATTTTGGATATAGGTTCATTCCGATAAGGCACTTTTCTGATTAGTTGTGTAAATTTATTCGGTGAGTATAAGGAAGAGGGGACGAGGTCTAATATACCTCCCCTTAATATATAAAAATGATTTTCTTTATGCATAATTATCATATTTCATTCAAATTTTAGATACAGGATCATTTGGATGAGGTGTCTCAATGATTAGTATTGGGTGTTTATTGGATAAGTACAAAAAGAGGGAAAGGAGCCTGTGATCTCAATGCTATCAGTTTAACTGAGCAATATTTTTTTTATTTGATATAAACAGCTGTATATATGTACATGTTATCTCTGAAAAATAAAATTAGTTCTCTTAATGTGTCCGTTATTCAGAATTTTTATGTATTTAATAGATATATATATTCTGTGCACACGAGTATTTTACACTTCGAAAAGAAAATCTGCGCAGTGTATGGAAAAAATACTTGCTTATCCAAAGTAACAGTAAAAATTTCACGGAAAAAATTATTCTGCGTTTAAGAGATTTATTTTGATTCAAACAAACTTCCCTTTGCAGAGCCAAAAGCCATATTTCAATGTATTTGACTTGCAGTAAGCAGATTCGATCCCTCTGTAAAATAAACTCTAATTTTCGACTGGGATAACAATTTTTGTCATATAATATTTTCGTTGAAAAGTGTATGTGTTTTCGCATCAGCATAGAACCGCCATTTAAGACTAGATTGATTTTATTTCCAAATTCATTTTTTTTATTTTTTTATAAAAGAAATACCGAATATTACAAGAATAAATGCAGAATTCCGAAATAACAATATATTAGAAAGAATCAAGTTAAGTACAGTACAAAAATTTATTGATCCATTTTTTGTCCACTTAGCATGAAAAATCTATTTCGACTTCATAAAACGAAACAGAAACGGAGTTGAACGTAATCTTTTATTCATGGCATCAATACTGTGCTCTGTATTTAGTGATATCAATTCTTTTATACATTTCGAATTTAATGAATAATGAATGAAATTTTTTTCTATTACTTTAATTAAAAACCATTGTTAGTTTTAATCAACAGGAAGAATCTACTATATCTGATTTTCTTTTTGCGCTTGCAATTCTTTCAGACTTAAAAAAAATAAATAAGTTTTTTGGATTAAGGTATATTTTAGTAAAGGATGTAGGACAGAGGAGGGCACGGTTGAACAAATTTTTTTTAATCAATATATTTCTTATTTGAATTATATTATATTTATACTTTTTTTATTACCATGAGTAATAAAAAAAGTATAAATATAATTAAAAAACGCCACATTTAAAATTATAGTTTTTATTTAAAATTATTTTGAGTGTTTTCCACTACAAACAATTAATCTTCCTAATTGAAATCTTCAATAAAATTAACGAATCAACAAAAAACCCTCAAATTTTGCTTAATTCATCTAAATTATTTAACAACAATTTGCTTAATAAACGAATATTTTTTTAAAAAATCACATGGGAGATCTTGTGCAAAAAATCAATTTTCATTCACACAATAAAAAAAAAAAAAAAAAAAAAGAACGTATTACACTTCAGATAAATGTTTTTATGAGAATTAACAATCTGTCAAATTCAGCAATATAGCTAAATATATTAAACGAGAGATAATCCATAGAAGCAATTTCATAATTAATTTTTATTAAATTTACTAAGTGATAAATTTAAAAATGAATGTTTTAAATTGTTTAAAAATACTGGAAGCATATTCATTAATTATATAAATATTGCATGTTCATTTGCAATATGCATTTTAAACACTTAATATTTACAATATTGTTAATGTGTTACGTATATTTTGTTTTTGTTCATCGTTTAGAAGTAGCCCCTTTTTTACTTTATCTTTTTTCTTTTAGAAAATAAATGCGCTCAGACGAAAGAGACTCATTTTTGCTAAAGGTGCTTATGTAGAAATTAGCTCCCAAATTTGCAAAGCTGCCTTTGACCATGGCGAGTTTTTCAAGATAGATTCTTAATGCACTTTTAAATATACAACAGTCGCAATGAGAGGCTCAGTCAGTGTAAACTAATCGCGAACCGCATAGTATTTATAAAGAGTTGCATAAGGAATTAAAATAAATCGACATTTTATCACAAAAAATGTTGTAAGGTAAATGCACTAGTAGTGGGCCACTTAAGGACATTTGTCTAATTATTATTGATATGTTAGTGAATTCCAAAAAACATATATATTTTTAGCCTAGTCCTTACCTTCATGTATCAGAATAAACATTGAAAATTTTAAATTATATTCTTTAGAAAAAATGAAAAGTAAAAAATGTTACCTTCCTCTATGCTCTAGTAGTGGGCATAGTAAATTTCTGATGCCCCAGTAGTGGGCCCCCCAGAAGTGGGCCAATCCATTCTTGAGTTTAATGTGTACTGTACAGAGGTTATAACATTTTTTACATATCTAAACTTAAATATATACAATAATGAAATCATATTTGGAAGTTTTGATGATTAGGTAAAATAATTTCAGCTTCTCTTTAGTTTTTTCGAACAGTCTGTAATATTTTATAAATTAAAAATCTATATCTGCCCTATTTGTTAATTTGCAGTAGTGATAAATAATAAGATATTCATAATAAAAAGGGTAATTAAATGCTGAAATGATTGCAAAACTATATTATATTTATAAAAAACAAAAAGAAAAAAGAAAAAAAAAGTGAGAGGGATTTAAATTTAACTGCATTTATTTTTCTTTTACAGCCATTTTATTGGATCTATTTTTTTTTTCATTGGATATTTTCTTCAACTCTTCCTTTTGAATTTTTCTTTTTTCTTTTCTTTTTTTCTGCTTTTCTTTTTTTTTTCTTTTGCTTTTTTCTTCTAGCATTTTTAATATCTTCTCTCTTCTTAAAATATTGGAGCATTTGAGGAGAAGTCACAACTGCAGGAAGTTTCTCTCGCTTTCTCCTTTTCTCTGTTTTGTCTTCTCCTTCTGACCAAAAAAGAACCGTTTTGAAGGGAGATGGTCCAGCAACTGGTCTGGTTGATTCTTCTGGAATATCCACTTCAGCAGCAGTATATTCAACAGTGTTAATTGATTCTACATTGCATGCCGCCTCAATAGATACGACTGGTGTACTCTATAAGAAGTAAAATGTTTAATAAATAAATAGAAAATTTTTATAAATAATAGTAAAAAAATACCAATTTTAAGTGCTTAATACCAAAATTTTTTTGTGATAGTTTATCTGGAAAATTGGTTCCTTGTTCAAAATCTCCTTCGTCTCCAACCATAAGTAATAAAGATCTGTTTACTCCACAGGACCTTTCCATTCATCTTTATTTTCTAAGAAAGATTTCATTTTTTTTTCGAGAATATTCAAAAAAGAAGCCATTTTTCTTTCCTTTATTGATGATATTACCACTTTCCTTGATGTTACTTTTGATTCCACAATTACTTTCTTTGGATCCCATGGAAGCAGTCCACATACACGGAATCCACTAACAATTGTTGCAGGAGTTAAGTGATCTAAAGATGACTTTAGAACTGGTGGAAATTCATGTTTCTGTAATTGTTTGCCTTCATGGGTTATTCTGAAGTTCAATACTTCCTGCCGCCAAGCGCTTTTAAGAGTATGGAAAACAGCAACATCCATAGGTTGCATCAGGTGGGTGGCATTTGGGAGCAAAGCTACCATTTCAATTCAATGAGCTATACAGAAGGTGCTTAGGTTTATAGATATGTGAGAAGTGTGTCCAATCATAAATAACAGTACAGGTTTCTCTATGTTATGCTTATTTAAATATGGCTCAAAAATGTTTCTCACATACTCATAAAATGTTTCTTGAATCATTTTTGTCCACTTTCCGACTTTCCAATAGCTCAATCAGAAGGCATGGCCTTTGCAATTTGTTGAGGGATCTTATCATACTTGAAAATTGGAAAGACAAAAAATTAGGATATAAAACATATTTAACAATTTCAAGGTTTAATTTACTAGATTTATGATTTTAGACATGTTTACCTATAAACGATCATTGGTGATGCAAGTTCACCAGCTGCATTGGCTGTTAAAAGAACAGTGAAATTAAGTTTTTCATCAGCTCCAGCAGTGGTATACACCTTTTTTGATCCTCTTTCAACAAGAACTTTTCCTGGCTTTGGATTTAAAAAAGAAATCTATCTCATCACAATTGAAAAAACAAGGGGGTTACACAAGACATTGTCCAGTTTTTTGTTTTTTAACCCTTTAAAACCTAAGCCGCCCCGATACGGCCTTGTCATTGAACGACGATTACAGCCGAATCCGGGCGGGTACGGGGAATTTAGGGGTGTAAGGAAGTGAAAGAGATGGGTTTCACCCTATCTTGAGGGGTGTTTCTCTATCTTTGCCGATTACTTTGTTTGGATGACAGTGATGGAATATTCACATGTGGCTTATATTTACTTCTTTTTGCAGTTAAAAGGATTCTCTTGAGGGGATGTTTTTATTATTTTTTCTTCTAAAGCTTTTTATTTCAAAAGTGTATGATATCAGTACTTTTGTTTTATTATTAAGTATCAGGGCTGTTATTAAGTTATTTAATTACACTTAATTCAAAATGACCAAAAGTCAGGTAAAGGAGAAAAACAATAAGAAATAGATGCAATGTTATTTGAATAAGATGATAGATATTTAGAAAATTAAGATAATGGAAAGTTAAAGAAGCAAAATGGAAATTGCACATTTTCTACGATAAAAATTTGCTTCCACACCCCCATCCCACCCGATTTTCAAAATTCCGTCAAGGAATAATAACATCTAAGTTCAAAAGTGATCGCCAATGTTTTTCATATCACAGGCACATTGAAATTAAGTGCGGTCCTAAAAAAATAAATAAATAAATAAAATTCAACAACAAAATATTTTGTTACATACTTACTTTAAAAAGAAAAAAACATTTCACTAGCAACCAATTAATTGCAAGTGAACTGGTTTTCATGGAGAAGATTTTCTTCATTATTGATGAATTAATTGTATATTTATTTCCTAGCGATTATTGTCCCATGAGGACTATTGTCAGTGCTGTCACATTGAATACTTGGTTTAAAAGGAAAACTTAAAACAAAAAAACTTAAAAAACTGAGAGTGTTTTCTTTTACAAAATAAATAAATAAATGAAATTTGATTAATTTTTTGTTTACAATATGGATAAATTAAAATAGATTTTTTTTATTGTGTTAAACATTCATATCTAGATTTAGTATAATTCCCAATCTTTAAAACGAATTTAGATTTCTTTTATTTCCTTGGATTATGGAATTTTATGGATTTATTTCAATTTAATTTTGGTAATGCACGTCAATTCAGCTGAAAATTTAAAATATTTCAGATCAGGGTTGGCATGGTTTAAACCAGGCCTGTCCAACCTTTTGCTAAGTACACTGTTAAAACTAATGGTGACACATTGCACCTTTTAGGGGTGAAAAGCTTGTCTCACTGGTGACACCCCTAGAGGAGCTAAAATGACACCCTTAACTAGGGTGAAAGGATGGCACCCCTAAACCAGGGTGTTTCAGGGGGTGAAAGGACGGCACCTCAGGGAAGAATAATGGCACCCCTTATCCACAGTGTTCAATAGGGTGAAAAGATGGCACCACATGGGAGAATAATGGCACCCCTTATCCAGGGTGCCCCAGGAGGTAAAAGGATGGCATCTCAGGGGAGAGTAATGGCACCCCTTAACCAGGGTGTCCCAGGGGGTGAAAGGATGGCGCCTCAGGGAAGAGTAATGACACCCCTTATCCAGGGTGTCCCAGAGGGAGAAAGGATGGCATCTGAGGGGAGAGTAATGGTATCCCTCATCCAGGTTACCTTAAGGGGTGCAAGAATGGCATCTCAGGGGAGAATAATGATACCACTTATCCAGCGTGCCCCAGAGGGTGAACGGATGACACACATAATCCAGTGTGCCCTGTGGCATCCTACAAGAAATATCACTCACAATCTATGGCCCACAGTTGCAATCTCCCTCCCCCACCCCCTTTGTCAAGAAATTGTATTGGTTTGAATCATGAAATACAAAGTGTTTACCCATTTTTAAATTGAAGTCTGCAGAGAAAATTATCATGATCAGTCAATATTTTGAGTCTTTTTTTTTTCTTTTAGATTGATGGGATATTATATTTTTAAACTCATTATCAGGTGTCCAAAGAAAAATTGTAGCATGTTTTTGTAACTCAGAGAGGGATAATATGAACTACAAAAATAATCATAGAAAGGCAGAGAATTCAAATTGTACTTTCATTTACATGGAGATTATTTTAAGAAAAATTCAAAATTTTAACTTTTATACAGTCTTTGCATTTCAAAATCACCAATCATAAGTCATCACTATTGCATTGTTAGTCATACCCAAAAGGTTTTGTTAGCATAAATCGCAAAATTTACACAACCCCTACACTTATTTTCTGCCTCTAAAATCACTGAGTTAGAGTCAAATATTGTGACTTTGTCATGCAATTTCAAGTCCGATTTTCAATTTTATGTTTTGAATTTCTTGTAAAGTGAAATAAATCATGATTTTTGACTGTCTCTAACTCAGATGTTTGGATCAAACTTTTTGGGTATGTTTAAGAAAAGGCCAGTAACAATTTTTGTGATTGGGGATTTTTAGATGCAGGAACATTATAAAAATTTTATGTTTTTTGACTCCAAAATAAGAGAAAGTACAAGTTATATCAGTTCGTTCAATATCTATCTTCATATGAATATCTTTATAATTTTCTTATAGTTTCAGAAGTAATCCGTAACCATCTTTTTTGACACATAGTATATTGCTTGACATGTATTTTCATTATTTTATATACAGGGCAACTGAAAATTATAGGGACACAGAAAAATGCTATATCCTGTAAAATATATGCCATATTTTAATAAAAAAAAATAAAAGAAATAACAATATTTCAACAAATTGTTCACTGGCTTGATATTTGTTTTTTACACAAGTTTGAAAACGAAAGATCACAGAATTGACAGTCCGCTGCAGATAATTCTGATTTAAATCATTCTATGCCTTGATAATTTCGCATCACATACAATGCAAACTGGGGATTTTCTATTTCTAACTTTTCTACAGAAGTCAAGTGAGTTAAGATCTGATTGTTCGAAGGCAATACACCTGTTATTAAATATCCACACAGATGGGTGTTGAAGTTCAATGTTGTTTTTGCTCCATGTGAAGGCCCCAATACTGCTGGAAGTTCCATTAAAATTATTTTGCTTCCATGAGGCCAACACTTCGTTGAACATATTAGTTGCTGATCATTTTGACGGTTGTGAACTTTTCGGAGGATTAAGATTTTCATATAATAGAAGAAATGCTACAAATTTTAAAATAAGCATTTCTTAGATTTTAGTTGTGAAATATCAATGTCAAACAACGCACCAATATTTTTTCAGCTATCCTGCTGTATCTAATTAAAAAAATGTAAAACACAAATTAGAAAAAAATATGTAATAAATGCTGTGTAACTCTTAAATTAGTAAGAATATTTCATATTCTTTAAAATTCTTACAGAAAGTTAGCCATCAAGCTATGAAATGAATTATAGAAAATAAGTTCATTTTATAGTTGTGGTAAAATAATAGATGAAATTGAGTAAAAAAAAAAAAATCATTTTTACATTATATGTAGTACTTACCTTTATAGTGAACTTATGCAAATCCATATTTTATAGCATATATCCATACAGGATTGGAAATTAAGAACTGTAGGTAAGGTGTCAAAATAATGCCTACAAATTTTTTTCGATGTGCCAACTGCATTTCATATTTTCTTATTTCTTTTCACAACCATGTTAATAGTAATAATATTGCATTGCATATTTAATTTTAATGTATTGAAGGGAAGTGGAGAGGAAACTTTATATATTAAACACTTTTTCTTACTAAACAAAATAAAAACTGACTTTGCATAAGTATGAAACCTGATTAAACTACAATATTTGGATTCTGGAAAAACTTATTATTTTTATAAAGCTAATATGCATACAAAACAGATAATCAAGTAAATATGTCCACAGAAAGAAAATATGAGCTTTAGATATAACTAGGGATAAGCTAATTTTTAAAAAATCTGAGGCTAACAGTACATCAGAAAATAAAAAGTTAGCAAATAAATGAATCTTTGATTGTCAATTATGGTGTGGCATTTAAAACATTTCCAAATCACACATATTTTTTTTTGTTTGTTTGAGGAAAGGAGTACAAAAATTTTAAAACAATTTTAATACAGTTTCTTATTTTAGGAACATATAAGGATGCAGAAATATCTCATAATAAAAGAAAATCTTGTTTACAGGGGTGTAATATCCAAGGACCAGTTTTATCAGTCATTGGTTAAAGTGAAGTTAACTTAGAGGTTATTGACAGGTTCAAAATTCTTAAGACACGTGCTGATGTCATGGTTCAGAGGGGGGGGGGGGTGTATGCTAAAATACAAATGAAAGCATTTGCTAAACAAAAATTAAAGAAAGCTAGCTATCAAGATTTGATGACTAGGAATAATTTTTCTATAATTTAGTTTCATTTGACGACTAACGACTGCTGATTTCTAGTCCTGTATCCACATCAAAACACTTTCTGCGAAATTGTTTTATGTTTTGACTTATTGCATCTGAAATTTTAATCCAAAGAGTAATTATAATGAAAGGAATAAAACACTGAATTAAAAAAACAACCTTTTAGTTCAAATAATCTTTTTATTGTAAACACCAAGAATGTATTAATTATTATTAAACAAAGATGAGACACTATGTGGAACTGATGCCACTAAGAAAGTTTTGAAGACATAAGTATCTAATAAAAATGATAAAAATTTAAATTGGCTTTTGCTATATTTAACGTTAAACAACCAAAATAATGCATGCCACAAAGTAACTAAGCTTATTTTGTAATTAACTGTTTATATAAAATTAATACATAGCATGAGTAATTTAACAAGTTGCTTGAGTTGTGGAGCACAATAAAAGGTTATAACACAGAAATTTCTGCATCTTCTTCATGATAAAGAGTCGGAAACTTTTCTTGTATCAAACATGGTGATGTAAGTACTGTAAATGTAAGTTCACTATCTGTAATAATAATAATAACACATTAAGGAAAACACACAACAAGACAGTCTAATTAAAATGTATCATCAAAGTAGGGGAGAGTGGGGATACTTGAGCATAGGGGATACTTGAGCCACCCCTATTATCTCTACAGTTGGTTAATTTTTCTTTCTAAAACTGCCAATATGTTAACACATTTATAGTTCTGAACATGTAAAAAAGAAATCACACATCTTGGTACCATTTTGAAAGTATAGTGATCAATAGTTGTCTTTTCCCTATCTGAAGTAAATTTTTGGGTACATGGTTTTTTTGTTTTTTTGTAATCAAAGTTTTGTTTAAAGTTGCAACTACATACATAAATTTAATAAGCATAATTTCAATTGTATTTTGAATCTAAAATAGTTCTAATAGCTGCATGCTTTATTTAGTAAAACTCTGGGAAACAAAACTAGTGGTAGTGGGGATACTTGAGCCAGTGAGAGTGGGGATACTTGAGCCATGTCTCAACCCTCCCCACTAGAAATTAAACATAGGAGAAACAAACAAAAAATAAAATTCCTTCCTTATATTCACTAATAGATTTTTTTCTGGATAAAAGAGAGAATAATTTTTCATTTTATTTTATTTTTCTTAAAAAAATAACGACTTAAAAATGTTTAAAAATGTATATTTTTTAAATGAAAATATCCATTTTAATTTTCATTTTGACTAGCAAAATAGCCTGTCTAGATAAATGTAAACATAGTTTTCAATTTAACTTTTATTAAATTAAAATAATTTTTTAAAACTGTTTTACAGGCTAGGTCCAACATATTAAAATATTTATTTTTTAATATAACATATTAAGATTAATATCTTATATTGAAATCGTAACCTCTGTTGCTGTAATTTTTTTTAACTAAGAAAATTGAAGAAAAATTGGTAAAAAGAGCGCACAAAAAACAAGAAAAGCAACAAAAATCCTAGTTCAAACTTACCTGCATGGAGCCAAAGAATAAGACAAAATCTTTTCCTGTGAAATCAAAAAAGTGTTTGAAATAGTAGAATGATACATCTGGCTTAAATTCCGACAGCTACTAAATTAAAAGCATGAGTTCGACATTATCATTAGAGGAAAATTCTGCCAATGATGGTGATGATGTGAAAAGAAAACCTTCTATTGATGGTTGGTTACTAATAAAATATGCCAGAAAGAAAACTAAAAATATTTGTTGGATAAGCACTTAATATTTTGAAAATGAAATTTGCCCGAAGAATAGCAGATTCCAAATTTAAATGGCTCTGAACTGAGGTAGTTTCTACCGTCGTTATAACTCAAGTTGAAATTATCATTTGACAACCAGTTCTAACGACAAAAAGTGATCGTATTACTAACTTTGTTTTCTCAATTGGTTTGGAAGGACTTTATGTTTCATAATTTATCATTCTGTAAAATGTTTGTGCAAAAATAAAGCGAAAAAAATTACTTTTGTAGGTATTTTTCCGTAGTGGCTCAAGTATCCCTTCACCATGGCTCAAGTATCCCTCCCATGGGGATACTTGAGCCACCATGTAAAACAAAAAATAAACATTTTTTATACATAGAAAAATAGTTCAAAATTCATTGAAAATAGTTTTCAGTTGAAGGAAAAACATCAAATTTTCATTTTCAATATTTTATTTTATTATAAGAAATTATAAAAAATTTTAAAAAAATAAAATTCAAAAAATGGCTCAAGTATCCCCATCTTCCCCTACAGCAAAAATGGTAGATGAATAAAAAAAGAATAAATACAATTTAAATAAAATTTAAATTATAGCTCACAAGGCTATCAAAGCCTGGCAGCTAATGTGCCCGCAGGTTCTGTATGTAACGTGATAACTCTTTATATAAATATCAGATTTGGTTCAAATTTTATATGTAGGTTCACTTTGATAAGGTTCTTCACTGATTAGCATTGGAGGTTCATTGGTTAAATATGAAGGGGGGAGAAGAGAGTGCTACCCGCCTTAATTTATATAAATATGCAGAAATCATGCAGAATTATCAAATTTATTTCAAATTTTGTTAATAGGTTCACTCTGATAAGGCACTTCCCTGATTAGTTTTTGGGGCTCATTCGTTAAGTATAAAGAGGGTTGGTAGTTAATCCACTGTCCAATAACTTACAGTTGATTTCTTTTATTTTTGGAAGGGTATTATTCTGTGAAATAAGAGTATAATATACAGTTGTATGTATAGCCTGCGAGCTCAATGGCATCAGTTTAACTGGGCACTTTCCTCTTTATTGCCTATTTTCGGACAGCACGGGAAAATTACTTGAGTAACTCATACTTGTCATTCAGTTATTCTTTTCCTGTGTAATCATTAAGAGTTACAAACTATTTACATTATTAACCATATTTACAAAACATACTTTGCAACAAAGTGTCTATTCCAGATTAGCAACAAATTTCCCTAACATGTCCAGGTATCCCATAGCAGTAATAATAATAAAAAAATAAGGAATTTTATTCAAATTTATTAGTACGCCCCTATTATGTATCCTATATTGGCACTAATCAATGAATATATGGGCACAACCCCTCGTGTTTTCCCTTCATTTTGGGAATAACGAATTTTCAACGTATTCTATTGACAATTATTTTCAAAATTTTCAAGATGTGATTTTGCGACTTTCACAAAAATTGCTCTATGCATTTAGCTAACATAATATGCAAATGAAATTTTGATATCTTTGACGCATGCGCAGTGAAAAATTATTTAGTAAACCTACGCAATATTCGAATAATCTTTATTATTTTTTAAATCTGATTACAGGGTATTATGTGCAATGTTGTTTGTCGCATTTTCTGAAAAGAATGTTACTTTATATTAAGAACTCTTCAAATTATAAACAAAGATCTTGGGTAAATTTGAGACTGTTTTTCGGATTAGTAGAAAACCTTAATTTTTCTACGACTATACATGCTATCGACATAAAAATGAACACAGTTTATTACAATAAACCACTTAATCATAATCTACAGTTTGAGCGCTTTTGCTACATTAGTTTTGACAGGGTTATCCAAAAGATATTCAAATTGCATTCATTCTTTTTTAATTTGTTGACGGTCCCCTATTAGAGTTTCGGAATAAAACCTTCAGGGAAATATATGACTTGTACTACAGTACCTGACCATTGATTATCGCCCACTTGCGATTTTAGACATTTTGTTAAATATCTAGAAAAATACATGAGGAATTATCCTGAAACTCACAGTGTATAAACATAATAGGACAGGTCATATATATCCGTGAAGATTTTTCCCAGAAACCTTACAGGAGACCGTCAACAAATTAAAAAAAATGAATATCTTTCGGATAACCCTGTCAAAAGAAATGCAGCAGAAACGCTCAAACTGTAGATTGTGATTAAGTGGCTTATTGTTATAAACTGTGTTCATTTTTATGTCGATAGCATGTATACTCGTAGAGAAATTAAGGTTTTTATATAAATAGTCCCAAATTTTTCCAAGATTTTTGCTTATAATTTGCAGAGTTCTTAATATAAAATAATAATATTTTCTGAACATCTGACAAACAACATTGCACATAATACCCTGTAATCAGAATTAAAAAATAATATAAATTGTATGAAAGATGAGTAGGTTTACAAAATAATTTTTCACTACGCATGTGTCAACGATATCAAAATTTCATTTGCATGTTATGTTGGCTAAATGTATAGAGCAACTTTTGTGAAAGTCGCAAAATCATAGCTTGAAAATTCTAAAAATAATGGTCAATATAAAAAGTTGAAAATCCGTTGTTCCCCAAAAAAAAAAAAAAAAAAAAAAAAAAAAAAAAAAAAATGGATTTTTTCTAAATGTAGTAGTAAGTTCCATATTGTGTATTCTATATTGATACTAATCAATGAATATATGGATACAACCGCTCTTTTTTTGTTTCATTTTGGAAATAACGGATTTTTAAATGATTCTATTGACGATTATTTTCAGAATTTTCAAGCTATGATTTTGCAACTTTCACAAAAGTTGCTCTATATATTTGGCCAACATAATATGCAAATGAAATTTTGATATCGTTGACGCATGCGCAATGAAAAATTATTTAGTACACCTACTCATTTTTCATACAATTTTTATTATTTTTTAATTCTAATTACAGGGTTTTATGTGCAATGTTGTTCGTCACATTTTCAGAAAATATTATTATTTTATATTAAGAACTCTGCAAATTATAAGCAAAAATCTTGGAAAAATTGGGGAGAATTTTTATAAAAACCTTAATTTCTCTACGAGTATACATGCCATCGACATAAAAATGGACACAGTATATAACAATAAGCCACTTAATTACAATCTACAGTTTGAGCGCTTTTGATGCATTGGTTTTGACAGAGTTACTTTGACAGAGTTGCATTCATACTTTGTTTAATTTGTTGGCGGTCCCCTATAAAGTTTCTGGAAAAAATCTTCACGGAAATATATGACCTGTAGTATATTGTTTATACACTGATAGTTTCAGGATAATTCCTCATGTATTTTTCTAGATATTTTGCAAAATGTCTAAAATCGCAAGTGGACGATAATCAATGGCCAGGTAGTGTATTATATTTATACACTAAGATTTTCAGGATAATTCCTCATACATTTTTCTAGATATTTAACAAAATGTCTAAAATCGCAAGTGGACGGTCATCTCTGGTCATAAAGTGTATATCAGGAGCTTAAGGGAACTGGCTAATTCTTTATTTCCCCTTTTGCTATATGGGGGAAAGTCGGGTGGAATGGGACAGTAGGTTTTTCTTTTTGTGCATTATTCTAAACACTTCATCAATCGCACACAAGATGAAGCAATGGTAATCCATTCTTCAGTTTACAAAAAATATTGTTATGCATAGATTTGCAAATGTATGAAAGAAAAAATCATTTCAAAAATCCAATTTAAATTTGATTTATTTGCTTTCAATATGTTAAAGACTTGTTTATGTATAAATGTAATATTTTTCCTATTTATGGAACATTATACTGTATATTATCCATAATTTAAACTAAGCCTAAAGCAGCATTTTTGTTTGAACAAGAAGTTTAACACAAATAAGGAAGTGGCGAGGAATGGGACGCGCCCAGTTCCTTTTTCAAATTAATAATAATGCGAATTGCTAACATGCAAATATTTTTAGAGGATAATATATTAATTATAACATTGATAATATATATATTCATACTTCAAAATGTAAATTGGTGATTATTTAAGGCGCAACGCTAGGCACAGAAAAAGAGCCGGATGATAATGCAAAGTCTATGGGGGCGTTTTTTTCAAATATTTCGCCCAAATTTTAATATTTTTACGTGGTTGTTTTGCACAAGATTGCTGAGGGCGATCCGCAACCGGCGTAGTTTTTACTTTTTCAGTTTTGATTTCAGATTTTTTTAAAAAATTACTTTAACCGCGTAGTCGCGACTTTTTTCACAACGTCATTAGTCGCGCTCGGTCTTTTCGCCGCTGGCCCCCCCGTATACCAAATATGTAAAATAAAAATATTTTTCCCCTAATATACGAAAATAACATTACAACGAAGATATAAATTTGCAGTTTTCTTAAATTATGCATTTTATCCATGAGATCTGGAGTAATTGGAAATGATGAATGAATGAGAAAAATGAGCTCACATTAGTAATTTTTACGTAGACTTTTTCGCCGATTTCAAATTTGTTTCTAAAAATGTACCTGAAAAAAAAACAGAGGTGTCCTGTTACTTCGCTAAGGTGGTCGAGAAAGCTTCAAAGTCAGCTACATGGTAGATCTTCGTTGTATTTGTAATGTGATATAAGTTAAGAGAAAATAAGTTATACGGGCGGCGAAAAGACCGACACGCGACTACTGACGGGTTAACTTACGAAATCGGTTTAAACTGATTCTGAAATTGAAACTATCGTTATACAAAAAATATAAAAGCAAAATCGAAAAAATAATAAAAACTAGGCCGGTTATGGATCATCCTCAGCTGTCTTGTTAAAAAAAACCATGTAAAAATATAAAATTTTAGTTAGGTATTTGAAAACAACGCTCCTATAGACTTTTACATTATCATCCGTGTCTCTTTCTGTGCCTAGTGTGGGGCCTTAATGACACCTATGACAGAGAATCCTGAATTTTCATTCCAGTCATGAAGATACTGGAATTTTATATTGTGGCACATACATTATCAACTTACAACCTTTGGTTGATTGTTTATCTTACCGACACTATAGGTTATTTTGTGCCTTATAGCTTTTTTTTTTATTATTGCTGTCCCATAACTCTTGATGAGGAGGTATGAGACACATTTTGAAACTTACGTTCTCTTTAAAATAAAATAGTATTTGCACGTTATGTTTCTATATTGTTTAGGGGGATTAAAAAGTGTTTTACCTTGCATCCTATAAATTGAAATTTTTCTTTTTGTATATAAAAAAAAATCTTACTTTTGTAAAAAAAAGTCCCACACCACCCCACTCTCCCCTATATAGTTATTATATATTAATACACCATTTACATGAAAATAGAATTTTTATCAATAGTATTAAAATACAGTTTAAGGGCTAACAGTTTATTGTATATCCTTAGGTTTTTACCACCTTCTCTCCAGGTTTTTACCGGTAAAAAGCCAACCCTGTTTATTGGTCTTGTTTCAGAACGGGTGGAATAAAAGATTGTTAAAAATTATATCATTAGAAAAATGTTTAAGATTTATAAATGACAATGCAAAAATCACCTTCAAAACACGAGATCTTCATCACCAGCGGGAAAATTTCACATTTGTGTAAAATTACGATATAAGTTTTTATTCATTGTTATATTTTTTGAACACACACTATTTCTGTAAACTATTCTGAAAGTTCAGTGGAGTAAATACAGATTGTTTTCCTTTTATAATTTGAATGTTCATGACTAAAAATTTGTCATATCGGATGATGTTGATAATTGAGAAAGGGGGGGGACTGATTACGGTCTAATCAAACTTAAATTACTATTATTGAAAAAAAAATATTTTATTTAATTTAACCATAAAATTCTGCTACTAAATAAGGTTTAATGCGAAAGAATACTTTCGAAAAAAAATGGGTGTAAATCTGCATAGCCGATAATCAGATCATAAGGTATATTCATTTCAATTCCCTAACATTTTCTCACCTTTTTGAAAGAAAATGAAACCAAAAGTATGAAAATATGAAGAATTGGGAGTAAGAAAACATAATGGTAAACCGAAGATACCGCTAAATTCGGGTTTTTAGGCATTTCCCACCAAGGTATGACTTGGCTGACTAATAACGCTTTAATATGCAAATCGAGGTTTTATCCGTGATTTTTATCCTTAAATGAGACTAAATGATTGTCCGTGCTACCGCCCCCCCCCCCCCCCGATCTAATCTTATTATGAAGATTATTTTGGAAATAATGGTGGTTAATAAGGAAAATATCAATAATGAAAACCCTGTAAATAAGTTTTGATTACTTTAAGATTTGCAAGTATTCAATTGTCTTAAATGAAAAAGTTACCCCCCCCCTCTCAAATAAAGACAAATCAGGTATACTGAAACAATATTAGAGAAGTTACGCGAGGCTGCAATATGGTGTGAATTAGCCTTTACAGGAGGGGTTCGGATAGCATCTATCCGACAATATATACAAAGCCGGCCAGATGCTGTCCGAGATCCCGTGTAAAGGTTAAAATTAAAACTTCGCGAATAAAATTAATTGCTTTTAACTGTATATAGACGCAAAAACATATTTTAACCTTAACTGCTCTGACAAAAATTGTTATCTAACTACTGTAACCTGTCTGTCAGACCATTTAATCTGAAGATGAATAAAATGTTTCATTAATTCTCAGAATACTATTTATGCATTAAACTTTATGTACAAGAATATTATAAATCAGATTCAGCTATTCAAAAGTATTTAGAGGTAGTAATAAGACTCCAAACTAAAAACAGTTGACCAGTATCTATATTTAAACTAAAAATTACAAGTTAAACTGTGAAACATGAAAAACTCACGGTGTCTGAGACCACTAACAGCAGTTAAGGGTTAAATCTAAACAGGTGAGTTTAAACACAAGGTAAAATGGTCATAGAATGTTCCGATTGCAACAAGATTCGTCTAAAATAACTGATTTGTAATGAAAAATATGTAAATATTTTTACAATCTTTCATTTCCCTCTTTCTAATTGTGCGTCCTTAGGATTCCCGTGCCTAGAGCAGTTTGCTCCAATTGCTCTTCGGTAGCTAAGGACTCGATAAATCATTTAAAAATATTGACATGTAAACGAGAAATTGTAAAATAACTGCCTCATACGTTTAACATTAGCAAGCGGGTATTTTGGTGAGAGTGTAGCTTGTAGCTTCACATAATAAACTTACCAATCAATCACACTAACAAAAAAATATGATTTACTGTTTTCTTATGACATTACATATAGGGATGTACGATAAATTAACGTAACAATAAAATAAAATAAAATAAAGTTAAATCTTACCTTTAATCAGACTGCCCGGGGTCACTGGTCGCGCAAATCGGATCATTAAGTCCTCATTGTTGTTTTATTGTAGCTCAGTGGTTAGTCCTCAATTAATATAGCCAATTTACACACCGCCATGTTTTGCTTTGCTCACACACATAAATTTTACTTGCCGACACCGAAAGCAGAAAGACACACGTCATAGCGCATGCGCAAGTTGCCAGTCACCCGATGAGGTGGTAAATTGCTACCAATACGAAGTGCATGGCACCTTTTTTAGCTCCCATCATCCAGGAACAGATCTGTCGTCACCCCAACCACATATTCAAGCTCCTATGACACCCTAGGGTTCCAAATGGCACCGCCTTTTCACCTCCGGGTCCCAAATGGCACCGGTTTGTCACCTTTATTTTTAACAGTGTAGGGACGCATCTCAACTTTCACTGAGCAACGAGGGGGGCCATTATGAACATGATTCAAAATATGCAAAAAAATTATCTCACAATATTAGGACCAAATACATATGCAAATGCATCTAGCAGGAGAAGACATAAAAATCCTATCAATCTAAAGCTACATGAAAAAAAAAATTAATTAAAAAATAAAAAAACTTTTAGATAGTAGTAAATTTCGGATCATATACATTTTTATGTGAGAGGCTGTTTCCAAAAATTTTTGAAGTGGAAAGAGCTAGAAACTTAAATCTCGCTTATAATTAAAATAAAAAGATAATCCAGGCACATTGTTGGGTTTTCTTTTAAAACGATAAAAGTTTTCCTAGATTTATTTTGGAGACGCAAATTTGTCAGTATGAAAAGTACAGAAACAAAGACAAGCATGATATAGTGGTCAATCCATGGGTAGTTACAAAGAGATAGCGAAAAAGAGCATTAACTGATGGAAATCATTTCAAACGATATTATAGAATTAAAAAAAAAAAATGGATGAAATTGCCTAACATTTCAGTGGTCTGAGGGGAAAATGGCATAATTTTTCCCGTCTTATAAAACAATAGGCCGTTGAATCAATATCAACAATAATAGTAAAGTCGTTGAACTTTTATGCATGATGGTAGGGTGCTTATTTTTTTGCGTTTTACCTTCTTATATATTTAAAACTTATAGCCAATTTTTATCAATTCTCATCATCATAATTTCGTAAAATGCTTTATAAGGAATAACTGTGAAATAAAGAAGAAACGTAATAACACTGTAAAGTACGTTTTCCTTTTTGAAGTGTGAAATACACTTACACTTTAAAAGTATTTTAAGAAAATATTAAGGGTTTTAAACAAAGTATCCTTTAAAATAGAATTTTATTTTTAAAAAATGCAAACAGAAAAACTTCAAAAGGGCGCCAAGAAAAGCCTCAAAAGGCGCCGCGTTGGACAGCCCTGGTTTAAACCAACTGGTTTTTTTCTCAAAAAAAATGTTTTTTTTTTTAGAAAAAATCTAATAAAATTTTCTCTTTTTTTCTTTAATTTACATGTTTCAGAAAATTGGATATAAATAATATTTACTTTTAACACTTTATTTCAGCAATATGCATTAGATATAATCAAATTAGGATTTTTTTTATTTTTATTTTTAATGTGTAGGACTAATATCAGTATGTGTTGGTGAACATATCTATTGCTTTAAAGAAAAAGCTTCAAATATGTGAATTGACCAAACATGAAATAGACTTTAAATATTCAATTTTTTTGTATAAAATATTTTATTTTCTGAAAAAACACAGATTATCGTAATTAATAACATATCATTATGCTTTCTAAGATTATGCTCATCTGTAAAAGAAATTTTTCTTGATTGGGGAGATTATCTTGAAAAATTAAAATCAAAACACGAAGTTGAATAAGAAAGCATTCAAAGACTGGGTGCTAGTTATAGCATTTTAATTATAACGATATTATTTTTTTCCTTGTTATGACTGAATCTAATGACCAAAAATGTTGACTTCAAATTGTCACTCCAAAAACTAACTCCCCAAAAGTATTCGAATAACCGTGGAAAAGAATATTATTTTTATCGATCTATATCCAAATGTTTATTATTAATAATCAAAAGATTGTTTATAAAGATTTTCAGATTATCAATGTTTCATTGTATAGAGTAGTTTACCGTCTGAGCATAAGACTGTTTGCAAATATATTGTGTAAATTAAAATTTCTTTTTTGAATTTTCTAGATACATTTACTGTAATTATTTAATTTAAATTATTTTAAAATGAAGTTTACTACTTATGATCCAATATTATAATTTTTAAAACACTACTTATAATCCAATAATTTTTTTTTTTTTTTTTATGAATAAATATGCATGTATATGTAATAAGAAAGGATGTTTTTAAAAACCCGGTTTAAACAAAAAAAAAAAAAAAAAAAAAAAAAAAAAAAAACTGGTTTGAACCAAAAAACCGTTTTTTTGGAGGGGGGGGGGCGGGTTTTCGAAAGAACCAGATTTTTTTCCAACCCTGTTTCAGATGAAATCTGATTTCTTTGATCTGTCTTTTAATTTATTAGAGACAGTCTTGGCAATTAGTAAAAATATTAAAACTTAAAAGCGTTATTTATTTTTGTATTAAAATATTTATAAATTAAAACAAAATATAGGGAAATGTTCCAATGTATAATTAAGATTCTTTCTATTATGCAATATAATAAAACATCTAAAAGAGGAACTATTTAAGGGTAAAAATAGTTTTAGTTTAGACAATTTGTGAATTTGGCGGTAAAAGTATGATAAAAAATTTTACTTTTTATGGAAAAAAGAATCTACTCATAACTTACGAAAGTAAAAATGGAATTTTCAACTGTTTTTAAGAGAGTTTTAAACTGTACCATTGTTGCCTTTTTTATAATTCATATAATTTATAAATTAATGATAATATTTGGATATAAACCATACATTGTCATTGTAATTTTATTTTATAAATCCACTGTGTCGACAACTAGCAATTTAAGGATTATCAATAACTTAAAATAATAAAGAAAATTAAAGAACTTTGATAATTTTTCCCTGCTCAAAAGTGCATTTTTTATACATAATTCTGCATCACATTCCAAACTCCTTGAGCGTGTAAATAAGTAGCTTCAAGGTGTCCAGGAAATAACACCCTGATTTTAAAATTAAATTTCTCAAAAACAAAGATCGACAGAACTATGCGGTAAACGGTTTGTTTATTAGGTAAGCTGTAAAAATCTTATATAGAAGTTTCGAACGGTGAAACTTTGGAAAATATTGTGTTCTGATTGCAAAGAATGCTTTGATTTGACATTTTTCTTGTTTTAGATTGCTTGCAGATATAGAGTTTTTCGGCTTAAATTGCCATAGTTTAAAGATTTTTGGAATTAAAATTTTGAAATTCAAGAAATTTAGTTCGAAAAATTGTTAAACTATAGCACTGTAAGCCGAAAAACTCTATCTCTGCAAGCAATCTAAAACAAGAAAAATGTCAAATCAAAGCATTCTTTGCAATCAGAACACAATCATTTCAAAATATTCACCGTTCGAAACTTCTGTATAAGATTTTTACAGCTTACCTAATAAACAAACTGTTTACAGCATAGTTCTGTCGATCTTTGTTTTTGAGAAATTTAATTTTAAAATCAGGGTGTTTTTTGCTGGACACTCTGTATTTGGACATAAGAATAGTTTTAATAGTGTTTAATAAATCACATGTACTACTCACTAGTTTTAAATTCTGAAGAACTATTCTAACTGTTCTAGTCATTTTTTAATCTTAGAACATGAAATGTGTAGTTGCCTTTATTCAGAAATTATGAAAGCGAATAGTATTTTCCATTTTTCGATAGAAGCATGCGTTATTTTTGAAAATATTATCAAAATTGACGTTTTGAACCACAATCTCCTGTGGGAAGCAGTAAAAAAAATTGTCATGAGTGAAATAATCAAATAAAAATCATGATATAAGGCATTTAAATTAGGAAAGAAAGAGACAAGAAGAAGTCTGAAATTTTGATCAAGGAAAAAAATATATATATATTAGAATCACCTTATAAATGCTTGTTATTAAATTGTACTGTAAAAGCTTTATTACTTTTTTTAAAAACATTCTTTAAAAATTTCTGAATTTTATATTCTGAAGATAAGTGTGAATCCATTCCTAAAATAAGCCAATTTCCTTTTTTTTTTTTTTTTTTTTTTTTTTTCATTTTATACTCTAATAGATGATACCGAAATACTTATATTATAATGAAAATATTAAGGCAAGAATGTGCTGAATTCCGTTGAATAACCGTTGAATGCGTGCATTCAACGTTAAAGGTATGTACAAATATTATACAGACATAAATACAATAAATATAATAAACCCAACTGGTATGAAAAAAACTGCCCCTTTTGGGTTTTTTCTCCAGCTGGGTTTATTGTATGTATGATATTTATATTATTTCTGTATATTTATTTTATGCACACATAGAATATTTGCCTACTTTTTTCCTGATGATATATTTTTAAAGATACAATATCTTTTTTTGTAACATTCTTATTAATTTTTGTTGTTCTATGACTATTACCCTTTTTATGCTCCCATAATTAGCAGTATGCGGAGCGTCGTGGGAAAACCGTTTTGCACAAAAGCACTTGTCAAAGAATACTATTAGAAGCCTTTCTTCCAATTTTTTTTAATTTATAAACAGACTCTAAAACTTCAGCATAAATACTTTCTACCAGACAAGAAAGCAATAAATGATTTTTTTTCCTAGAATTAACACTCAAAGAAATAAACAGGTTACTATCCCCCCTTGTTTGTTTCCGACAACAACCAGCAAAAACATGTGGGGGAAGGGAAAGAATAAGCATACATCAACATGACAATTAAACCACGCCTCTCCCATTAACAAGTACAGTACACAGAAATGCAAGAAACGGACGAATCCATTTTACGATATCGCTCTTTTATTAGGTAAGGATTTAAGGGCAGTAAATATTTCCCTTCTGCCGGTGTTAAAGAGTTAAATAAGTCTCAACCTCCAGAAACCAATCATTTATACTCTTCTGTGACACTTCTTTCCTGGTCGTTGTTAAATTTTGGCTGGTACGCAGTTTAATGTCAGGATGGCGTTTTAAAAAACTCTCATACCATTTTCGTCCAGGAAGACTATTTTCTCCAGGGAAAGTGATTTTATGCTCTTTGGCCCATTTTATTACGTTAGTCATGAGTATTTCTTTTGTAATAGGAAATCCTTTACTGGTCATGCTTTTAATCCACAAAACAATGTTGTCTTCCTGGTCGTTGGTAAACAATGTACTTGGGCCTTTTTGTGTAGCTAATTTGACTCCACCTTTCAATTTCCTTTCCAAAGTTGTTTTTGCAATATTATACTGCTTGGCTACAGAACGGACACTCTTTCCTTTTCCCACATCCGCCATTGCACTTTTTAGTTGTTCTTCTGTATAATTTTTCTTTTTCTTTTCTCCATTATCCTGCAATATAATAAACATATATAATAAAATATACATAAAATACAACAAACATATTAGGAAAATCATGGTTGTTCCAGTTGTTCTTGGTTGTTCCAGTAGTGGGTCACGTGTGCACCAGTAGTGGGCCATCTGGCCCACTACTGGAACAAACTAAAATTTAATGATCCAGAAGTGTGTACCAGTAGTGGGCCAGGTGGCCCACTACTGGAAGAAATTGAAATTTAATGACCCAGAAGTGGACCACCCCCCAAACATAATAATATGTTAGTTTTATACCTTTCAAGCATAAGGAATAAAGTATTCATTTATTCAGTGCATTAGAAATGTGACATTTTAATATAAAATACCATATACTTTTAAAGAAAAAAATATTGAATGAAAACTTACCTCTTAAGGAAAGCAGTAAGAAAGAGCCACAAAATCCTTGTATTTTGAGACTGAAAGAAAAACAACCTTCCAACTCAAAGACTATCGAAATACTGAAGTTGTCCCTTTGTCTAATAACAGATAAGGGTTCCAGCCAAACAGCAGTTAGTTTGTTACCTGACAGGGGTGACTAGAAAACTTGTTTTTCAACTTTGAAAACTGGTGGCCCACTATAGGTACGTGGCCCACTACTGGTGCACTTACCTTAGTTCAGTTAATATTGCAAAATTTTCTTCCTTTGTATGTCATGATCCATAAAAGAAATTTAGCACATAAAACCTGTGCTAAAATGTTCTCTAAACGAATTTTTTAGAATAATTTAATAATATATAATTTCTTTAAGAGGACATATTTTTAAAAAAATCCCTAAAATTTGAAAAATAAAAAAACTTTTTGAAAATGAATTTTAATTCTTTGTATAAATTATAAATTAGTAATATTTTAACACCAGTTCTTTGTTCATTCGTCTAATCTAAGTTATATTATAATTAATTTTTTAATGGATGAGTATTAATTTTAAATGCAGGGCACTCACAAAAAAATTACCAGTTACGTATAAATTTCAACAGTACCAATTAGTTGGTATGCCATTTGATGCACATAAGTAAATATAAAGTAATAAAAAAGAAAATTTAATAAATTAAGTGTTCTGCAGTTTTTTCTTTTTTTTTTTTTTTTTTTTTTTTAAGATACTGATTACAAATTATGTTTTGAAAAAAATGAAGCAAAATTATTTGCTTTATGTTAAGAGGTAAACTAACTATTATTGAAACACAGAGATATTCAATTATTTCCAATTTTCCTTTATTTGAGCTTATCCTTTTTAATCATATTTAACGGAGTAATAGTATTTGAATCTAAACTTTTGGCTAGGTTTTTCTTAGCAAGCATGTGGAAAATATTACTTTTTGTATATCTCTTTGAAAAAGAAACATTATAGAGAAAATACAAATATTTATCGATAAAAAGTTTTTCTCCCTTGAGTCAAAATAAAGAAAGCAAAATGCTAGGGAAAACTTTTACAACTCTTTCACATATTGATCAGTCTCTGAATAAAAATAGTTAAATGTTATTTAGTTTAATAAAGTATTAGATTAACCATGAAGATCTTTTGTGGAAACAGTAACAAAAAGTATTGCTTTGTATGAATTTTTTTAAATGAATTTTTTTCCTTTTTTTACTAGTAGCATTATAAACTACAGAAACAATTATAATTAATGTATTTAAATGCGTGAGAAATGTTCTGATCTTGTTGAAATGTCAATGTTAAGAAGAAATATAAAATCCGGGTTTTATTAATTTTGATATATTTTAAGATATGATAAGCATAAAAGATGCTAAGTAGTGCAAAAGTGATACAAAATCCTTACTAATTTGGAATATTACTAATTCGAATATTTAATGATTCAAAATCAACAACTTTATTCATCTTTTCATCTAATCATAGCCATCATTCTTCTATTTTCATCTAATATTAAATAGGTACACTTGCAGTTTTATATATATGTAAGACGTCGGTGTGATCATAGAAAGGACATCCGGTGAAACGACGGGAGGAACGGATTATCTCACCATACCTCTGGCCAATTTAAATTTAATTATTCTCAGTTAAAGAACAATTGAATTCCATCCATATCGTGGTTGGCATACAAAGACAGATCTGTGAATTGAATTGGCGGTTTCTCCAATAAGTGAAAAATATATGAGAATCAATTACTTAAAATCTTTATTACTGTCCAATTTCATTTGATAATCCACACATTATTCTAATCTCCATCACTCGAGAATAAATACAAAAATGTTCTTATGTCAATCATTAAAAACTAAAAGGTCTTAAAAGACAAAAAAAAATTTAAATGCGCGACGCCTTTCGAAAGATTTAGTTATGTTTCGTTAGAAAGATGTGCTACCATTATGAAAGCAGCAGCAAAAGTGAAATGAAAGATAAAGAAAAGGAAAGAAGCTGATGGAACAGCGATTGGAAAAATAGAAATCAACAGCGAATAAAAACCACAAGAAAACAGCCAGTTACAAAAGAGTATAATCAAAACAAATGTGCACAAAATAGAAAGGGAATAAGGAAGTAAATTGGTACATAAATAAACCAACACAAAAATATAAAATAAAATAAGTTTAAAATAAATTATAATAAAGAAAAACATACACATGTATGCCTTGCAATTGAATATTTAGAATTTTCTCGAATATTTACATAAAGAGATTATTCTTTTAAGCGGTTTTCGAGATTTCTTTAAATTTGATCAATATAAGATAAATCACAGCCATTACGAGAAACAATTTAAATTCCCCATTTAAAAAGATTAGTAACATCCACTAAATCTGTTAAAAAAGTTAAATACTGAAATAGTAGCAACAGGTGACATTAGTAAAATGAATTCCCGGAATCTTCAATTACATTCTTTGGCTATTACATATACGGTAACAATCGTAAATTTCTTACTATTGCGTTACTATTACTAAAGTGCGAGATAAAATCTTTAAAACAATATAGGAAAGGAAATGCAAAAACAATGTAAAATCTGATTTAAAGCAAACTACAAATAAAAATAATGGTATTTCGTAAATGAGAATTGAAACAATTCTTCGGTAAGAATCGTCAACAAATTTTAATATTTCTGAAGTAACATTATGTTTATGCGAATATTAAAAATTCTACATTCCACATTAATTTTTTAAATACGAAAATTACGCTTTTTAACTATGAGAACAACTTTTGAAAATATTTTATTTCATTCATATTTATTTAAAAGCTTTTAACACCAATATTGAATGAAATCCTCTGTGTGATCTGTAATCACAGTTACCCACTTGTTATTTTTTTCTCTTTCTTAAGAAGGTACTCTAATCGAGATTTTTCTTCGAGTTAAATTTTTCTATAGATTCTCACGTTTGAGTGGTCAGAGATTACGAAAAACATGTTTATGCAAAATGTCTGTGTACCCGTATTCATTAGTCCGTTTTTCACTATACAAAAGTGTATGAAGTTATGCGTAAAATTAAACTAATTTTTTGCAATGGCCATATCCTTCTCTAATTTGGAACTATTCTATTATAAGCAGGCGTTGTAGTTGCGATTTTGTGTCTTTTTCAATGTTGTTTCGCCGAAAAATTTATGAATTTATGCATATAATTGAACCAAATTTCCTGTGTATGTCTTCAGCTATGTCAAACAGCTTTTACGTGAATTCAGCAACAATATGCCAAAAGGAGATATTCTAATAGAGATTTTTCAAAGTTATGTTACATATCGGTTGTTCATTAGTGCGAGCAATGCATATCATGCAAAGCTCGATACTCTCAAGCATCTAATGTAAAACAGAATGACGAAAAACATTAATTTTATTAATTGTTATGATTGAGATTAAGATGGAGAGTATTTTTACTTTTATTCATAAAATGAAGCAGAAACTTAAGATAAAAACCCAAATTCGAGTTGTATTTTGATATTATACTGAAGGATTAACACGTAATAGCATTTTAAAGTATGACCTTATATGATAAAGAAGAAAGTTTTGGTACTGGCACATCCCACTTGTTTCATTTTTAAAAACTTGTGGTGCGGTTTAATATAAAGATAATCGTCAATTTTAGTCTGCAGTCAAAAGATTAAATGCAATGGCTTCTGTTTCCTCCGCACATAGCAATTGTCGTTAGAGGGCGCAACTGCGCGCAGAATGTTGTTGATGTACGGGACCCCTTCCCGCCAGTTGAATGGATGTAAGCGAAGCGCATCAACCGCTGCCAATCGTACGTAGCACTCTGTAAATAAAATTTAGTGTTTTGTTTTTGTGTTAACCAATGATCCAGTCATTTTTACGTTTAATCTATCATATTCATAAGTCCTTTTGTAAGCTATCGACGACGTAACAAAGTTTTTGTTCCGCGCGAGCCGCAGAGCTCGAATCTGTACGACCAACCTATGGTCATTTAGTTTCAATCTGATACGGAATTTAATTCTGTATTAAATTCATAAAAATGACTACCGCTCCAGCTATCACAAACATTAAGGCCCAAATTACAAGAATAAACAACGCAATAAAGGGAAAGCTTAACGAAAAAGAATTGGAACTGAAATTCAATTGAGTTCAGAATTTAAAGAAAAAGCTCGACGAACTGCATAATGAAGCTTACGCAATCATAGCAGACGCCGATTTGGAAGATTACGAAAGCTCGTTAATGGAAATCGAAGACCAGCTAGAAGAATTAGAGGTAGGTTTAATTCAATTAATAAAACCTGTATCTGATATTAGTGAAAGTAGAAATTCCATTTCTGATAGAAACAGTTCTAATGAGGCAAAGATTAATTTGCCATCTATTAATTTACCCCAATTTTCGAGGCGTTACACCGAGTGGATGAATTTTAAACAGCAGTTCACCACTTTAATTGAGGAAAATATCGAACTAAATGACGCACAAAAATTGTATTATTTACAATCCGCGCTCACAGGTCATGTTAAACAATTACAGAATATTAATGATTCATATACTTCTTTATTTGAAGCTTTAAAAAAAAAGGTTTGAAAATACACTGCTCAAAACAATTAAAGGATATTGCAGTTTTAGGTGGATTTTGTATCTGGGAAAAGTTTTAGCTGATTGATACATGGTCGACAGACATAGTAGGTTATATGAGAATAAATTGCACATGTTTGGCAGAAAAAAATGCATTTTATTGCGCTTTTGTGTACAAAAGGAAAAAAACACAATTTGTGCATATGAGAAAAAAAGAATAAAAAAGGTGTTTTCTTGAAAGAAAATCATTTTCAGTAGGGGGTATGGTTTCCACGGGCGGCCAGCAACGTTGAACACCTTTGAGGCATGGACTCAATGAGGCTATTAATGACGAGTTGGGGTATTCTGCCCCACACTTCCAGAAGAGCTCTTTCCAGTTCTTGGAGAGTTTGTGGGGATTGTTGCCAGAAACTCGTCTTCCTAGAGCGTCCCAAACGTGCTCGATTGGATTCATGTCTGGAGAACACGCTGGCCATTCCATTCGAACGATTCCTTCCTCGAAAAGTAAATCCTCCACCAGGTTTGCACGATGTGGCCTGCAGTTATCGTCCATTAAAATGAAGTTATCTCCGATTGCTGCTGCGTAAGGGATTACAATAGGTCTGAGGATCTCATCCCTATATCGGCGACTAGTCAGATCTCCATCTGGAATGATGTAGAGGTCAGTGCGCCCGTCAATGGAGATGCCACCATACACCAACACTCCTCCACCGCCAAATCTGACACTTTCGTGCACGAACGCAGGATTATTTCTACTGCCATGGTCCCTCCAGATGAAAATACGCCTATTATCCGGATGCACAGAAAAACGGGACTCGTCAGAAAACAGAATATTGCTCTATTCATTTCTCCTCCAGTTGACATGCTCGGTTGCCCACTCCCTGCGGTCGCGACGATGCCTTGATGTTAATCTAACACATACCATCGGTCGGCGAGCATACAGACCTACAGCATGGAGCCGGTTTCGGACAGTCTGAGTTGAAATCGTGGTGCCTGTAGCCGAGCGAAGGTGTTGTTGGAGAAGAGTAGCGTTCATGTTTCGGTGTCTCCGAGCTGTTAACGCTAAATACCGATCTTCATTGGGCGTTGTTGCCCGTCTACGACCTTGCCCTGGTCGTCGGCCTGCACATCCACTCTCCAAAAAACGGTTCAAGATCCTGGAAATGACATTTTGTGACACTCCAATGGCTTGCGCTACTTCGGCTTGAGTTTGGCCCCCTGTTAACCTACCAACAATGCTCCAAGCTTCTGAATCTGTCAAATGACTTCGCTGAGACATCGTACTCATCGAAACAAAGCAATCACTGAATGCCGATCATCCTTGTCTTCATTCTCTTTTATCCAGTTGAAAGTCAAATTTCATTCGCTGCCGCTGAAGCGATGTTTTTGACGTCGAACTCAAAATTTGCATACTCCATAGTTTGAAAACCAGAAAAATTTGCATTTGTGATTCCCTTCTTCTACTTTCGGCAAAAAAAATTTCGTTTTTATCTTTATTTTATATAAAACTTCAAATATCCTTTAATTGTTTTGAGCAGTGTAAAAGATTAATTGTAAATAGTCACATTTCAGAATTATTAAGCAACAACAAATTGAAAATTGAGAACGCGAGAGAGATCCGTAGTTTAGTTGATAATTTAATGAGCCATTTAAGAGCACTCAGACAACTAGGCCTAGAAGCTAATAAATTGTCCGAATCCATTTTAATGTATTTTGTTTTACAACGATTGGATGATGAAACCAGAAAAGCACTCGAAATGTCCCTTGATTGTAATGAACTACCCGAATGGGAAATATTTATTGATTTTTTTATTGAAACAAGCGCAAGCACTCGAGAATGTTAAAAAAAACAGCTCTGTTATAAAATCGAAACCTGATATTGCCCATAAACAAAAAAGTTTTGTTTTAGCGAACGAAAAACCTAACTGTCAGCTATGCAGCCAGCCCCATTATTTATACCGCTGTAAGTGTTATTTGGAATTATCACCACAAGACAAATTAACTCAAGTGAGGAAATTTAATTCATGTTTTAATTGTCTTTCAAGTATGCACGGTGTCAATCGGTGCAATAAATTAAATAAAAATTGCAAGGGTTGTTGTAAAACGCACCATAGTAGCCTTCACGGCGCCAATTTTTCAAAAATTACTTATGAAAACAAACAAAGTGATTAAATCGTAAATCTATCAGAATCGAAAACGGAGGAAACGTAAATTCAAATCAGTTAGAATGTAGGACAAATATTTCATCATTAAACTGTCAAAGTAACAATAAACAAACTAATTCGTCTGACACAAGTTATGAGTTAATTTCAACAGCTGTGATTTATTTAAAGGGAATTAATGATACATATCATTCTTTCGTTGCTATTCTAGATACTGCAAGCAATGTTTCACTAATTTCTACGTATGCTGCTGATATATTGGGATTAAAAAAGTATAATATTGATTCCACAATTACAGCATTAAATGATTCTATCTGTATAATAAAAAAGAAAATTCATGTAAAAATAACAAATAAGGATCGGAGTTTCAAAAACTCGAGTAAAATGTTTTTGGTTTCTAAAATCACGGGTTTAACCCCTTCAAGTGAATTAGACATTTCTAGTCTCAACTTACCAGAGAATATTAAGTATGCAAATCCACATTTTTCAAACCACAACGAATTCATATTTTACTGGGATCGGAAATTTATACCAATTACTTTTATCTGGTCAAATCAAAATTCCTAAGAGTTCAATAATTTTGCAAAACTCACACTGTTAAAAATAAAGGTGACAAACCGGTGCCATTTGGGACCCGGAGGTGAAAAGGCGGTGCCATTTGGAACCCTAGGGTGTCATAGGAGCTTGAATATGTGGTTGGGGTGACGACAGATCTGTTCCTGGATGATGGGAGCTAAAAAAGGTGCCATGCACTTCGTATTGGTAGCAATTTACCACCTCATCGGGTGACTGGCAACTTGCGCATGCGCTATGACGTGTGTCTTTCTGCTTTCGGTGTCGGCAAGTAAAATTTATGTGTGTGAGCAAAGCAAAACATGGCGGTGTGTAAATTGGCTATATTAATTGAGGACTAACCACTGAGCTACAATAAAACAACAATGAGGACTTAATGATCCGATTTGCGCGACCAGTGACCCCGGGCAGTCTGATTAAAGGTAAGATTTAACTTTATTTTATTTTATTTTATTGTTACGTTAATTTATCGTACATCCCTATATGTAATGTCATAAGAAAACAGTAAATCATATTTTTTTGTTAGTGTGATTGATTGGTAAGTTTATTATGTGAAGCTACAAGCTACACTCTCACCAAAATACCCGCTTGCTAATGTTAAACGTATGAGGCAGTTATTTTACAATTTCTCGTTTACATGTCAATATTTTTAAATGATTTATCGAGTCCTTAGCTACCGAAGAGCAATTGGAGCAAACTGCTCTAGGCACGGGAATCCTAAGGACGCACAATTAGAAAGAGGGAAATGAAAGATTGTAAAAATATTTACATATTTTTTCATTACAAATCAGTTATTTTAGACGAATCTTGTTGCAATCGGAACATTCTATGACCATTTTACCTTGTGTTTAAACTCACCTGTTTAGATTTAACCCTTAACTGCTGTTAGTGGTCTCAGACACCGTGAGTTTTTCATGTTTCACAGTTTAACTTGTAATTTTTAGTTTAAATATAGATACTGGTCAACTGTTTTTAGTTTGGAGTCTTATTACTACCTCTAAATACTTTTGAATAGCTGAATCTGATTTATAATATTCTTGTACATAAAGTTTAATGCATAAATAGTATTCTGAGAATTAATGAAACATTTTATTCATCTTCAGATTAAATGGTCTGACAGACAGGTTACAGTAGTTAGATAACAATTTTTGTCAGAGCAGTTAAGGTTAAAATATGTTTTTGCGTCTATATACAGTTAAAAGCAATTAATTTTATTCGCGAAGTTTTAATTTTAACCTTTACACGGGATCTCGGACAGCATCTGGCCGGCTTTGTATATATTGTCGGATAGATGCTATCCGAACCCCTCCTGTAAAGGCTAATTCACACCATATTGCAGCCTCGCGTAACTTCTCTAATATTGTTTCAGTATACCTGATTTGTCTTTATTTGAGAGGGGGGGGGGTAACTTTTTCATTTAAGACAATTGAATACTTGCAAATCTTAAAGTAATCAAAACTTATTTACAGGGTTCTCATTATTGATATTTTCCTTATTAACCACCATTATTTCCAAAATAATCTTCATAATAAGATTAGATCGGGGGGGGGGGGCGGTAGCACGGACAATCATTTAGTCTCATTTAAGGATAAAAATCACGGATAAAACCTCGATTTGCATATTAAAGCGTTATTAGTCAGCCAAGTCATACCTTGGTGGGAAATGCCTAAAAACCCGAATTTAGCGGTATCTTCGGTTTACCATTATGTTTTCTTACTCCCAATTCTTCATATTTTCATACTTTTGGTTTCATTTTCTTTCAAAAAGGTGAGAAAATGTTAGGGAATTGAAATGAATATACCTTATGATCTGATTATCGGCTATGCAGATTTACACCCATTTTTTTTCGAAAGTATTCTTTCGCATTAAACCTTATTTAGTAGCAGAATTTTATGGTTAAATTAAATAAAATATTTTTTTTTCAATAATAGTAATTTAAGTTTGATTAGACCGTAATCAGTCCCCCCCCTTTCTCAATTATCAACATCATCCGATATGACAAATTTTTAGTCATGAACATTCAAATTATAAAAGGAAAACAATCTGTATTTACTCCACTGAACTTTCAGAATAGTTTACAGAAATAGTGTGTGTTCAAAAAATATAACAATGAATAAAAACTTATATCGTAATTTTACACAAATGTGAAATTTTCCCGCTGGTGATGAAGATCTCGTGTTTTGAAGGTGATTTTTGCATTGTCATTTATAAATCTTAAACATTTTTCTAATGATATAATTTTTAACAATCTTTTATTCCACCCGTTCTGAAACAAGACCAATAAACAGGGTTGGCTTTTTACCGGTAAAAACCTGGAGAGAAGGTGGTAAAAACCTAAGGATATACAATAAACTGTTAGCCCTTAAACTGTATTTTAATACTATTGATAAAAATTCTATTTTCATGTAAATGGTGTATTAATATATAATAACTATATAGGGGAGAGTGGGGTGGTGTGGGACTTTTTTTTACAAAAGTAAGATTTTTTTTTATATACAAAAAGAAAAATTTCAATTTATAGGATGCAAGGTAAAACACTTTTTAATCCCCCTAAACAATATAGAAACATAACGTGCAAATACTATTTTATTTTAAAGAGAACGTAAGTTTCAAAATGTGTCTCATACCTCCTCATCAAGTGTTATGGGACAGCAATAATAAAAAAAAAAGCTATAAGGCACAAAATAACCTATAGTGTCGGTAAGATAAACAATCAACCAAAGGTTGTAAGTTGATAATGTATGTGCCACAATATAAAATTCCAGTATCTTCATGACTGGAATGAAAATTCAGGATTCTCTGTCATAGGTGTCATTAAGGCCCCACACTAGGCACAGAAAGAGACACGGATGATAATGTAAAAGTCTATAGGAGCGTTGTTTTCAAATACCTAACTAATATTTTATATTTTTACATGGTTTTTTTTAACAAGACAGCTGAGGATGATCCATAACCGGCCTAGTTTTTATTATTTTTTCGATTTTGCTTTTATATTTTTTGTATAACGATAGTTTCAATTTCAGAATCAGTTTAAACCGATTTCGTAAGTTAACCCGTCAGTAGTCGCGTGTCGGTCTTTTCGCCGCCCGTATAACTTATTTTCTCTTAACTTATATCACATTACAAATACAACGAAGATCTACCATGTAGCTGACTTTGAAGCTTTCTCGACCACCTTAGCGAAGTAACAGGACACCTCTGTTTTTTTTCAGGTACATTTTTAGAAACAAATTTGAAATCGGCGAAAAAGTCTACGTAAAAATTACTAATGTGAGCTCATTTTTCTCATTCATTCATCATTTCCAATTACTCCAGATCTCATGGATAAAATGCATAATTTAAGAAAACTGCAAATTTATATCTTCGTTGTAATGTTATTTTCGTATATTAGGGGAAAAATATTTTTATTTTACATATTTGGTATACGGGGGGGCCAGCGGCGAAAAGACCGAGCGCGACTAATGACGTTGTGAAAAAAGTCGCGACTACGCGGTTAAAGTAATTTTTTAAAAAAATCTGAAATCAAAACTGAAAAAGTAAAAACTACGCCGGTTGCGGATCGCCCTCAGCAATCTTGTGCAAAACAACCACGTAAAAATATTAAAATTTGGGCGAAATATTTGAAAAAAACGCCCCCATAGACTTTGCATTATCATCCGGCTCTTTTTCTGTGCCTAGCGTTGCGCCTTAAATAATCACCAATTTACATTTTGAAGTATGAATATATATATTATCAATGTTATAATTAATATATTATCCTCTAAAAATATTTGCATGTTAGCAATTCGCATTATTATTAATTTGAAAAAGGAACTGGGCGCGTCCCATTCCTCGCCACTTCCTTATTTGTGTTAAACTTCTTGTTCAAACAAAAATGCTGCTTTAGGCTTAGTTTAAATTATGGATAATATACAGTATAATGTTCCATAAATAGGAAAAATATTACATTTATACATAAACAAGTCTTTAACATATTGAAAGCAAATAAATCAAATTTAAATTGGATTTTTGAAATGATTTTTTCTTTCATACATTTGCAAATCTATGCATAACAATATTTTTTGTAAACTGAAGAATGGATTACCATTGCTTCATCTTGTGTGCGATTGATGAAGTGTTTAGAATAATGCACAAAAAGAAAAACCTACTGTCCCATTCCACCCGACTTTCCCCCATATAGCAAAAGGGGAAATAAAGAATTAGCCAGTTCCCTTAAGCTCCTGATATACACTATATGACCAGAGATGACCGTCCACTTGCGATTTTAGACATTTTGTTAAATATCTAGAAAAATGTATGAGGAATTATCCTGAAAATCTTAGTGTATAAATATAATACACTACCTGGCCATTGATTATCGTCCACTTGCGATTTTAGACATTTTGCAAAATATCTAGAAAAATACATGAGGAATTATCCTGAAACTATCAGTGTATAAACAATATACTACAGGTCATATATTTCCGTGAAGATTTTTTCCAGAAACTTTATAGGGGACCGCCAACAAATTAAACAAAGTATGAATGCAACTCTGTCAAAGTAACTCTGTCAAAACCAATGCATCAAAAGCGCTCAAACTGTAGATTGTAATTAAGTGGCTTATTGTTATATACTGTGTCCATTTTTATGTCGATGGCATGTATACTCGTAGAGAAATTAAGGTTTTTATAAAAATTCTCCCCAATTTTTCCAAGATTTTTGCTTATAATTTGCAGAGTTCTTAATATAAAATAATAATATTTTCTGAAAATGTGACGAACAACATTGCACATAAAACCCTGTAATTAGAATTAAAAAATAATAAAAATTGTATGAAAAATGAGTAGGTGTACTAAATAATTTTTCATTGCGCATGCGTCAACGATATCAAAATTTCATTTGCATATTATGTTGGCCAAATATATAGAGCAACTTTTGTGAAAGTTGCAAAATCATAGCTTGAAAATTCTGAAAATAATCGTCAATAGAATCATTTAAAAATCCGTTATTTCCAAAATGAAACAAAAAAAGAGCGGTTGTATCCATATATTCATTGATTAGTATCAATATAGAATACACAATATGGAACTTACTACTACATTTAGAAAAAATCCATTTTTTTTTTTTTTTTTTTTTTTTTTGGGGGGGGAACAACAGATTTTCAACTTTTTATATTGACCATTATTTTTAGAATTTTCAAGCTATGATTTTGCGACTTTCACAAAAGTTGCTCTATACATTTAGCCAACATAACATGCAAATGAAATTTTGATATCGTTGACACATGCGTAGTGAAAAATTATTTTGTAAACCTACTCATCTTTCATACAATTTATATTATTTTTTAATTCTGATTACAGGGTATTATGTGCAATGTTGTTTGTCAGATGTTCAGAAAATATTATTATTTTATATTAAGAACTCTGCAAATTATAAGCAAAAATCTTGGAAAAATTTGGGACTATTTATATAAAAACCTTAATTTCTCTACGAGTATACATGCTATCGACATAAAAATGAACACAGTTTATAACAATAAGCCACTTAATCACAATCTACAGTTTGAGCGTTTCTGCTGCATTTCTTTTGACAGGGTTATCCGAAAGATATTCATTTTTTTTAATTTGTTGACGGTCTCCTGTAAGGTTTCTGGGAAAAATCTTCACGGATATATATGACCTGTCCTATTATGTTTATACACTGTGAGTTTCAGGATAATTCCTCATGTATTTTTCTAGATATTTAACAAAATGTCTAAAATCGCAAGTGGGCGATAATCAATGGTCAGGTACTGTAGTACAAGTCATATATTTCCCTGAAGGTTTTATTCCGAAACTCTAATAGGGGACCGTCAACAAATTAAAAAAGAATGAATGCAATTTGAATATCTTTTGGATAACCCTGTCAAAACTAATGTAGCAAAAGCGCTCAAACTGTAGATTATGATTAAGTGGTTTATTGTAATAAACTGTGTTCATTTTTATGTCGATAGCATGTATAGTCGTAGAAAAATTAAGGTTTTCTACTAATCCGAAAAACAGTCTCAAATTTACCCAAGATCTTTGTTTATAATTTGAAGAGTTCTTAATATAAAGTAACATTCTTTTCAGAAAATGCGACAAACAACATTGCACATAATACCCTGTAATCAGATTTAAAAAATAATAAAGATTATTCGAATATTGCGTAGGTTTACTAAATAATTTTTCACTGCGCATGCGTCAAAGATATCAAAATTTCATTTGCATATTATGTTAGCTAAATGCATAGAGCAATTTTTGTGAAAGTCGCAAAATCACATCTTGAAAATTTTGAAAATAATTGTCAATAGAATACGTTGAAAATTCGTTATTCCCAAAATGAAGGGAAAACACGAGGGGTTGTGCCCATATATTCATTGATTAGTGCCAATATAGGATACATAATAGGGGCGTACTAATAAATTTGAATAAAATTCCTTATTTTTTTATTATTATTACTGCTATGGGATACCTGGACATGTTAGGGAAATTTGTTGCTAATCTGGAATAGACACTTTGTTGCAAAGTATGTTTTGTAAATATGGTTAATAATGTAAATAGTTTGTAACTCTTAATGATTACACAGGAAAAGAATAACTGAATGACAAGTATGAGTTACTCAAGTAATTTTCCCGTGCTGTCCGAAAATAGGCAATAAAGAGGAAAGTGCCCAGTTAAACTGATGCCATTGAGCTCGCAGGCTATACATACAACTGTATATTATACTCTTATTTCACAGAATAATACCCTTCCAAAAATAAAAGAAATCAACTGTAAGTTATTGGACAGTGGATTAACTACCAACCCTCTTTATACTTAACGAATGAGCCCCAAAAACTAATCAGGGAAGTGCCTTATCAGAGTGAACCTATTAACAAAATTTGAAATAAATTTGATAATTCTGCATGATTTCTGCATATTTATATAAATTAAGGCGGGTAGCACTCTCTTCTCCCCCCTTCATATTTAACCAATGAACCTCCAATGCTAATCAGTGAAGAACCTTATCAAAGTGAACCTACATATAAAATTTGAACCAAATCTGATATTTATATAAAGAGTTATCACGTTACATACAGAACCTGCGGGCACATTAGCTGCCAGGCTTTGATAGCCTTGTGAGCTATAATTTAAATTTTATTTAAATTGTATTTATTCTTTTTTTATTCATCTACCATTTTTGCTGTAGGGGAAGATGGGGATACTTGAGCCATTTTTTGAATTTTATTTTTTTAAAATTTTTTATAATTTCTTATAATAAAATAAAATATTGAAAATGAAAATTTGATGTTTTTCCTTCAACTGAAAACTATTTTCAATGAATTTTGAACTATTTTTCTATGTATAAAAAATGTTTATTTTTTGTTTTACATGGTGGCTCAAGTATCCCCATGGGAGGGATACTTGAGCCATGGTGAAGGGATACTTGAGCCACTACGGAAAAATACCTACAAAAGTAATTTTTTTCGCTTTATTTTTGCACAAACATTTTACAGAATGATAAATTATGAAACATAAAGTCCTTCCAAACCAATTGAGAAAACAAAGTTAGTAATACGATCACTTTTTGTCGTTAGAACTGGTTGTCAAATGATAATTTCAACTTGAGTTATAACGACGGTAGAAACTACCTCAGTTCAGAGCCATTTAAATTTGGAATCTGCTATTCTTCGGGCAAATTTCATTTTCAAAATATTAAGTGCTTATCCAACAAATATTTTTAGTTTTCTTTCTGGCATATTTTATTAGTAACCAACCATCAATAGAAGGTTTTCTTTTCACATCATCACCATCATTGGCAGAATTTTCCTCTAATGATAATGTCGAACTCATGCTTTTAATTTAGTAGCTGTCGGAATTTAAGCCAGATGTATCATTCTACTATTTCAAACACTTTTTTGATTTCACAGGAAAAGATTTTGTCTTATTCTTTGGCTCCATGCAGGTAAGTTTGAACTAGGATTTTTGTTGCTTTTCTTGTTTTTTGTGCGCTCTTTTTACCAATTTTTCTTCAATTTTCTTAGTTAAAAAAAATTACAGCAACAGAGGTTACGATTTCAATATAAGATATTAATCTTAATATGTTATATTAAAAAATAAATATTTTAATATGTTGGACCTAGCCTGTAAAACAGTTTTAAAAAATTATTTTAATTTAATAAAAGTTAAATTGAAAACTATGTTTACATTTATCTAGACAGGCTATTTTGCTAGTCAAAATGAAAATTAAAATGGATATTTTCATTTAAAAAATATACATTTTTAAACATTTTTAAGTCGTTATTTTTTTAAGAAAAATAAAATAAAATGAAAAATTATTCTCTCTTTTATCCAGAAAAAAATCTATTAGTGAATATAAGGAAGGAATTTTATTTTTTGTTTGTTTCTCCTATGTTTAATTTCTAGTGGGGAGGGTTGAGACATGGCTCAAGTATCCCCACTCTCACTGGCTCAAGTATCCCCACTACCACTAGTTTTGTTTCCCAGAGTTTTACTAAATAAAGCATGCAGCTATTAGAACTATTTTAGATTCAAAATACAATTGAAATTATGCTTATTAAATTTATGTATGTAGTTGCAACTTTAAACAAAACTTTGATTACAAAAAAACAAAAAAACCATGTACCCAAAAATTTACTTCAGATAGGGAAAAGACAACTATTGATCACTATACTTTCAAAATGGTACCAAGATGTGTGATTTCTTTTTTACATGTTCAGAACTATAAATGTGTTAACATATTGGCAGTTTTAGAAAGAAAAATTAACCAACTGTAGAGATAATAGGGGTGGCTCAAGTATCCCCTATGCTCAAGTATCCCCACTCTCCCCTACTTTGATGATACATTTTAATTAGACTGTCTTGTTGTGTGTTTTCCTTAATGTGTTATTATTATTATTACAGATAGTGAACTTACATTTACAGTACTTACATCACCATGTTTGATACAAGAAAAGTTTCCGACTCTTTATCATGAAGAAGATGCAGAAATTTCTGTGTTATAACCTTTTATTGTGCTCCACAACTCAAGCAACTTGTTAAATTACTCATGCTATGTATTAATTTTATATAAACAGTTAATTACAAAATAAGCTTAGTTACTTTGTGGCATGCATTATTTTGGTTGTTTAACGTTAAATATAGCAAAAGCCAATTTAAATTTTTATCATTTTTATTAGATACTTATGTCTTCAAAACTTTCTTAGTGGCATCAGTTCCACATAGTGTCTCATCTTTGTTTAATAATAATTAATACATTCTTGGTGTTTACAATAAAAAGATTATTTGAACTAAAAGGTTGTTTTTTTAATTCAGTGTTTTATTCCTTTCATTATAATTACTCTTTGGATTAAAATTTCAGATGCAATAAGTCAAAACATAAAACAATTTCGCAGAAAGTGTTTTGATGTGGATACAGGACTAGAAATCAGCAGTCGTTAGTCGTCAAATGAAACTAAATTATAGAAAAATTATTCCTAGTCATCAAATCTTGATAGCTAGCTTTCTTTAATTTTTGTTTAGCAAATGCTTTCATTTGTATTTTAGCATACACCCCCCCCCCCCTCTGAACCATGACATCAGCACGTGTCTTAAGAATTTTGAACCTGTCAATAACCTCTAAGTTAACTTCACTTTAACCAATGACTGATAAAACTGGTCCTTGGATATTACACCCCTGTAAACAAGATTTTCTTTTATTATGAGATATTTCTGCATCCTTATATGTTCCTAAAATAAGAAACTGTATTAAAATTGTTTTAAAATTTTTGTACTCCTTTCCTCAAACAAACAAAAAAAATATGTGTGATTTGGAAATGTTTTAAATGCCACACCATAATTGACAATCAAAGATTCATTTATTTGCTAACTTTTTATTTTCTGATGTACTGTTAGCCTCAGATTTTTTAAAAATTAGCTTATCCCTAGTTATATCTAAAGCTCATATTTTCTTTCTGTGGACATATTTACTTGATTATCTGTTTTGTATGCATATTAGCTTTATAAAAATAATAAGTTTTTCCAGAATCCAAATATTGTAGTTTAATCAGGTTTCATACTTATGCAAAGTCAGTTTTTATTTTGTTTAGTAAGAAAAAGTGTTTAATATATAAAGTTTCCTCTCCACTTCCCTTCAATACATTAAAATTAAATATGCAATGCAATATTATTACTATTAACATGGTTGTGAAAAGAAATAAGAAAATATGAAATGCAGTTGGCACATCGAAAAAAATTTGTAGGCATTATTTTGACACCTTACCTACAGTTCTTAATTTCCAATCCTGTATGGATATATGCTATAAAATATGGATTTGCATAAGTTCACTATAAAGGTAAGTACTACATATAATGTAAAAATGATTTTTTTTTTTTTTACTCAATTTCATCTATTATTTTACCACAACTATAAAATGAACTTATTTTCTATAATTCATTTCATAGCTTGATGGCTAACTTTCTGTAAGAATTTTAAAGAATATGAAATATTCTTACTAATTTAAGAGTTACACAGCATTTATTACATATTTTTTTCTAATTTGTGTTTTACATTTTTTTAATTAGATACAGCAGGATAGCTGAAAAAATATTGGTGCGTTGTTTGACATTGATATTTCACAACTAAAATCTAAGAAATGCTTATTTTAAAATTTGTAGCATTTCTTCTATTATATGAAAATCTTAATCCTCCGAAAAGTTCACAACCGTCAAAATGATCAGCAACTAATATGTTCAACGAAGTGTTGGCCTCATGGAAGCAAAATAATTTTAATGGAACTTCCAGCAGTATTGGGGCCTTCACATGGAGCAAAAACAACATTGAACTTCAACACCCATCTGTGTGGATATTTAATAACAGGTGTATTGCCTTCGAACAATCAGATCTTAACTCACTTGACTTCTGTAGAAAAGTTAGAAATAGAAAATCCCCAGTTTGCATTGTATGTGATGCGAAATTATCAAGGCATAGAATGATTTAAATCAGAATTATCTGCAGCGGACTGTCAATTCTGTGATCTTTCGTTTTCAAACTTGTGTAAAAAACAAATATCAAGCCAGTGAACAATTTGTTGAAATATTGTTATTTCTTTTATTTTTTTTTATTAAAATATGGCATATATTTTACAGGATATAGCATTTTTCTGTGTCCCTATAATTTTCAGTTGCCCTGTATATAAAATAATGAAAATACATGTCAAGCAATATACTATGTGTCAAAAAAGATGGTTACGGATTACTTCTGAAACTATAAGAAAATTATAAAGATATTCATATGAAGATAGATATTGAACGAACTGATATAACTTGTACTTTCTCTTATTTTGGAGTCAAAAAACATAAAATTTTTATAATGTTCCTGCATCTAAAAATCCCCAATCACAAAAATTGTTACTGGCCTTTTCTTAAACATACCCAAAAAGTTTGATCCAAACATCTGAGTTAGAGACAGTCAAAAATCATGATTTATTTCACTTTACAAGAAATTCAAAACATAAAATTGAAAATCGGACTTGAAATTGCATGACAAAGTCACAATATTTGACTCTAACTCAGTGATTTTAGAGGCAGAAAATAAGTGTAGGGGTTGTGTAAATTTTGCGATTTATGCTAACAAAACCTTTTGGGTATGACTAACAATGCAATAGTGATGACTTATGATTGGTGATTTTGAAATGCAAAGACTGTATAAAAGTTAAAATTTTGAATTTTTCTTAAAATAATCTCCATGTAAATGAAAGTACAATTTGAATTCTCTGCCTTTCTATGATTATTTTTGTAGTTCATATTATCCCTCTCTGAGTTACAAAAACATGCTACAATTTTTCTTTGGACACCTGATAATGAGTTTAAAAATATAATATCCCATCAATCTAAAAGAAAAAAAAAAGACTCAAAATATTGACTGATCATGATAATTTTCTCTGCAGACTTCAATTTAAAAATGGGTAAACACTTTGTATTTCATGATTCAAACCAATACAATTTCTTGACAAAGGGGGTGGGGGAGGGAGATTGCAACTGTGGGCCATAGATTGTGAGTGATATTTCTTGTAGGATGCCACAGGGCACACTGGATTATGTGTGTCATCCGTTCACCCTCTGGGGCACGCTGGATAAGTGGTATCATTATTCTCCCCTGAGATGCCATTCTTGCACCCCTTAAGGTAACCTGGATGAGGGATACCATTACTCTCCCCTCAGATGCCATCCTTTCACCCTCTGGGACACCCTGGATAAGGGGTGTCATTACTCTTCCCTGAGGCGCCATCCTTTCACCCCCTGGGACACCCTGGTTAAGGGGTGCCATTACTCTCCCCTGAGATGCCATCCTTTTACCTCCTGGGGCACCCTGGATAAGGGGTGCCATTATTCTCCCATGTGGTGCCATCTTTTCACCCTATTGAACACTGTGGATAAGGGGTGCCATTATTCTTCCCTGAGGTGCCGTCCTTTCACCCCCTGAAACACCCTGGTTTAGGGGTGCCATCCTTTCACCCTAGTTAAGGGTGTCATTTTAGCTCCTCTAGGGGTGTCACCAGTGAGACAAGCTTTTCACCCCTAAAAGGTGCAATGTGTCACCATTAGTTTTAACAGTGCACAGCTAGGTTGGATTGTAGGAGGCCAAATATGTGAAAAAAATGCAAGTAAATATAAGTGTCATTTATTAGAGAAAAACGAAGATTTAAATTTGCGAGTTTTTGGGGAATTAAAGCAACTGGGTATAAAAGACCAACCAAGTAGTGTAAATTCCGAACAAATAATGGAAAAATTTCGGGAAACTTTGCGTTTCAAAAATGATAGATATGAAGTTAGTCTCCCGTGGAAACGGGACTGGGAAAATCTTGAAAATAGGTAGCTGAAATTAGACTCTCTAATCTCATAAAAAGAATGAAACGTGATCCAAGTTTGTATGACAATTATCGTAAAATTTTAGATGAATATTTAAAAATGAACTTTATTGAAATTGTTCCCGAATCCGAAGAATCTTCTAACAATCCGATTTTCTACCTACCACACCATACAGTGTTTAAACAAGATAGTGTGTAGGGGAGAGTGGGGATACTTGAGCATAGGGGATACTTGAGCCACCCCTATTATCTCTACAGTTTGTTAATTTTTCTTTCTAAAACTGCCAATATGATAACATATTTATAGTTCTGAACATGTAAAAAAGAAATCACACATCTTGGTACCATTTTGAAAGTATAGTGATTAATAGTTGTCTTTTCGCTATCTGAAGTAAATATTTGGGTGCATGGTTTTTTTGTTTTTTTGTAATCAAAGTTTTGTTTAAAGTTGCAACTATATACATACATTCAATAAGCATAATTTCAATTGTATTTTGAGTCTAAAATAGTTCTAATTGCTGCATGCTTCATTTAGTAAAACTCTGGGAAACAAAAATAGTGATAGTGGGGATACTTGAGCCAATGAGAGTGGGGATACTTGAGCCATGTCTTAACCATCCCCACTAGAAATTAAACATGGGTGAAACAAACAAAAAATAAAATTCCATCCTTATATTCACTAATAGATATTTTTCTGGAGAAAAGGGAGAATAATTTTTCTTTTTATTTGTTTTTCTTAAAAAAATAACGACCTAAAAATGTTTAAAAATGTATATTTTTTAAATGAAAATGTCTATTTTATTTTTCGATTTGACTAACAAAATAGCCTGTCTAGATAAATGTAAACATAGTTTTCAATTTAACTTTCATTAAATGAAAATACCTTTTTAAAACGGTTTTACAGGCTATAATCTCTAATACTTTAATTAGTTTGGTCCAACATATTAAAATATTTATTTTTTAATATAACATATTAAGATTAGTATTTTATATTGAAATCGTAACCTCTGTTGCTGTAACTTTTTTTTTTTTAACTAAGAAAATTGAAGAAAAATTGGTAGAAAGAGCGCACAAAAACAAGAAAAGCAACAAAAATCCCAGTTCAAACTTACCTACATGGAGCCAAAGAGGAAGACAAAATCTTTTCCTGTGAAATCAAAAAAGTGTTTGAAAAAGTAGAATGATACATCTGGCTTAAATTCCGACAGCTACTTAACTAAAAGCATGAGTTCGACAATATCATTAGAGGAAAATTCTGTCAATGATGGTGATGATGTGAAAGAAAACCTTCTGTTGATGGTTGGTTACTAATAAAATATGCCAGAAAGAAAACTGTAAAAATATTTGTTGGATATGTGCTTAATATTTTGAAAATGAAATTTGCCCGAAGAATTGCAGATTCCAAATTTAAATGGCTCTGAACTGAGGATGTTTCTACCGTCGTTACAACTCAAGTTCAAATTATCCTTCGACAACCAGTTTTAACGACAAAAAATGATCGTATTACTAGCTTTGTTTTCTCAATTGGGTTTGAAAGACTTTACTTTTCATAATTTATCATTCTGTAAAATGTTAAAAAAAATAAAGCGAAAAAAATTACTTTTGTAGGTATTTTTCCGTAGTGGCTCAAGTATCCCTTCACTATGGCTCAAGTATCCCCGCCATGGGGATACTTGAGCCATGAAATAAAACAAAAAATAAACATTTATTATACATAGAAAAATAGTTCAAAATTTATTGAAAGTGGTTTTTAGTTGAAGGAAAAATATCAAATTTTCATTTTCAATATTTTATTTTATTCTAAAAAAATATAAAAAAATTTAAAAAATTAAAATTCAAAAAATGGCTCAAGTATCCCCATCTTCCCCTACACAAAATGTCGCATTGTTTTCGATGCGAGTTTACATGAAGCCGGACAGTTATAATTAAATGACTGTTTGGATGCCGGAATCAATCTTAACCCAAATATTTTTCATTTATTGATTTTTTTTTCGCTTCAATAAAATTGTCGTTTTGGCCGATTTAGAAAAGGCCTTTTTGCAGATTTGTATAAATGAAAAAGACAGAGATGTCTTACGATTTATGTTTGTAGACGACAATCCTGTCACAGGTGATACATTTAAAGTTATTATTTATAGATTTCTAAGACTAACCTTTGGTTTGAATTCAAGCCCTTTTTTATTATCAGCTACAATTAAACAACATCTTTGTAAATTTGAAAAAGAATATCCAATAGTAACTGAAATATTAAAAAATTCCATTTATGTTGACGATTTAGTGACCGGGACGGACACTGTCTCAGATGCATTGACAATTTCTCAACAATCAAACCAAATTATGAAGAAGGCGAATATGAATTTCAGGAAATGGGTTTCGAATAACGAACTAGTAATGGAAACGTGGGAAAAGAATGGGTTTAGCACTCTACCTCAGTCCTCTGAACCCAATAAATCATACAAGGTTTTAGGCCTATCGTGGCAGCCTAAACAAGACATACTTTTGATGGAAACTGAAAATTTATTAGAATTTTTGAGCAAGACAAAAAATACAAAACGTTTTGTCTTACAAGTAATAGGCAAAATATTTGACCCCCTGGGTCTAATATCACCATTTACTATTAGAGTTAAATGTTTACTACAAGAAATTTGGAGTAGAAATTTGTCATGGGATGAAGAATTACCCCTGATATTATAAAGACGTGGGAACATTTAGCAAATCTAAGGATTCCAAGAAATATATTTTCAGTTCCCCGAAAACTCTGATTACGAATTAATCCTGCACACCTTCTCTGATGCCAGTCCAAAGGGTTACGGTGCTGTCGTATATTTACAAGTAAATTCAAGAAATGAATCCTTCATTAATATGATCACATCTAAGAGTAGAGTTGCACCCTTGAAAAAGGTATCACTTCCACGATTGGAACTTATGGGTGCATTACTCGCTGTGTACTTATGGACTGATTCGCAGATCACCTTGTACTGGAACAAAGGATCTGCAAATAAGTGGAAGTCGTTTGTGGCAAACCGTGTTAAGGAAACACAGTCACTCACAGATTCATCTAGGTGGTTTCACTGCGCAGGATCCGAGAATCCGGCAGATCTCTTGACACGAGGCATAAAGTCCGAAAATCTTGTTCAGAATCCTATATGGTGGACTGGCCCAATTTCCCTGAAGGACTTGGATATGTGCAAAAAGAAACAATCTTTAGTCATACCAGATCGAGATGTATAGTAAAGAACTAAGAAGGAACATTATTAGTGATAGTTTAGTAACTCTAAATTTGTCTGCTGAACATTCTATTATTAATAACATTTTTTCACTAACTAACAATTTTACTAAATTAATTCGCATAATTAGTTTTATTTTTAGATTCTATTTTAACTGTTCCTATCCCGAGAAGAGAAGAAGTGGACCATTAACTCTGGATGAGGTTTGATATGCTGAATCGGTTATAATTCGTTCAGCACAACGACAAGAATTTCCAGAGGAATTAAAATGTCTGGAAAAGGGTAAGACAGTTCATAGTAAAAGTAAACTTGCTTCATTAAATGTATTTTTAGGAGAAGACGTGTTGATTAGAGTTGGGGGGGCGCTTAAGTCATTCAGACTTGCCATTTAACACAAAATTTCCAATTGTGTTACCCTCTAATCATAAGTTAACGGATATTATACTGAATTATTTTCGTCTGAAATATTTTTACTTAGGTCCACAAGCCTTGCTTTTTCATGTTAGATAGAATATTTGGCCGCTTAATGGCAGGAATAATTGCCGCAAAATCGTGCATAAATGTATGAATTGTTTCAAAAACAAACCTGTAGTCAGCTCCCAAATGATGGCTGATTTGCCAAGGGAACGTATAACACCTAATTATGTATTTGGGGAAACCGGTATAGATTATTGTGGCCCATTTTCCATTAAATTTAAAAATCAAAGGAAGGGTGTTGGGTGAAAATGGAAAAGAAGACTCAGTGGCGTCCGATCTCCATGGCAACCGCTAGTCGACTTGACTAGAGTAATATTTTCGTTTGCGGAGCAAAGTTTCTTATTCAAGAAATGTTTTGTGGCATCAGAAGGATGTGTGATTCTGTTTGTAAATTCATTCTAATCTACCGAGTGACAGTCTGTAGACTAATTTAGTCGTGATTCTAATATTCTTTATATTCTTTATAAACTATATTCTTTATTCGAAGAAAATGAAGTATTTTAGTGTGTGTGATGATAGTACGGAATAAATATGTTTTGTTTTATAATATCAAGCCTTATCTTCCTTCCAGTTTGTCCTGTCTTTTTGGGAGATGGGTAAGTAGCGTTAAGTGCATTTTGTTAACTTTCTATTCATCTCATTCGATTTAATTTAAATTTTGTCTTTGGTTTTTAAATTCGAAATTCGAAATTTTAAAATTTTTAGTCTTATTCACAATTTTATAACCGATTCAAGATTCTTTTATTCCATATTTTCTGGTCCGTTTCGAGCCATGAGCTACGATGGAATAATTTTTAAATCGTAGCCGTATTCATTTATTTTACCTGTGCTAGAACGTAGTGAAAAAAAAAGAAAAAAGCAAAATCGTCAGCGTTTTTTTTATTCTTTGTTGTTTGTTTATTTATTCTGTATTTAAAGAAATGTTGCATTTATTAAGTTGCTAGTGTTTTATTTATTTGATTATTTTATTCATTTATCATATTGTATATTTATAAACATTCATTATGCCGAAACAATCAAAACAGGAACAGTTTTTTGAACGCATTTGTAAGGAAATCGATATATTTCAAAAAAAGGTACTAGATTCCAAGTCAGAGGAATAAGCGAAAATTAAAGTTTTAAAATCGAAAATAGCGGGATATGAACAAACTCTTACGCAGACATTTGATAAGCTTTCCCCGAAAGAAAATAACGATAATTTGGATAGTTTTTTGAAGTATCAGGAAGTAATATGTGATCTTTTAGTCGACTTAGAGGGGAAAACGAAAGTTGATTCTGATGATGCGGAAACGCATTTTGAAAACAAACAAAATAATTCGCATGTAAAACAAAATAATTCGCATGTAAAACTTCCAAAGTTCGATTTGCCTCATTTTTTTGGAGATTCAGAGAGTTGGATTTCTTTTAAAGAAGTTTTTAAATCTACGATTTTAGAAAATGAAAATTTGTCTGATATTGAGAAACTACAATATTTACATTCTTGTGTTCGGGGCAATGCTGCCAAATTAATTCGAGGATTCTCTCTGAGTGCAGCAAATTTAATTCAGTGTTGGGATTTGTTAAATGAACGCTATGAAAATAAACGGCAATTGGCTTTAAGCCAAATAAACAAAATATTTTCGATAAAAATTATTAATGCGAGTAATTCAAAAATGTTGTTAGAATTATTAGATACGTGTAATGAATCGATTCGGAACTTAAAAATACTTGGATTAGAGTCTAATGCTTTGAGTGATTTAATGATAATAAATTTTTTGTTAACTAAATTAGATCAGACCCTCAAACAAAGATGGGAATTATCACTCGAAAATGATAAAATTCCTGATTTGGATTTGTTTCGAAAATTTATTGAACGTGAAGCGCGAAGTATACAAGATACGAAATGTAATAAAGTTGAGTCTAAATTTAATTTCTCTAAAAAGCCTCTAGATGCTAGTCGAGTCAAAACCACCGTAATGAACAGCACGGTTGTTAAAACCGACAATAACTGCTTATTATGCAATCAAAGCCATGCGCTTTTTCGGTGTCCAGTATTTAATGCAAAACCGGTTATGGAGAGGTGGAAAATCGTTGAATTAAATAAATTATGCGAAAACTGTTTAAGGCAAAATCACAAAAAAATCAGTGTAGAATAAACGTTAAATGCAAAAATTGTTCAAAATCGCATCATACTTTGCTGCATATTTATACAGTTAATCAATCCAAAAAGGAGCCTGTTATTAATAATGCACCAGAACTTTCAGTTTCTAATAGTGCCCAATGTTACTCATCTTTGCAGAATTATAATGTTTTGTTATCTACTGCTCTTGTTAACGTAAAATCTAGCACAGGTAAGGTCATTCAGTGCCGTGCACTTATTGACAACGCATCTCAAAATTCTCTAATCTCAAAAAATTTTGTAGAAAATTTAAATCTGCCTGTAGGAAAAACGAACCATAGGCTGGTGGGTATTAATGGCATTTCGGCTGAGACCTGCCTAAATTTCACTGAATTTCAATTCTCACCCTTTTTTGAAAATAATTACAATTCTTTAAAAGCCCTTGTTGTTAATCAGGTTAATACCCCTCTCCCTAACTTCAAATTGGAAAGGTGTACATGGCAGCACATTGAAAATGTGCAACTGGCTGATCCGGATTTCCATATTAAAAAACCAATCGAAATTCTGCTGGGTGCAGACGTTTTTGCCAAACTCCTTCTAGGGTCACCTATTTGCGGACAGTCGGGTGAACCCGTTGCTATCCCAACTACGTTGGGTTACATACTAAGTGACCCAGTACTTCAGGCATCAAAATCGGCCACGACTGTAGTTTGTCATTCAGTCGATTTGACTGACTTCTTTAAGTTCGAGTCGGTTCCTACTGACCAAGAGTGCTTCAAATCAGATGAGGCCGAAATGGTTTATCAACAATCAACTTACTGAAATTCGGAAGGACGGTATATTGTAAAGTTACCTTTAAGGGTTAACTGCGAATTAGGTGACAGTGCCTCACAATCTCTCAAAACGTTTTATGCCCTAGAAAACAGATTTTCTAAAAATCCTACGTTAAAAAAGCAGTACATTGAATTTATGGAGGGATATCGCCAACTAGGCCACATGGAACTGTTAAACACTGATAAGTTAAATATTCAGCCGAACTATTTTCTTCCGCATCATGCAGTCTTAAATGAAAACAGTGCTACAACTAAATTAAGAGTCGTCTTCAACGCATCAGCTAAAACATCTAATGGCCAATCTCTTAATTCGGTTCTCATTAAAGGGCCAAAGTTGCAGACTAGTATCTTTGTTAACTTAATCCAATTCAGACTTTACAAAGTGGCTTTATCAGCAGACATCGAGAAAATGTACCGCCAGATCCTAGTCTCAGAGGAGGATACACAATTGCAACGAATTTTTTGGCGAAAAGACCCATCTGATCCTTTGTTAATATACCTATTAAAAACTGTTACCTATGACATGTCTTGTGTCCCATTTTTAGCTCTACGAACTATTCAACAGTTGTGTGAAGATGAGAAAACTAAGTTCCCTAATGCCGCTAGTATAGCCCGAACCCATATGTATGTGGACGACTTTTTAGGCGGCACAGATTCAGTAGAGTCAGCTCAAGCTCTCATTAATGAGCTCCAATCATTATTTCTTAGTGGTGGCTTTCCACTCAGAAAATGGGCCTCCAATGAACCCCGTGCTATGGAACATTTGCCAGATTCTTTAAAGGCTAGCAGCTTAACTCAGTCGTTAAATCCTGATTCATCCCAACGAATTCTAGGATTAGAGTGGAATCAGGAAACAGATTCCTTACGAGTAAAAGTGGTAAAAAACCCTATTGTGGCCACTAAACGTCAGTTATTATCCATAATCGCACGTATTTTTGACCCTTTGGGTCTTTTGTCACCTTCCACCGTGATTTTGAAAATTTTATTGCAAGAAATGTGGAAGGCAGATTTGAAGTGGGATGATCTTTTGCCCTCATTTATTTTAGACAAGTGGAATAAATTCCAATCAGAATTAGGCCTTTTTGAAACGATGCAGATACCACGATTTATGAATTTAAGCCCATCGTCACCATTTGAGCTCCACGGATTTTGTGATGCATCAAGCCGGGCATATGCAGCAGTCGTTTACATCAAAACTTTTAATCCTGTTACAGTCAGACTTGTAGATGCAAAAACTAAAATCGCTCCTGTTAATACCATAACTTTACCTCGCTTGGAGCTTTCTTCAGCTGTGCTTTTATCCCACCTCATGCATGTGGTGAAGGATGCCATACCAAATTCCGTCCATGAAACATTCTTGTGGTCCGATTCCACCATCACCTTAAGTTGGATTTCAAAACCTCCAATTAAAAATAATCAATTTGTTCTCCACCGTGCAAATAAAATTCGAGAAATTTCCTCAGTAGAAGACTGGCATCACGTTCCAGGTAAACATAACCCAGCCGACTACGCAACTCGGGGCCAATATCCTTCTGAATTACAAGAATGTAAAGAATGGTGGAATGGCCCTACATGGCTTTATAAATCGTCAAATCCATTTGGTGACGAACAGTCTTCAATTTCAAACTTACCTCTAGAGACAATCTCTGAAAGTTCTTGTTTAACCAATCAATTAGAAAATGATAATGACATCCTCACCCAATTTTCATCATATACTAAGCTGCTTCGAGTAGTTGCTTGGATTCTTCGATTCGCTTACAACGCTAAAGTCCCCTCAAAAAGAGAGGGTCCCCTAAATGCTGTTGAACTCAACAACGCTTGTAAAACTATCGTCAAGTGCTTACAATATTCTACCTTTTCCGATGAAATTAACCTACTTAAGAAAAAGAAACCTTTACCCACATCCAGTAAACTGCTTTCTTTAAACATTTTTCTTGATTCCGATGACATATTGCGGGTTGGAGGACGACTGAGCAAACATGAAACACTGCCTTTTGATTCCAAACATCCAATGCTAATCCCTAAAATTCTTCCAGTAACAGAGGCCATAATCCGATACTTCCATCTCTATTCCCTGCATTCGGGTCCTGATCAAGTTATCTCCTTAATACGTCAAAAATTTTGGATTCCAGACGGCAGATCTACCGTTAAGAAAGAACTAAGAAAATGTGTTCGTTGCTTCCGAATATCTGCCCAACCACTTAACCAGCTCATGGGAGATTTGCCCTCTTCACGAATTAACCCTTGCAGAGCATTTGAGCGTGTAGGGATTGATTTTGCCGGTCCTATCAATACAAAATGTCAACATAAACGTTAGTCTTCTATGTTCAAATCTTACATATGTCTTTTTATCTGTATGTGTACCAAAGCAGTACACATCGAATTAGTCTCAGAAATTACCACAGAAGCTTTCCTCTTCACCTTACGGCGTTTCATATCACGAAGAGGATGTCCAACAGACATTTTTTCTGATAATGGGAGAATATTCGTTGGTGCAGATTCTTATCTTAAAAAACTGTACTTAGTTCTCAAAGAATCCAAAATCCAGGACTTTTGTTCGCAACGGCAAATTCTATGGCATTTCATACCACCTTATGGTCCAAATTTTGGAGGATTATGGGAATCCTCTATTAAATTAGCCAAACGACATTTACTCAAATCATGTCAAGGCACTCTCATGACATTCGAAGAACTGACCACTACGTTATGCTTAATTGAAGCCTGTATTAATTCTCGGCCTCTTATGCCCTTATCCACCGATCCGAATGATTTATCAGTGTTAACTCCAGGGCATTTTGTTATTGGTGCCCCATTACTAGCCTTACCTGAATTATCTAACCATAATAATCCATGTTTTAGTTTTTCTTCTAGGTGGAAGCTGTGCATCAAGATTCGCAATCAGTTTTGGCTCCGATGGACAAGAGACTACCTCCACACCTTGTCTATACGGAAAAAAAGGGAAAAAGGTAACCAACCCATCCAGATTGGGCAACTAGTCCTAGTCAATGAATCTTCCATTCACTCCACTCAATAGAAGTTAGCTCTTATTGATAACATTCATCCAGGGGCTGACGGAGTAGTACGAGTGGTAACTGTCCGTACAAGTGAAGGAACATTCAAACGGCCCATCCAGCAAATAGCCGTTCTGCCTGGCCCCCCGGAGGTTATGGGCGAAAATGGAAAAGAAGACTCAGTGGCGTCCGATCTCCATGGCAATCGCTAGTCGACTTGACTAGAGTAATATTTTCGTTTGCGGAGCAAAGTTTCTTATTCAAGAAATGTTTTGTGGCATCAGAAGGAAGTGTGATTCTGTTTGTAAATTCATTCTAATCTACCGAGTGACAGTCTGTAGACTAATTTAGTCGTGATTCTAATATTCTTTATATTCTTTATAAACTATATTCTTTATTCGAAGAAAATGAAGTATTTTAGTGTGTGTGATGATAGTACGGAATAAATATGTTTTGTTTTATAATATCAAGCCTTATCTTCCTTCCAGTTTGTCCTGTCTTTTTGGGAGATGGGTAAGTAGCGTTAAGTGCATTTTGTTAACTTTCTATTCATCTCATTCGATTTAATTTAAATTCTGTCTTTGGTTTTTAAATTCGAAATTCGAAACTCTAAAATTTTTAGTCTTATTCACAATTTTATAACCGATTCAAGATTCTTTTATTCCAGGTGTATTGAATAAAATTTATGAAGTAGTGTATGTATGTTTGTCTACCAAGGCGATACACCTAGACTTTGTTTCAGATCTCACTACTCAGGCCTTTATAGCTAGTCTAAAACGTTTCTTTGGGAGAACACTGTTAAAACTAATGGTGACACATTGCACCTTTTAGGGGTGAAAAGCTTGTCTCACTGGTGACACCCCTAGAGGAGCTAAAATGACACCCTTAACTAGGGTGAAAGGATGGCACCCCTAAACCAGGGTGTTTCAGGGGGTGAAAGGACGGCACCTCAGGGAAGAATAATGGCACCCCTTATCCACAGTGTTCAATAGGGTGAAAAGATGGCACCACATGGGAGAATAATGGCACCCCTTATCCAGGGTGCCCCAGGAGGTAAAAGGATGGCATCTCAGGGGAGAGTAATGGCACCCCTTAACCAGGGTGTCCCAGGGGGTGAAAGGATGGCGCCTCAGGGAAGAGTAATGACACCCCTTATCCAGGGTGTCCCAGAGGGTGAAAGGATGGCATCTGAGGGGAGAGTAATGGTATCCCTCATCCAGGTTACCTTAAGGGGTGCAAGAATGGCATCTCAGGGGAGAATAATGATACCACTTATCCAGCGTGCCCCAGAGGGTGAACGGATGACACACATAATCCAGTGTGCCCTGTGGCATCCTACAAGAAATATCACTCACAATCTATGGCCCACAGTTGCAATCTCCCTCCCCCACCCCCTTTGTCAAGAAATTGTATTGGTTTGAATCATGAAATACAAAGTGTTTACCCATTTTTAAATTGAAGTCTGCAGAGAAAATTATCATGATCAGTCAATATTTTGAGTCTTTTTTTTTTCTTTTAGATTGATGGGATATTATATTTTTAAACTCATTATCAGGTGTCCAAAGAAAAATTGTAGCATGTTTTTGTAACTCAGAGAGGGATAATATGAACTACAAAAATAATCATAGAAAGGCAGAGAATTCAAATTGTACTTTCATTTACATGGAGATTATTTTAAGAAAAATTCAAAATTTTAACTTTTATACAGTCTTTGCATTTCAAAATCACCAATCATAAGTCATCACTATTGCATTGTTAGTCATACCCAAAAGGTTTTGTTAGCATAAATCGCAAAATTTACACAACCCCTACACTTATTTTCTGCCTCTAAAATCACTGAGTTAGAGTCAAATATTGTGACTTTGTCATGCAATTTCAAGTCCGATTTTCAATTTTATGTTTTGAATTTCTTGTAAAGTGAAATAAATCATGATTTTTGACTGTCTCTAACTCAGATGTTTGGATCAAACTTTTTGGGTATGTTTAAGAAAAGGCCAGTAACAATTTTTGTGATTGGGGATTTTTAGATGCAGGAACATTATAAAAATTTTATGTTTTTTGACTCCAAAATAAGAGAAAGTACAAGTTATATCAGTTCGTTCAATATCTATCTTCATATGAATATCTTTATAATTTTCTTATAGTTTCAGAAGTAATCCGTAACCATCTTTTTTGACACATAGTATATTGCTTGACATGTATTTTCATTATTTTATATACAGGGCAACTGAAAATTATAGGGACACAGAAAAATGCTATATCCTGTAAAATATATGCCATATTTTAATAAAAAAAATAAAAGAAATAACAATATTTCAACAAATTGTTCACTGGCTTGATATTTGTTTTTTACACAAGTTTGAAAACGAAAGATCACAGAATTGACAGTCCGCTGCAGATAATTCTGATTTAAATCATTCTATGCCTTGATAATTTCGCATCACATACAATGCAAACTGGGGATTTTCTATTTCTAACTTTTCTACAGAAGTCAAGTGAGTTAAGATCTGATTGTTCGAAGGCAATACACCTGTTATTAAATATCCACACAGATGGGTGTTGAAGTTCAATGTTGTTTTTGCTCCATGTGAAGGCCCCAATACTGCTGGAAGTTCCATTAAAATTATTTTGCTTCCATGAGGCCAACACTTCGTTGAACATATTAGTTGCTGATCATTTTGACGGTTGTGAACTTTTCGGAGGATTAAGATTTTCATATAATAGAAGAAATGCTACAAATTTTAAAATAAGCATTTCTTAGATTTTAGTTGTGAAATATCAATGTCAAACAACGCACCAATATTTTTTCAGCTATCCTGCTGTATCTAATTAAAAAAATGTAAAACACAAATTAGAAAAAAATATGTAATAAATGCTGTGTAACTCTTAAATTAGTAAGAATATTTCATATTCTTTAAAATTCTTACAGAAAGTTAGCCATCAAGCTATGAAATGAATTATAGAAAATAAGTTCATTTTATAGTTGTGGTAAAATAATAGATGAAATTGAGTAAAAAAAAAAAAAATCATTTTTACATTATATGTAGTACTTACCTTTATAGTGAACTTATGCAAATCCATATTTTATAGCATATATCCATACAGGATTGGAAATTAAGAACTGTAGGTAAGGTGTCAAAATAATGCCTACAAATTTTTTTCGATGTGCCAACTGCATTTCATATTTTCTTATTTCTTTTCACAACCATGTTAATAGTAATAATATTGCATTGCATATTTAATTTTAATGTATTGAAGGGAAGTGGAGAGGAAACTTTATATATTAAACACTTTTTCTTACTAAACAAAATAAAAACTGACTTTGCATAAGTATGAAACCTGATTAAACTACAATATTTGGATTCTGGAAAAACTTATTATTTTTATAAAGCTAATATGCATACAAAACAGATAATCAAGTAAATATGTCCACAGAAAGAAAATATGAGCTTTAGATATAACTAGGGATAAGCTAATTTTTAAAAAATCTGAGGCTAACAGTACATCAGAAAATAAAAAGTTAGCAAATAAATGAATCTTTGATTGTCAATTATGGTGTGGCATTTAAAACATTTCCAAATCACACATATTTTTTTTGTTTGTTTGAGGAAAGGAGTACAAAAATTTTAAAACAATTTTAATACAGTTTCTTATTTTAGGAACATATAAGGATGCAGAAATATCTCATAATAAAAGAAAATCTTGTTTACAGGGGTGTAATATCCAAGGACCAGTTTTATCAGTCATTGGTTAAAGTGAAGTTAACTTAGAGGTTATTGACAGGTTCAAAATTCTTAAGACACGTGCTGATGTCATGGTTCAGAGGGGGGGGGGGGTGTATGCTAAAATACAAATGAAAGCATTTGCTAAACAAAAATTAAAGAAAGCTAGCTATCAAGATTTGATGACTAGGAATAATTTTTCTATAATTTAGTTTCATTTGACGACTAACGACTGCTGATTTCTAGTCCTGTATCCACATCAAAACACTTTCTGCGAAATTGTTTTATGTTTTGACTTATTGCATCTGAAATTTTAATCCAAAGAGTAATTATAATGAAAGGAATAAAACACTGAATTAAAAAAACAACCTTTTAGTTCAAATAATCTTTTTATTGTAAACACCAAGAATGTATTAATTATTATTAAACAAAGATGAGACACTATGTGGAACTGATGCCACTAAGAAAGTTTTGAAGACATAAGTATCTAATAAAAATGATAAAAATTTAAATTGGCTTTTGCTATATTTAACGTTAAACAACCAAAATAATGCATGCCACAAAGTAACTAAGCTTATTTTGTAATTAACTGTTTATATAAAATTAATACATAGCATGAGTAATTTAACAAGTTGCTTGAGTTGTGGAGCACAATAAAAGGTTATAACACAGAAATTTCTGCATCTTCTTCATGATAAAGAGTCGGAAACTTTTCTTGTATCAAACATGGTGATGTAAGTACTGTAAATGTAAGTTCACTATCTGTAATAATAATAATAACACATTAAGGAAAACACACAACAAGACAGTCTAATTAAAATGTATCATCAAAGTAGGGGAGAGTGGGGATACTTGAGCATAGGGGATACTTGAGCCACCCCTATTATCTCTACAGTTGGTTAATTTTTCTTTCTAAAACTGCCAATATGTTAACACATTTATAGTTCTGAACATGTAAAAAAGAAATCACACATCTTGGTACCATTTTGAAAGTATAGTGATCAATAGTTGTCTTTTCCCTATCTGAAGTAAATTTTTGGGTACATGGTTTTTTTGTTTTTTTGTAATCAAAGTTTTGTTTAAAGTTGCAACTACATACATAAATTTAATAAGCATAATTTCAATTGTATTTTGAATCTAAAATAGTTCTAATAGCTGCATGCTTTATTTAGTAAAACTCTGGGAAACAAAACTAGTGGTAGTGGGGATACTTGAGCCAGTGAGAGTGGGGATACTTGAGCCATGTCTCAACCCTCCCCACTAGAAATTAAACATAGGAGAAACAAACAAAAAATAAAATTCCTTCCTTATATTCACTAATAGATTTTTTTCTGGATAAAAGAGAGAATAATTTTTCATTTTATTTTATTTTTCTTAAAAAAATAACGACTTAAAAATGTTTAAAAATGTATATTTTTTAAATGAAAATATCCATTTTAATTTTCATTTTGACTAGCAAAATAGCCTGTCTAGATAAATGTAAACATAGTTTTCAATTTAACTTTTATTAAATTAAAATAATTTTTTAAAACTGTTTTACAGGCTAGGTCCAACATATTAAAATATTTATTTTTTAATATAACATATTAAGATTAATATCTTATATTGAAATCGTAACCTCTGTTGCTGTAATTTTTTTTAACTAAGAAAATTGAAGAAAAATTGGTAAAAAGAGCGCACAAAAAACAAGAAAAGCAACAAAAATCCTAGTTCAAACTTACCTGCATGGAGCCAAAGAATAAGACAAAATCTTTTCCTGTGAAATCAAAAAAGTGTTTGAAATAGTAGAATGATACATCTGGCTTAAATTCCGACAGCTACTAAATTAAAAGCATGAGTTCGACATTATCATTAGAGGAAAATTCTGCCAATGATGGTGATGATGTGAAAAGAAAACCTTCTATTGATGGTTGGTTACTAATAAAATATGCCAGAAAGAAAACTAAAAATATTTGTTGGATAAGCACTTAATATTTTGAAAATGAAATTTGCCCGAAGAATAGCAGATTCCAAATTTAAATGGCTCTGAACTGAGGTAGTTTCTACCGTCGTTATAACTCAAGTTGAAATTATCATTTGACAACCAGTTCTAACGACAAAAAGTGATCGTATTACTAACTTTGTTTTCTCAATTGGTTTGGAAGGACTTTATGTTTCATAATTTATCATTCTGTAAAATGTTTGTGCAAAAATAAAGCGAAAAAAATTACTTTTGTAGGTATTTTTCCGTAGTGGCTCAAGTATCCCTTCACCATGGCTCAAGTATCCCTCCCATGGGGATACTTGAGCCACCATGTAAAACAAAAAATAAACATTTTTTATACATAGAAAAATAGTTCAAAATTCATTGAAAATAGTTTTCAGTTGAAGGAAAAACATCAAATTTTCATTTTCAATATTTTATTTTATTATAAGAAATTATAAAAAATTTTAAAAAAATAAAATTCAAAAAATGGCTCAAGTATCCCCATCTTCCCCTACAGCAAAAATGGTAGATGAATAAAAAAAGAATAAATACAATTTAAATAAAATTTAAATTATAGCTCACAAGGCTATCAAAGCCTGGCAGCTAATGTGCCCGCAGGTTCTGTATGTAACGTGATAACTCTTTATATAAATATCAGATTTGGTTCAAATTTTATATGTAGGTTCACTTTGATAAGGTTCTTCACTGATTAGCATTGGAGGTTCATTGGTTAAATATGAAGGGGGGAGAAGAGAGTGCTACCCGCCTTAATTTATATAAATATGCAGAAATCATGCAGAATTATCAAATTTATTTCAAATTTTGTTAATAGGTTCACTCTGATAAGGCACTTCCCTGATTAGTTTTTGGGGCTCATTCGTTAAGTATAAAGAGGGTTGGTAGTTAATCCACTGTCCAATAACTTACAGTTGATTTCTTTTATTTTTGGAAGGGTATTATTCTGTGAAATAAGAGTATAATATACAGTTGTATGTATAGCCTGCGAGCTCAATGGCATCAGTTTAACTGGGCACTTTCCTCTTTATTGCCTATTTTCGGACAGCACGGGAAAATTACTTGAGTAACTCATACTTGTCATTCAGTTATTCTTTTCCTGTGTAATCATTAAGAGTTACAAACTATTTACATTATTAACCATATTTACAAAACATACTTTGCAACAAAGTGTCTATTCCAGATTAGCAACAAATTTCCCTAACATGTCCAGGTATCCCATAGCAGTAATAATAATAAAAAAATAAGGAATTTTATTCAAATTTATTAGTACGCCCCTATTATGTATCCTATATTGGCACTAATCAATGAATATATGGGCACAACCCCTCGTGTTTTCCCTTCATTTTGGGAATAACGAATTTTCAACGTATTCTATTGACAATTATTTTCAAAATTTTCAAGATGTGATTTTGCGACTTTCACAAAAATTGCTCTATGCATTTAGCTAACATAATATGCAAATGAAATTTTGATATCTTTGACGCATGCGCAGTGAAAAATTATTTAGTAAACCTACGCAATATTCGAATAATCTTTATTATTTTTTAAATCTGATTACAGGGTATTATGTGCAATGTTGTTTGTCGCATTTTCTGAAAAGAATGTTACTTTATATTAAGAACTCTTCAAATTATAAACAAAGATCTTGGGTAAATTTGAGACTGTTTTTCGGATTAGTAGAAAACCTTAATTTTTCTACGACTATACATGCTATCGACATAAAAATGAACACAGTTTATTACAATAAACCACTTAATCATAATCTACAGTTTGAGCGCTTTTGCTACATTAGTTTTGACAGGGTTATCCAAAAGATATTCAAATTGCATTCATTCTTTTTTAATTTGTTGACGGTCCCCTATTAGAGTTTCGGAATAAAACCTTCAGGGAAATATATGACTTGTACTACAGTACCTGACCATTGATTATCGCCCACTTGCGATTTTAGACATTTTGTTAAATATCTAGAAAAATACATGAGGAATTATCCTGAAACTCACAGTGTATAAACATAATAGGACAGGTCATATATATCCGTGAAGATTTTTCCCAGAAACCTTACAGGAGACCGTCAACAAATTAAAAAAAATGAATATCTTTCGGATAACCCTGTCAAAAGAAATGCAGCAGAAACGCTCAAACTGTAGATTGTGATTAAGTGGCTTATTGTTATAAACTGTGTTCATTTTTATGTCGATAGCATGTATACTCGTAGAGAAATTAAGGTTTTTATATAAATAGTCCCAAATTTTTCCAAGATTTTTGCTTATAATTTGCAGAGTTCTTAATATAAAATAATAATATTTTCTGAACATCTGACAAACAACATTGCACATAATACCCTGTAATCAGAATTAAAAAATAATATAAATTGTATGAAAGATGAGTAGGTTTACAAAATAATTTTTCACTACGCATGTGTCAACGATATCAAAATTTCATTTGCATGTTATGTTGGCTAAATGTATAGAGCAACTTTTGTGAAAGTCGCAAAATCATAGCTTGAAAATTCTAAAAATAATGGTCAATATAAAAAGTTGAAAATCCGTTGTTCCCCAAAAAAAAAAAAAAAAAAAAAAAAAAAAAAAAAAAAATGGATTTTTTCTAAATGTAGTAGTAAGTTCCATATTGTGTATTCTATATTGATACTAATCAATGAATATATGGATACAACCGCTCTTTTTTTGTTTCATTTTGGAAATAACGGATTTTTAAATGATTCTATTGACGATTATTTTCAGAATTTTCAAGCTATGATTTTGCAACTTTCACAAAAGTTGCTCTATATATTTGGCCAACATAATATGCAAATGAAATTTTGATATCGTTGACGCATGCGCAATGAAAAATTATTTAGTACACCTACTCATTTTTCATACAATTTTTATTATTTTTTAATTCTAATTACAGGGTTTTATGTGCAATGTTGTTCGTCACATTTTCAGAAAATATTATTATTTTATATTAAGAACTCTGCAAATTATAAGCAAAAATCTTGGAAAAATTGGGGAGAATTTTTATAAAAACCTTAATTTCTCTACGAGTATACATGCCATCGACATAAAAATGGACACAGTATATAACAATAAGCCACTTAATTACAATCTACAGTTTGAGCGCTTTTGATGCATTGGTTTTGACAGAGTTACTTTGACAGAGTTGCATTCATACTTTGTTTAATTTGTTGGCGGTCCCCTATAAAGTTTCTGGAAAAAATCTTCACGGAAATATATGACCTGTAGTATATTGTTTATACACTGATAGTTTCAGGATAATTCCTCATGTATTTTTCTAGATATTTTGCAAAATGTCTAAAATCGCAAGTGGACGATAATCAATGGCCAGGTAGTGTATTATATTTATACACTAAGATTTTCAGGATAATTCCTCATACATTTTTCTAGATATTTAACAAAATGTCTAAAATCGCAAGTGGACGGTCATCTCTGGTCATAAAGTGTATATCAGGAGCTTAAGGGAACTGGCTAATTCTTTATTTCCCCTTTTGCTATATGGGGGAAAGTCGGGTGGAATGGGACAGTAGGTTTTTCTTTTTGTGCATTATTCTAAACACTTCATCAATCGCACACAAGATGAAGCAATGGTAATCCATTCTTCAGTTTACAAAAAATATTGTTATGCATAGATTTGCAAATGTATGAAAGAAAAAATCATTTCAAAAATCCAATTTAAATTTGATTTATTTGCTTTCAATATGTTAAAGACTTGTTTATGTATAAATGTAATATTTTTCCTATTTATGGAACATTATACTGTATATTATCCATAATTTAAACTAAGCCTAAAGCAGCATTTTTGTTTGAACAAGAAGTTTAACACAAATAAGGAAGTGGCGAGGAATGGGACGCGCCCAGTTCCTTTTTCAAATTAATAATAATGCGAATTGCTAACATGCAAATATTTTTAGAGGATAATATATTAATTATAACATTGATAATATATATATTCATACTTCAAAATGTAAATTGGTGATTATTTAAGGCGCAACGCTAGGCACAGAAAAAGAGCCGGATGATAATGCAAAGTCTATGGGGGCGTTTTTTTCAAATATTTCGCCCAAATTTTAATATTTTTACGTGGTTGTTTTGCACAAGATTGCTGAGGGCGATCCGCAACCGGCGTAGTTTTTACTTTTTCAGTTTTGATTTCAGATTTTTTTAAAAAATTACTTTAACCGCGTAGTCGCGACTTTTTTCACAACGTCATTAGTCGCGCTCGGTCTTTTCGCCGCTGGCCCCCCCGTATACCAAATATGTAAAATAAAAATATTTTTCCCCTAATATACGAAAATAACATTACAACGAAGATATAAATTTGCAGTTTTCTTAAATTATGCATTTTATCCATGAGATCTGGAGTAATTGGAAATGATGAATGAATGAGAAAAATGAGCTCACATTAGTAATTTTTACGTAGACTTTTTCGCCGATTTCAAATTTGTTTCTAAAAATGTACCTGAAAAAAAAACAGAGGTGTCCTGTTACTTCGCTAAGGTGGTCGAGAAAGCTTCAAAGTCAGCTACATGGTAGATCTTCGTTGTATTTGTAATGTGATATAAGTTAAGAGAAAATAAGTTATACGGGCGGCGAAAAGACCGACACGCGACTACTGACGGGTTAACTTACGAAATCGGTTTAAACTGATTCTGAAATTGAAACTATCGTTATACAAAAAATATAAAAGCAAAATCGAAAAAATAATAAAAACTAGGCCGGTTATGGATCATCCTCAGCTGTCTTGTTAAAAAAAACCATGTAAAAATATAAAATTTTAGTTAGGTATTTGAAAACAACGCTCCTATAGACTTTTACATTATCATCCGTGTCTCTTTCTGTGCCTAGTGTGGGGCCTTAATGACACCTATGACAGAGAATCCTGAATTTTCATTCCAGTCATGAAGATACTGGAATTTTATATTGTGGCACATACATTATCAACTTACAACCTTTGGTTGATTGTTTATCTTACCGACACTATAGGTTATTTTGTGCCTTATAGCTTTTTTTTTTATTATTGCTGTCCCATAACTCTTGATGAGGAGGTATGAGACACATTTTGAAACTTACGTTCTCTTTAAAATAAAATAGTATTTGCACGTTATGTTTCTATATTGTTTAGGGGGATTAAAAAGTGTTTTACCTTGCATCCTATAAATTGAAATTTTTCTTTTTTGTATATAAAAAAAAATCTTACTTTTGTAAAAAAAAGTCCCACACCACCCCACTCTCCCCTATATAGTTATTATATATTAATACACCATTTACATGAAAATAGAATTTTTATCAATAGTATTAAAATACAGTTTAAGGGCTAACAGTTTATTGTATATCCTTAGGTTTTTACCACCTTCTCTCCAGGTTTTTACCGGTAAAAAGCCAACCCTGTTTATTGGTCTTGTTTCAGAACGGGTGGAATAAAAGATTGTTAAAAATTATATCATTAGAAAAATGTTTAAGATTTATAAATGACAATGCAAAAATCACCTTCAAAACACGAGATCTTCATCACCAGCGGGAAAATTTCACATTTGTGTAAAATTACGATATAAGTTTTTATTCATTGTTATATTTTTTGAACACACACTATTTCTGTAAACTATTCTGAAAGTTCAGTGGAGTAAATACAGATTGTTTTCCTTTTATAATTTGAATGTTCATGACTAAAAATTTGTCATATCGGATGATGTTGATAATTGAGAAAGGGGGGGGACTGATTACGGTCTAATCAAACTTAAATTACTATTATTGAAAAAAAAATATTTTATTTAATTTAACCATAAAATTCTGCTACTAAATAAGGTTTAATGCGAAAGAATACTTTCGAAAAAAAATGGGTGTAAATCTGCATAGCCGATAATCAGATCATAAGGTATATTCATTTCAATTCCCTAACATTTTCTCACCTTTTTGAAAGAAAATGAAACCAAAAGTATGAAAATATGAAGAATTGGGAGTAAGAAAACATAATGGTAAACCGAAGATACCGCTAAATTCGGGTTTTTAGGCATTTCCCACCAAGGTATGACTTGGCTGACTAATAACGCTTTAATATGCAAATCGAGGTTTTATCCGTGATTTTTATCCTTAAATGAGACTAAATGATTGTCCGTGCTACCGCCCCCCCCCCCGATCTAATCTTATTATGAAGATTATTTTGGAAATAATGGTGGTTAATAAGGAAAATATCAATAATGAAAACCCTGTAAATAAGTTTTGATTACTTTAAGATTTGCAAGTATTCAATTGTCTTAAATGAAAAAGTTACCCCCCCCCTCTCAAATAAAGACAAATCAGGTATACTGAAACAATATTAGAGAAGTTACGCGAGGCTGCAATATGGTGTGAATTAGCCTTTACAGGAGGGGTTCGGATAGCATCTATCCGACAATATATACAAAGCCGGCCAGATGCTGTCCGAGATCCCGTGTAAAGGTTAAAATTAAAACTTCGCGAATAAAATTAATTGCTTTTAACTGTATATAGACGCAAAAACATATTTTAACCTTAACTGCTCTGACAAAAATTGTTATCTAACTACTGTAACCTGTCTGTCAGACCATTTAATCTGAAGATGAATAAAATGTTTCATTAATTCTCAGAATACTATTTATGCATTAAACTTTATGTACAAGAATATTATAAATCAGATTCAGCTATTCAAAAGTATTTAGAGGTAGTAATAAGACTCCAAACTAAAAACAGTTGACCAGTATCTATATTTAAACTAAAAATTACAAGTTAAACTGTGAAACATGAAAAACTCACGGTGTCTGAGACCACTAACAGCAGTTAAGGGTTAAATCTAAACAGGTGAGTTTAAACACAAGGTAAAATGGTCATAGAATGTTCCGATTGCAACAAGATTCGTCTAAAATAACTGATTTGTAATGAAAAAATATGTAAATATTTTTACAATCTTTCATTTCCCTCTTTCTAATTGTGCGTCCTTAGGATTCCCGTGCCTAGAGCAGTTTGCTCCAATTGCTCTTCGGTAGCTAAGGACTCGATAAATCATTTAAAAATATTGACATGTAAACGAGAAATTGTAAAATAACTGCCTCATACGTTTAACATTAGCAAGCGGGTATTTTGGTGAGAGTGTAGCTTGTAGCTTCACATAATAAACTTACCAATCAATCACACTAACAAAAAAATATGATTTACTGTTTTCTTATGACATTACATATAGGGATGTACGATAAATTAACGTAACAATAAAATAAAATAAAATAAAGTTAAATCTTACCTTTAATCAGACTGCCCGGGGTCACTGGTCGCGCAAATCGGATCATTAAGTCCTCATTGTTGTTTTATTGTAGCTCAGTGGTTAGTCCTCAATTAATATAGCCAATTTACACACCGCCATGTTTTGCTTTGCTCACACACATAAATTTTACTTGCCGACACCGAAAGCAGAAAGACACACGTCATAGCGCATGCGCAAGTTGCCAGTCACCCGATGAGGTGGTAAATTGCTACCAATACGAAGTGCATGGCACCTTTTTTAGCTCCCATCATCCAGGAACAGATCTGTCGTCACCCCAACCACATATTCAAGCTCCTATGACACCCTAGGGTTCCAAATGGCACCGCCTTTTCACCTCCGGGTCCCAAATGGCACCGGTTTGTCACCTTTATTTTTAACAGTGAAGAGGCAAATGTGCAAAAATATTATCGGACAATTCAAAAACTTTTATTGGAGCTGTCATCGAGTTGAAAAAATTGCATAAATTAGTTTGCTTCCCAGATGAGGAATTATGTAATTTTTTAACCCATGAAGGTATCAAATGGGAATTTATTCCCCCCAAATCTCCGGATTTTGGTGGCATTTGGGAAGCGGGGATGAAATCATTTAAGTTTCATTTAAAACGAGTAATAGGTGATCAAAAATTAACTTTGGAAGAGTTTTTAACGATTCTAGCGGAAATTGAGGGCGTCTTAAACTCCCGCCCCCTTACCCCGCTGTCCACAGATTTTGAAAATTTTGAAACTCTGACCCCTTCCCATTTTTTAATTGGCAAGCCGATTACTTCGATCCTCGAACCACAATTATACAATATTAATGAAAACAGGCTATCAAAATTAGAAAAAATCGCCAAATTTAGCCAGAGAATTGTAAAACTTTGGAAAAGAGACTATTTAAACACTCTTCAAGAAAGAAGCAAATGGAAATTTAAAAAGGATGATGTACAGAAAGGAACTTTGGTACTAATGTGGGATATACTCTCGAATGTGGACTACACTCTCTCTCTGCTGCACCTGCATTGGAATGTATTTCCCTCCACCACTCTCCGAACGCTTCGAGATTAAAAGTAGAAACGGGAAACATCGAAGCTGTGTGGTCAGGATTGAGAGGAAGAAAATGTAAATAGAACGTTTTTCGACGATGGCTAACGACGTTGATAAAAAGCTAAAGAGATGATTCCAACGAATTAAAAACGACGATTTAAGACGATTCTTTTAAGAACTAAAATATTTACGACGTATTAAGACTTTTTAAAGATTGTTAAGAAAAGTAACGACGAACGAATCTATGTTTTATTTTTTGTTCGTTTTTTTTGTCCTGTTCGTCTGATAATAAATGTATGTGACTGTCAGAGAATAGTTTTTATTTACAGTAAGGACTCGTCTATCCTATAAAGTGGTGCCAGAAGTGCCCACTTAGCATTTTTTCTCATTGTTATGAACTATTTGTTTTCTTCAGATTCAAGTCGGATATCATTTTACGGGTGAGTCAATTATTCCATATTCTATATTTACTATGAAGCTAGTCGACATCAAAGAACTGGAACTTGCATTTAAAAATGAACGTACTAATAAAATAAAACTCCTCCACAAATTATTGTTCGACACTGATGGTGATCGATCAAATCGAAAAAGAATTCGTGACTTCACTGGTTTCGATTTCGAAACGACCAGCACTGAATTCAAAAATAAAGTTACGAAAGTTCAAGCAGATTTTTCTTTAAACGATTTAATCACAATTTGTAATTTACTCTGTATCTCAAATGAAGGTTCTTTAACTGAACTTGCAACCAGATTAGTGACATATCTTTCAGACTTAAATTCACTGCAAGCTAACATTATTCAAAACGAAAGTGATACCGATTCGGAACCTGAAATATCTTCACATAATACTACATTGAATAAAGACCCTGCAAGTAATACCGAATCATCAAATTTTGATAAAAACAAGCAATTTCCAGTTCAAAGTTTTTTGCCATCTACTATTAATTTTAATGATGTTGAAAGCGTTATACCGCCTTTTGATGGTAGTTCTTTTCAAGATATAAATATTTGGTTAAGTAATTTTGACGATGTCGCTAGCATGCTTAATTTATCAGAATTTCATAAATTTATATTTGCTAAACGATCCTTACGAGGAAAAGCCCAGCTGCTAGTACAAACAGAATTCCACATTAACTCGTATGAAAAACTTAAACAACTTTTAATTTCTGAATTTAGCATTACTTATAATTCTGCTGAGTTACATGACATGTTAAATAAACGAAAATTACAAGAAAATGAATCTCTTGAAGAATATTTTCTCGTAATGAAACAATTATGTTCGCGCGGTAACATCGAAGATTCAGCACTGATGCAGTATATTATTAACAGTATACCCGACCCTGTTTTTCGAAAATCAATATTATATGGCTGCCAATCTATAGTAGAATTTAAACAAAAGCTCAAAATTTATGACAAAATTCGGCATGACTATGAGAACACTAAATTTCGTAAATCTAAACCAGAAAAGCCGTTAAAAGAGAAATCTTTTCGTCCAAAACCTGATCTTCTCTGCTTTAATTGTGGTTTAGCCAACCATAAAAGTAGCCAATGTAGGCATAAAGACAAACGCCCTCGCTGCTTTAATTGTTCGAATTTTGGCCATAAGTCGGCTCAATGTGACCAACCAAGGAAATCTAGAAATAAACCTGAAACATCCAATATTTCCACCATTACATCGAATACTTTTATGACCAAACAAGTAATAATTTCGTCAGTAAATGTTCTTTCTTTGATCGATACGGGAAGTGAAAGAAGTCTGTTAAAAGAAAGTATTTATTGCAAACTCCCAACGGTTTCGAACCTCGAACATTCAACAATCACATTAACTGGATTAGGAAACACTATGATCAAACCCCTGGGTTTTTTCTCTACGGATGTTACAATTGATGATTTTAATTACACCACTAATGTTTATGTAGTACCAGATTATTCCATATCTTTTGATTTTATTATTGGTACAGATGTTATACAGCAAAGTATTTTACCAGTTTCTCAAAATAATATTTCGATGCAAAAAATCAAGCAAAATGAAAATATGTCAAATAATTTTCTGATTAATGTTGCTCAAGTATTAGACGATAGTAATCTTGATTTATCTCATATTACCGATAAAACTATGCGTTCAAAAATTATGGAACGTATTCAACATTATTCCCCCCGAAAAGTAAAGACTACCGATGTAAAATTATCAATTCATCTGAAAGACGAAATTCCTGTTACTTGTCCTCCCAGACGCCTAGCTCCTGTAGAGAAAGAATTCGTTGAAAAACAAATTTCTGAATGGCTTGAAAAGGGAATTATCCGAAAAAGCACCAGTAATTTTTCATCACCTATTGTCCTCGTAAAAAAGAAAGATGGTTCATATAGATTATGTGTTGACTATAGGAAGCTAAATGCTAAAACACATAAACAACGTTTTCCCCTCCCAGTAATCGATGACATTATTGATCAGTTGCACTCTGCAAAAGTATTTACAACGCTTGATCTTAAAAATGCTTTTTTTCATGTCGAAGTAGAAGAAAATAGTCGAAAATACACTTCTTTTGTAACACATTCTGGTCAATTTGAATTTCTATACATGAATTATGGCCTTAGCGATGCTCCCTTAGTTTTTCAGAGATATATCTATAACGTTTTTCGCGATCTCATTAATGAAAAAGTACTTATCGTCTACATGGATGATTTCATAATACCGTCTGAAAACGAAGCCGAAGGACTCCAGAAATTACAACGCGTTCTTACAGCTGCATCCGAATATGGTTTGGAACTGAATCTAAAAAAATGCCACTTTTTACAGCGAGAAATTGATTTTTTGGGTTACCACATTAAAAATGGTCAATTGCATCCATCTCCCTCAAAAACTAAAGCTGTTCTAAATTTTCCAGAACCTAAAAGTGTCAAAGATGTACATTCATTTGTCGGACTAACCTCATATTTCCATAAATTTATTCAAGATTATTCTTTCATAGCTAAACCCTTAACAGATCTACTTCGGAAGGACACTAAATTTCACTTCGGTGACCAACAGCGAAATGCATTTAATCAGTTGAAACACATTCTTGCTTCAGGTCCTGTTTTAAGCATTTATAACCCTAGTAATGAAACAGAAGTTCATTGCGATGCTTCTATTGATGGTTACGGAGCAGTCCTCCTTCAAAAGTCTTCTATTGATAATCAATTTCACCCTGTCTACTTTATGAGCAAAATAACCACAGATGCTGAGCGTAAATATTCGAGTTATGAACTAGAAGTTTTGTCTGTCATCGAGGCTCTTAAAAAATTTCGTGTTTATATTTTAGGTATTCCTTTCAAGATTGTCACAGATTGCAACGCATTTGCCCTAACTATGAATAAAAAAGATCTTTGCACCAAGATAGCTCGATGGGCTTTAATGCTAGCTGATTATAACTATACAATCGAACACAGACAAAGTACACGTATGCGCCACGTCGACGCTTTAAGCAGAAATCCCGTATGTATGACCATTCAAGACAGTTTTACTTCCAAAATCATACAATCACAGAACACCGATGAACATATACAGACCATTAAAGAAATTTTGAAAACAAAGCCATATGACAGCTATATCCTCAAAAATAACGTTCTTTATAAAAATCATAAAGGTTACGATCTGGTAGTTGTGCCGGATGAAATGCAGCTAAACGTCATTAAACACGTTCATGACAAAGGACACTTCGGACGCAAACGTTGTGAAGAACTCCTTAATGAAGAATTTTTTATCCCTAATATGGCAAATAAGATTGATAAAGTTATAGCAAATTGTGTAACACGCCTTTTATATAATCGGAAACGTGGAAAAAAAGAAGGTGAGTTACATCCCTTACACAAAGAGGAGACTCCCCTCCAAACCTACCACATTGATCATCTAGGCCCTCTCGAATCAACTAACAAAAACTATAAACATATTTTACCAAATTCGTGTGGCTATATCCCTGTAAAACTACTTCTGCTGCCGAAGTCATATCGAAACTGCAACAACAAAGTTATACTTTTGGCAACCCTTCCAAAATTATTAGCGATAAAGGTCCTGCATTTACAAGTAAAGAATTTGCTGATTATTGCCAAAATGAAAATATAAAACACGAGACAATTACAACAGGCCTTCCCCGTGCTAATGGTCAAGTAGAGCGACTTAATTCCATCATAATTTCAGTAATCTCTAAAATGTCCAAAGACGAACCGACCAAATGGTTTAAATATGTTCCTAAAGTTTGTAACGTTACATGCATGCTGAGTGTCATTTGTAACGTTTGGTTGGTCGTGGTGGGAGTTAAACGCAGACATACTCAGTACTTAAAATAAAACAACAAAGTTTATTAAAATGATGAGGGCTGAAGGGAAGTGGAGCAAGTCTTAATTTTACACAACTGAGAATACTATGAAAAGGCTAAACACATACTCACAAGCTTCGGCCTAGCTCAATCGTGGCACCTTCTAATACTTCTCCCTATCTCTTGGCTGAGCTGCTAGATAAAGCTTAATTAGACAGCCCGTGGCTGTATGTATTTCTTTATTCACAAATAATCAAAATGAAACTACTATAAAGTTTCTTACCCCGGCCAACTCTCAAGTCAACTATCAAAACTTCTTTACACTTCACTGGAGGCTCGCTGCTACTTTTCAATTTGCTAGCACTTCGCTGAACAATAATCCACTTCGCTATCTAATGCCAGAGATCCTCGCTCGCTGGCTACCGCCACAGATGCTCTCTCGCTGGCTAATGCCAGAGACACTCCCCATTCACTCAAACCCAAGCTTTTATATGCTGCAAACTGAGATACTTCACATTAACATATTACTAATAACCGCGAGCTAACTGCAGAACCCGAAAGAGCACACACACACTCTGGAAAGTTAAAGTAAAAGAGAGGATAGATGTCGCTTTTACGCTTACACTTGTTAAATTATTGACGTCACGATCTCAGAAATACTAGAGTGCCTTTATGCAAAGGTCACTCCCTCACAACCCCCCCTCGGATTCCGCAGAGAAAAAGGACTGGTCCAAATGCATGCCCAGGACTTTTCCTTGTTATAAATTTCGAACCGTAAAAAACACAGTGATGGGTGAAATTTAGAACCAAACATAACTTTCAAAATATTAACTTTAACCCATCACAACCAAAAAACCTCAGTTTGCCTCAAAAATTCACATATTCAATCCAATCATTCTTCTATCTTACAAATAGCCTCCGTAAAACTTCCAAAAACCCGTAAAACTTTCAAAACTAATTACTTCTTCTTTCAAAACAGCCCACTCCACTGGGAGTGCTAAAATTTCTGAAAACACTAAACTTCCGAAATTTTCCTCAATATTGCAATACAACTATAATTTTACCAAAAAATCTCTCCATAACTTTCCTAATACTAAAATTCGCACCAAGTCCAAAAAACCCAATGCGCAAAAATTTTCCTCATCCAAATTCCGAACTCATCTAAAATTAAATTTACTTCATACTAAAATAACCCTGCTACTACGTAATACCTACATACCCATTAGCCAATGAACTAACTCCCAAAATTCTTCAGAACTTAACTCCACTTTAACAATAATCGGGGCACATACGTACAGCGTCACATCGCTGTGCTTATGCAACAATCAAAAAAAAATATCAAAAATTTACAAAATGACGTCATCATGCTCTTCATCTGTATTAACTAAAAGAAAAATAGCAGAATCAATACATAACACAGGTATACTTCCCTGCAAGAAAATCACATTAACATTCAATTTTAATACAATACAATTTCAAATTCAAACGCAGCTAAAACTTCGCAACTTGAGGAAACCATTCCCAACTAAAGTACAAACGCAACACATAAAACACGAACGATAAGGAGAAAGTTAATTCATTAAATGTTAGTATAAGAGATAGAAACGCGTGTCAAGGACTTCTTGACCGCAAAACACGTGCGCGCCTGAACCGCGGCGCGTGTACAAAATAACCCAAATTACTATCTGTACTTTCTGAAAATTTAAACATACATTAACATACATTTTATAACAAATGAACAATATAACAATATAGTAACATTTTTAACAAATAACACAACAATTTAACAATAGATCCAGAATTTTTAAAAGCAGTTAAGACCAAAATCTCAAACATACATAAAACTAACAATTTTGCAAACAAATTTTGAACACAATTAAGCACTAATCGTGAGTCCGTCAAAAAATTCCAAAAATGGCCAAAAGTACCAAACAGTCTTTCTGCTTTCTATTCTTTCACATTGCTACCACATATATGCACTCTAATAGAAATTTAATAAAGAACATTATCACCCAATCATAGAGATGATTCGCTGCTGGCAGGCTTCATACTACAGGATGGCTTTCTCCTCTTGTCCCAGAAACCTTGTACGAAGGATCTTTCGTCATCGGAACTGTACGGTGACGCCACAGTTGACTGTCGTGCCTGCAGCCTGGTTCTGAATGGGTGCCGTGGGATACTTGTAGGTTCCGCTCGACGACTCTGCTCTGGCCGGTTCGCTGGGGTCACTCCATGGCGAGATTCACACTGTTGATGCCGGTAATCTGAGCGTTGTCTCCTCTTTCTAGATGCACCCGAAGTTACTGAAGATCCTCGACCACGTTTCTTTCCGGACCTATGCTGTTTCTTATTGGGCAAAAATTCCGACTTTAAAGTCCTTTTAACAGTTTGGCGAGTGTCCATCTGAAATCTTTTCCGGGGATTAAGTACCGAAGATGGTGAACTATTAGATAATTTGTGTTTCTGAGGTTGCTGTCTAATAAGTGGAGGAACGGGACAGTTTATAATCTTTTTCCTTTTATGGCACACAGAATCTGATGTATTTGACACAGCTCTCTTATTTTTATTATCATACTGTGCTCTCGGATTGATAGGCTTTCTACTTTCAACAACAGTTTTTGGAGCTGTTTGACCAAATTTTCTTCTTGAATATTGATGAAAAGAATTAGATGAAGAAGTGCTAGACTCGGGACACTCATTGGATCGGGAATTTCGCGAAACACCACTCGACACATGAGAACCTTCACTACCATTTTCTCTAAACTTATAAACTCTAACCTGATCCAAATTAACCGTCATTCTTTCACCATTGACATCAACAACCAAATTATTATTTCGAACTTCTAAAACCTCGAACCTACAAACTTCGGACCAAACTTAGCTACTCTCTTTTGACGACTTGAACTTAACCAATGCTTTTCTACTAACACAAAATCTCCAACTTTCACTTCTAACTCCCTTCTACGCATATTATGATACTGAGCTTGCTTTTCTTGCGCTTTTCCCATCTGAACTTGAGCTTCCTTAACCAACCTCTCAATTTCCTGACACATGTACTGACTTTCCGCATCTGACACCATAACTAGCCTTTTGAATGGAGTAATGACTTTTCTATCCAAAAACAATTCAGCTGGCGTTTTCCCCGTCGACTCGTGAACTGCTGTACGAAGTGCATACGCAAAATGCTGAAGAAACTGGTCCCAATTTGCGTGATGAGAACCAACATACGAAGAAATCATTTGAATTAATGTACGATTTACACGTTCAGCCATATTAGACTGAGGACGATACGGAACAGTAAAAGAATGATCGATCTCCAGCTTCTCACACAGGGCCTTAAATATATCAGAAATAAAACAAGGGCCATGATCGCTCACTACCCTAATTGGTGCACCATATTTAGAAATATAATTATCGAAAAATGCATCGGCAACTGCAGGTGCAGAAGCCTTCCTGAGGGGGACTAACTCTACCCATTTACTAAAATAATCAACTATAACTAGTACAAATCTATATCTTTTAGGATTAGACAATGGATAAGGACCGATTAAATCTACACATTCATTAGGAAAATTTACTTTAATAGGAATTAATTTGCCAGCTGGACTTATATTTTTATAATTATAACGTTGGCATGTACTACAGCTGGAGACATAAGCGCGCACTGCTTCCCGCATTTTAGGGAAGTAGCAGGATTCACAAATTCGAGCATAAGTTTTCCTGATTCCTAAGTGACCTGCTAATGGATTATCATGAAATTCTTTTAAGATGGCCTTACGAAGACTAGCCGGAATAAAAACTCTTAATTCACCACGTGAATTTACAATTTTAGAATAAAAAAGAAGACCATCGATAAGCTTAAAAGATTGGGACCATTTCTCAAATATAGGCACATCTGCGCTCGGGACATCATCAGGATTTTCCAAATAACGATACAAACTACCAAACTCCTCATCTTGTTTCTGTTCCCTTATCAACTGCTCTCGTGACCTTAACACCAACGAAGACAATGCACAACACTTAATTTCCTCTGTGACCTCTAAACCACCATGCGGGTTTCCTGACAAAGCGTCCGCTACCGCATTCTCCTTGCCAGCCCTATGTTCTATAACCACATTATACTCTGCTAACTTCAAACACCATCTGACCATACGAGACGACAAACCCTTTCCATTAGTTAACTTTGTCAAAGCTGAATGATCCGTAATGACTTTAACCGGTATATTAGTGAAAAAACAACGAAATTTATTCAAAGCCCAAATTACTGCAAGACACTCCCTTTCCGTAATCGAATAGTTCCTTTCGGCTGCATTTAAAATTCTCGACGCAAAAGCTATAGGTCGACCTTTCTGTGCTAACATCGCTCCAACCCCCACTGCACTCGCATCGCAATACACTTCAAACTGAGACGAATAATCGGGGTGAGCCAAAACAGGAGGGGAAACTACTGCCTCTTTTAATAATTCAAACGATCTCTGAGCCGCTGATGACCATACAAACTTCACCCTTTTCCTTTTTAAATTATACAACGGTTCACATAACTCCGAAAAACGTGGAATGAACTTGGCAAACCAAGCCACCATCCCTAAAAATGTCGCCACTTCCTTACTATTTTTGGGGGGACTCATTGACGTAATTGCCTCAATTTTCTCATTATCTATATTAATACCATCACGCGTAATTTTAACTCCTAAATACTTTATCTCTTTTCTCAAAAATTTACATTTTTCTAACTTAACTGTTAACCCAGCATCTCTTAACAACGTAAATACTTCCCTCAATAATCTTAAATGCTCTTCAAAAGTAGCTGCCATTATAATTATGTCGTCCAGGTAGACCAAGACACCCTTACCAAGCAAAGGTTTAAGGATATTATTCATGGCCTTCTGGAACGTTGCTGGCGCTCCCGATAAACCAAAACTCATTCTCTTAAAAGCAAAACAACCATCCCGAGTAATGAACGCAGTCTTAGGTATGTCCTCCGGTTTCATTGCAATCTGAAAATAACCTGACGTAAGATCTAACGTTGACATATAATTCGTACTCGTTATATTAGCCAAAATGTCATCAATAACTGGAATAGGATACTGAGGGTATTGCGTTATCGCATTTAACTTCCTATAATCTACTGCAAACCTATATGCCTCTCGATTATCTAAACTTTTCCCATTATTTTTACGACATAACACTACTGGCGATGCAAAAGGAGACTCAATCGGCATTATAATATCGTCCGCTTGCATTTTTTGAATATGATAATCAATTATACCTTGTTTAACTTTATCATAACGATATGGTTTACTAGCAACAGGTGCTTTCAAACCAGTATCAATCTCATGCCACGCAAAATGCGTTAAACCCGGTTTATCAGAAAAAACCTCTCCAAATTCATTCAAAAACTTATTAAATTCCTCCTTCTCGATTTCACTTAACCCCGACTCCTCCAAATTAACTGACACTGAAACATGCTCTTTCTTACTCACATTCTCATCATTATTCACGATTAACGACTTTTTAAAGAAATCCAAACTAATTCCTCTATCCTTCATATAATCCACACCAACTATACAATGCACTGTTAATCCATCTAACATACAAAACTCCAAACATGTCTTTACCGAACGAATTTCAACTTCCAACTCTACTAAACCTTTATTATCGCAAGCTACTCCCTGTGCCGACTGAACCACCAGACTTAACCTCTTCAACTTCTTATACGAAAAATATTTCCGATAACAATCAAAAGAAATGAACGACTTATCTGCCCCTGTATCGAAGACACTTTTAACGACAATACCATCTAACACAATTAACACTTCAGGTAACTCAACCGGATTAATAGTAATTTTATTCAAACTCACAGAAGGCTTTTCCGATTTAATCTGTGACTGCATACCTTCCGAAATACAGTCACCTACCAGTTTAACTGACCCGACCTCTGAACACATCTCTTTTGTATTGACCTATTTTCCAAATTCTCATCCGAAGTTAATCTCCTTACTTGCGAAGAAACATTCCTGTCCCGTACTCCCCCTCTCCGATCATAACCACTATTCTGTCTATTTCCATACATATTTCTCTCACCACTTCTAAAACTATTAGCACCACCACAATTCCTATTACCATTATTCGTATTTGACATATTACGACCAAATCCATCATTTCTATTACGCAAATTATTATTCGGAATTCGCTGTCCCCCTCTCACAAAATTACGTTCCCCCTCATTTCTCAAATTACTATCCGCGACAGGTCTCTGACGAGGGCTAAGCAAATCCCGTTGATCCGAGCTATGCCGAGTCTCATACTTCGATAATATCTGATGCATTTCTGCAAAATTCTTCGGTGCTCTAACTTCAATAAAGTCCTGTATATTTGGATTAAAAAGAGGAAAAACAATGTCCAACAATTCCTCAAATGTGATATCTAAATCTAATTTATTTTTTAGTTCCAGCTTACGAAGATAAAATTTTGACGCCGACTCATAAATATTCTGCCTGTTGCAATAGAACTCTTTTCTCAAAATACTCTTATCTTTAACGGGAGGAAATGCCTTCTTTAACTCAATCACAGTTTGTTCAAATCTTTTCGCTTCATCAGTAATCAAAAACTTTCCTATATTTTCCAACCACAAAAGTGCTTCGCCCTTCAATGAGCATTTAAGCACTACGTATCTACTTTTCTCAGGTATATTATTGAACAAAATATAATCATCTAATTTAACTAAAAATTCACTAATATCACACTCACCGGTGAAATACACACGTGGCACAATCTCACAATGTCCGATGTTTCGTTGGGCGCCATTTGTAACGTTACATGCATGCTGAGTGTCATTTGTAACGTTTGGTTGGTCGTGGTGGGAGTTAAATGCAGACATACTCAGTACTTAAGATAAAACAACAAAGTTTATTAAAATGATGAGGGCTGAAGGGAAGTGGAGCAAGTCTTAATTTTACACAACTGAGAATACTATGAAAAGGCTAAACACATACTCACAAGCTTCGGCCTAGCTCAATCGTGGCACCTTCTAATACTTCTCCCTATCTCTTGGCTGAGCTGCTAGATAAAGCTTAATTAGACAGCCCGTGGCTGTATGTATTTCTTTATTCACAAATAATCAAAATGAAACTACTATAAAGTTTCTTACCCCGGCCAACTCTCAAGTCAACTATCAAAACTTCTTTACACTTCACTGGAGGCTCGCTGCTACTTTTCAATTTGCTAGCACTTCGCTGAACAATAATCCACTTCGCTATCTAATGCCAGAGATCCTCGCTCGCTGGCTACCGCCACAGATGCTCTCTCGCTGGCTAATGCCAGAGACACTCCCCATTCACTCAAACCCAAGCTTTTATATGCTGCAAACTGAGATACTTCACATTAACATATTACTAATAACCGCGAGCTAACTGCAGAACCCGAAAGAGCACACACACACTCTCGAAAGTTAAAGTAAAAGAGAGGATAGATGTCGCTTTTACGCTTACACTTGTTAAATTATTGACGTCACGATCTCAGAAATACTAGAGTGCCTTTATGCAAAGGTCACTCCCTCACAAGTTCAGCAAGTTATTAATTCAACTTACCAACGAAGCATTAAGAGAACACCGTTTGAAATACTATTTGGTACTAAAATGAAACAGAAAGAAGATTTACAAATTATTAAACTCCTAAACAGTGCAGTCAAAGAACAATTCATGAAAGATAGAGAAGAACTCCGAAAAGAAGCTAAGAAGAATATTCTGGAAATTCAACAAGAAAATCGCAAGCATTATAATTTACGACGTAAGAAACCCCGGAAATATAACCTTGGAGACCTCGTAGCAATTAAAAGAACCCAACAAGGACCAGGGTTAAAATTGAGGTCTAAATTCCTAGGTCCATATAAAGTAACTAAAGTGAAGTCTAACGACACCTACGACGTAGAGAAAATCTCATCAACTGAAGGACCGATCAGTACTAGTTCGTGTGCTGAATACATGAAGCCTTGGCATGACGATAACTGAAACTTTATTTTTTTTTCCTTAACTTAAATGTGTATGTCTGATCCTTTTAAAAGTCAACAATTTTAAAGAACATTTTCATACGATGTTACACCATTTCAGATGAAAGACTGACTGACCTTTCTAGTGTGCAAACGAACTCTATTTTTTTTCTCTAAGAACAGTTACTTTTTTTTGTTTTTGTTTCTTTTCAGATTCTATAAGATCACATGTCGCTGCGGCAGCTCCAGATGTCAGGACGGCCGCAAGTGGGATATACTCTCGAATGTGGACTACACTCTCTCTCTGCTGCACCTGCATTGGAATGTATTTCCCTCCACCACTCTCCGAACGCTTCGAGATTAAAAGTAGAAACGGGAAACATCGAAGCTGTGTGGTCAGGATTGAGAGGAAGAAAATGTAAATAGAACGTTTTTCGACGATGGCTAACGACGTTGATAAAAAGCTAAAGAGATGATTCCAACGAATTAAAAACGACGATTTAAGACGATTCTTTTAAGAACTAAAATATTTACGACGTATTAAGACTTTTTAAAGATTGTTAAGAAAAGTAACGACGAACGAATCTATGTTTTATTTTTTGTTCATTTTTTTTTGTCCTGTTCGTCTGATAATAAATGTATGTGACTGTCAGAGAATAGTTTTTATTTACAGTAAGGACTCGTCCATCCTATACTAATAAGGCAGGAAAATTTACCTTCTACCAAATGGGTAGTTGGTAAAATAGTTGAAATTTTTAAAGGACGGGATAACATAGTGAGAACGGTAAATTTACAGTTACCAGTTCGTCGAATTCTTAAGAGAAATGTCAGAGATATCTGTATCTTACCAGTTGAGTAACAAATTTCCTTTCTTATCTTAAGTAAACTCTCAAAAATATTATTTCTGTATTTAACCTAGTATTATAGTGCATTTATCCTATTATTATTGTGCATATAACTGTTTATGTCTCATAATTTTCTTGTATGATAATTTTTGCAAAATTATGTGTTTAATTATATTGAAACTGTCATTTCAATCGCCGGGGGAGTGTTTTCTCCGCACATAGCAACTGTCGTTAGAGGGCGCAACTGTGCGCAGAATGTTGTTGATGTACGGGACAACTTCCCGCCAGTTGAATGGATGTAAGCGCAGCGCATCAACCGCTGCCAATCGTACGTAGCACTCTGTAAATAAAATTTAGTGTTTTGTTTTTGTGTTAACCAATGATCCAGTCATTTTTACGTTTAATCTATCATATTCAGAAGTTCTTTTGTAAGCTATCGACGACGTAACAGCTTCTAAAGTGAACATTTCAGATTATTTGTTCAGTTTATAGCATATTACTATTTATAAAAATGGTTGATAAAAGTTAAAACCGCGCAAATAATTTTTTCTACCTTTTTCATATACCTCAGATATAACAGAAATGCATAATAATTTTGAAAATTATATTTAACTCTGCATAGTTTCATTTTTGATAATTTGTTTTCATAACATTTAATTACTGCATTTTCTGTTGCAGCATGCTTTATTACTCCATTTTACTGCGTTGTTTTGAATGACTAAGTTATTTCAAAAATGAGTGCGAATATATATGTCTTTAGCTATTAATAAAAGATGACAAAACAAAGAATTGTATGTTTGAAATGCAAATAATCTAAACAAATAATTCTTCGAACAAATGAGTAGAATTTTCCAACTAACATTATTCTTATTTGATTTCTAAAAATTCAACTTTTCACCTCACGTTTGTTATTAGTGCAAAGAAATGCTTTTCTTAGTGACGAAAACAAGTTTTAAGAAAATCTTATTGCGTTTACATTTGAGAGCTTTTATCATCAAAGAAACCGATTCTACGCGATACAAATATGGAATGTAACACCCCAAAAATGCTTTTTAAAATTCTACACTGAATGTCGTTATTTTCTCAAAAACAAGTTAACTTCTAAGGCTCCAAAATCGATTTTTTCGTAGCATTTATTGCTTTCGTGTGAAAATAAAAATAGCAATAAATTTACATTACTTAACTAAGAATTTCCGAAATGTTTGATTGCACGCTTATTTTTTATTTATTGTTAAAAATGAATTACAAATATACAGGGAAAATCATGTTATTCTTCGAAAGCATCTAATTTAAACTGTTCTTAAGCATCCTTCTAGTAAGTTTTGTATTGTTTTGGTTTTATTATCACCATTCGTAAAAAATGAAGAAACGAGAAACGAGAAAAGACGACAAAAAGAGACCAACAATGATCATTTAAATTATTTTTTAAAAAATTCGATTTTTATGATAAGTTTAAAATAAGACATGCTAAAAGAAAAGGAGTAATGCCAAGTTATAGTGCATCATATATATTGTTATACCTTTATTATAACATTCATAAAAGAACAATTGATTGAGCATTACAATATAGATTGACCTGAAATAAAGACATATATGTATCTTTACAGCAAATAATAAAGAAAATATGGTTGGTACATTGTTACTTATACCGGACATAATTTCACTGATTTATCAAAATTAAATTTTATTTCATGCTAATTAGCACCTGTAATTTTGTATCTATTTTCTAAAAATAATTGTAAAATAGTAGAAATTAGAAACAATGTATTTTATTATCGTTATTATAGAATTTTGCTAAAAAAATAATAATAATGCATCGTAATCTGATGTAAAAAGTATTTAATCTTAATTGGGTATACAGATGTACGTGTATATGTCTATATGTATTTATATTATATGTGATATTACGTAAAAATTAAACTAAACAATTCAAAGTAATCTTCTACATATTTTTAAACTAACATGTATATTAGATTTCTAAAAAATCTACTTTCTAAATTACATTTGTTATTAACGCCCGAAAATGCATTACTTAGAGGCGAAAACAAGTTTAACGAAGATTTTATTGCGTTCGCATTTCAAAGATTTTCTCATCAAACAAGTCGAATGTACACGATGCAAATAAGATATGTTATACCATAAAAGCGCTTTTTAAAATTCGCAACTTAATGTTGTTACTCTCTTAAAAACAACTCTACTACTATCGAAAATCTAATATTTCAAGTTTATTGCTTTTATAGGAAAATAGAAGTAAAGTTAAAATTGTAATATTTGCTTAAAGTTTTCAAAATATTTTTTATTGTTGCATTTTATATTCATTTTGAAAACATAGGTAGAAAAAGAAATTACTAAGCATCAATTACCATTATAAAGCTACATTTAAGCGATTGTTTATCAAACTTGTGAGAAATATAGAGAATATTAAAAATTACGAAACAATAAAAAAGACGGAAAACAATGTTTTAATATTGTATTGTTTCAATTACTGTAACATCTCTCAAAATAAAATAAAAACAATAAATAGAAGGAATAAAATAGAATTATAGGCGTGGAATTGTATGACTTAAAGACTAATTTATTTTTTCTATATAAACTGTAGGAACAATAATAAAATTGTATTATGCAAATAAAATAAACACAAACAATATTAAAATTGTATTATGCAGATAAAATAATTATATGCTCACTTTTACTACGTAAACAGTAATCAAGTAATTTGAAGAATTCTGTATATCTTTAAACATTTCTCCATTAGAATTACTAGTACACCGAACCCGGGGTTCCCGGGTCACAAAGTAAAGATGCAAAACTTTTTTAAAATTTAAAATTGGAATGTCTAATAATTTTTTTCTGCTTAATAGGCTTTTTTAACTGCCAGCTAATTCCAAATAGCAATTTTATATGAAACATATTATTTATGTAATCATATACAGCTTTAAAAATTATGGGTACTTCCGTATTAGCAGGACCGTAGCTAAGAGGGCGCTATGGGCGGCTCAGCCCCCCCTAAAATATTTTGAGCCCCTCCCCCCCCCTCTGGAAAAGATTCCAAGGTCACTCAATGAATTTCTGTTCCGAAAATTCAAATGAAATATTGTTTAAAAATCTAATTTAGTTTTGAAACCTTTTCACAGTTTTGCAGAGTTACTAAATTGTATCTAAAATAAGTGTTTCTACACTCCCTCATCCTATTTGTACATATGAAGCTAACATGATGGGCTTTTGCACCAGTTATACACTCAAAACTTCATCATCATATACTTTTCTAAGCATAAAATGAAGTTATTTTAATAGTTTAATAAGAAACAGAGTACCTACAATATGAATATGCACTAATTTATCTTTCTGCGTCAGAGAGAGAGAAAAAAAAAACTATGGGCCTCCCTACATTCTCTTGAGCCCTCCCTATTGTTCATTACGGCCCTGCGTATTAGACGCAAGATACCAGTTATTAGTCAAAGATTTCGCCAAAGAATAAAATTGCATTCTCAGTTTTTAAAAACAACTAAGAAAATATGACACCCAGATATTCTTTAAAATTGTAAAGGTTAATTGATGTATATTTTGTAAAGTAAGGTTACTAACGAACTAAAAGTCACTAAATTCATAGATAAAAACGAAATAAAACCAACAACATTCACCGGATTTTATAGCCGACGATATATTGACATAACAGGTTTTTAATTACTATTTTTTTCAGTTGCTATGAAAAAATGACAACTAAAATATACAGTGATCTGTTATTTTCCATGGAGAAAAGAGATAGATGGAGGTGCAGTATGCGATTAAAACGATTTGATGGGCATTATTCTTCCAATATAAGTCTCTCATTCGACCCAAACAAAACAATCACATGGAACAGAAACCGAATTTTTTAACATCATTTTTTCTCTAAATGAAAAAGATCTGAATATATTTTAACATTATAAAATAGCATTTCATTGCATTATGAATTAAAATTGCATCGCTAAAAGTTTTTCTTTTTTGTGAAAGCACGCCGTTGTGTTTGATGGAATGCAGCGAATTTTAGAGTTACATTTTTGGCGTCACCTCCAGCCACTAAACTGCATCTCTATTTTTTTTTCTTTTTTACTCTATGGCTATTTTTTCTCTTTTTCCCACATACATGCGATACTCAAGTTGCCACCATTAGAGAAATTGAACCAAAAACTACAAAAAAATTAATATCTCAAAAACAAATTGAGATACAGTTTTCTAACAAACGGCATTTAAAAGTGCATTTTTTTCTCTAAACGATGGTATAAAGATTGAAAACGTGCAATGTCTGGAAGTTTAAAAATTTACAATAGCGAAAATTGCAAAACCGAAATTTTATCGGAAAGTGTTGCCATTCAAAACATGACGTATGCGTTAAGCACAGATACGTTTGGCCTTTATTATATAAATGTATATTTTAATTTTTAAAATTCTACATTCTATATCACTTTTGTTATTAATGCATACAAATACACTTCTAACGAGACAAGACGACGAGAACAAATTTTTTAAAGATTTTTATTGCGCTCACATATAAAAGCTTTTATTATAAAAGAGACCGAACATACTCGATAGAAATTTCAAATGTGATGCCACTAAAGTGCTTTATAAAATTCATAACTCAGAGTTTTTACTCTATTAAAATCAACTGAACTGCAATATATCCATAGAAGAAAGTCCTATGATTTTTATTAATTTTAGAACAAAAAAAAAAAAAAAAAAAAAAAAAAAAAAAAAAAAAAACAATAATAAAATAATGTTATTGATCTTAGAGTTTACGAAATGTTTATGTAAATGTATATTTTAAATTTATTTTTAAAGATGAAGGTAATAAGTTCTAAATATTTTAAGCATTGTTAAACAAATTTTCTATAAAATAAATAAAAATTTTAACTAAGCATTGTTAACTAAACTTCTGCTATACAAAATTTAAAAGTAAACAAATGTACTACAATTCATCAGAACATACAAGTAAAAAAATTACATAAATACCAATAAAATTGAATGTGCAAACGTTTCGGGTTGTGATTTAACCCCATATCAGTGCAATAATATTAAAATGACCTGCAAGCTATACATAATGATTACAGCTAATAATTACTAATGTTAAAATCAAAGAAAGTTTAAAAAACCATATCAAAGGATACCTTTGAATACCGACCATAGCCCAGATTTCACAAACATAACAGTCATCAGATCGATTTCCAATATGATTAGAAGTCGATTTTCTCTTGAAGGTTGGTTCACTAAAGTAAACAAATTTAAGGTCTGATAAGCAAATTTTGGCCGATTAGTGAAAAGTTCCACATCAAGGTTCGCACACTCCTTAGAATTTCCAAGGACTCTGACACCACTATTAAAAATAAGAAAATTTACATTTAAATTTTAAACCACAACATTCGCAATCCCCACCTTCATTCACAGATTTTACGATATTTTTTCTGCAGTGTAACAATGTTCTTAAATATTCTTAAATATTCTTGAATATTCTTAAAATTTAATGTTAGAATTGTGCGAACCCTGCACATGAATGTGGAATCAAATGAATATATAGTGAAATCACATTAAATATAGTTGCACTACTACATAACACCCGTTAAAAATGACGAAATTTTGCCCTGCATTTCATTTTCATAAGACATCATACAAAAAAACATAATGAAGATTTTATAATCGGAGAGTTTGTATTGTAGGAAAGCACATTTTAAAAATAACAATAGCTTTATAAAAACAGAAATAAAGAAGATTTTTTTTAATTGATATTAAATTTCTGAAATAGTTCAACAGTTGGCCAAAACAAACAACAGTATTTATTAAAACAATAATAATAATTAGTCAGGTAAAACACAATTTCTGAAGATTTTACAAAACATTAAAATTAAATCTTAAAATTTCTTTAATTTTAATATACATTATTTTTATAAAAAGCTTTCATTCGGCAGCAGTTTTAATCATGAATATAGGAAGGATCTATGATAGATTCCTAGTTCATCGATTGATGAAGCTGATGTTTTGTTTTAAAACATGGGGGGGATATGGGGCCATCTATCAACAGTTAATTTAAACAAAAGAACTTTTTGGTAAAATTGTATTTTCTTATAGAAAATATGCAGGAGGCATTGATTTAAATCAAAATCAATTTTTAAAAATTTCAGCTATTTCATTCTTAAAATTTATTCCGTATTAATGAAACCAAAGTTAACATTATTATTTCTTTCGTAAATTTTTAATTTTATTATGCCATTTATTTAAAGCTTAGCTTATATCCACTTGAAATTTGTTTGCATTGTGAATGAAATTTTTGTTTCTTATCAAATGTCATTATAATGCAACGTACATACAATACCAGGAATTACATATATTAATTACATCAAAGCTGATAAAATTTTGATTTTAAACATACTATCTTTTGAAACTTCGAAAATAAAATAAAATTGCAATTTAATAAGGCAATGTAAAAAAGTAATTTTCAATCTTACTAATGCATTCACCATAACATCGCATATATATCCATTACACTTTGGAAAAACAACTTATTTTATTTATTATAGAAAACAAAATTAAAAAAATAAACGGATAAATTATATATACGGCTATATTTATACGGCTAAAAAAATAATAAAACAAAATTTAAATTCTGTTAAAGAAATCATAATAAAAATATTCCTTTTATTTACACCTACTGAATGATAATTTTAAATTATATAACGGAAACGTTTAAAAAATTATCTCAGGCCACATTATTACATACTGTATTTTTTATTTTATTTTTTATTTCAATTTCAATTGGAAAATTCTTCTTTTAAATTGATGCGACGGAAGATGGCGTTAAAACTAAAGTTGAAGCCAGCCGACAGAACCTAGTTCAGGAAAAACTACTGACCTTTCAAAGTTGTACAAATTTTTTGAAATGCTTCAAACTTACTGCGTATAAATGTAAACGAATGTGAAAAGTGCATTTCAAAATCTATTTAAAGGATTCAATAGACTTTTACGAATATTTTAAAAGAAGAATCTGACACTAGTCTATCTTTTTAAAGAAGCACTCGTGTATTTGTTTCTAGAATTAGAATTTGTGCAATTCAGTGACAACGGTGAAGCATTTGTTGTTTATATTGTTTATAATAACTTTTTTTTTGAATTTGTAATTTCATGCATTATAATTGGATATGACATACAGATTTATGTGAACAAACATTACTTCAAGTAGAATAAATTATCATTTAGCTGTCATATGTTAGCATATGTATTCCCTTAAGCCTAACATGGCGTTTTGCTACGGTCGATTCGCAGACTACAGTGGTTCGCACCGGTCTGATTACCTAAACTTTTCTCCATTCAGATTTTATTATAAGTAGATATTCACATTTTTGTTATATTTTATATGTGGAAATAATTTTACATGATTGAGTAACCAAGATCTTTCTGTTTGGTTCCAGGTGAAATCATCGGTGTGAGCACCGCATCCTTCCCTTGGGACGATGGGCTGAGGGGGCGAGCGGGGGAGGTATGGTCCCTCCCCTCCCGTTGCTGCTGACGTCGGTGTGGTGCTGCGACTGGCTGCAGGCTGTCGGAGTTTGCCTGCGCCAACGGACACTGCGTTCTCTCGGCCAAATTCTGTGACGGAAACGACGACTGCGGAAATCTCAGCGACGAACCCACCACTAGTACGTACAATACACACACCAAAATATTTTGAACTACGTTTATTTAATGCTTTAGTCTATGAGCAGCATTACATTTTTTCATATAATTTTAGTGTCACTGATTTTTTTAATATATTCTTGAGATAATGAAACTACCATTTATATGGAGCACCAACTGGGGAGGGTGGATGTTGCCATAAAAACTTTGGAGACAGATCTTCAAAGTGAAGTTCAGTGAATGGATATCTAATTACAGATGTTACCCTGACTCATAGCGAGTTATCAGCTATCATGTTTCCATCCATTTCTGTTATCATCAGATTGTACGATGCTACTATAGCGCACCACTGGAGATTTTAATTATTTGCCGATTCATTGCCTGTGATATGTATTCTAATACGATTACGTAAATCAACATTTCTTTTTTTTCCAAAATCGTGACATTGCCATCCAGATTATTGCAAGAAGATACGGCATATTAAAATTTTCCTACTTGAATCGACATTTTCCCAAGCATTATTTAAGAGACATTTCTGTCGTCAAGTTTGAAAATGAATAGCTTTGTGGTAGAAAAAAAAATATAGTGGGTTTTAAAAAGTCCTAATTTAGTATATGTGCATAAATCAGCTACGCCAATTTTTTTTCGAAAACGTGTTTTTGGCACCCAGATTATTAAATAAAAATCTGACATGTTTAAAGTGAATCATATTTGAATCGGAATGTTTTCCCTGCATTAGCGAATAGGAATTTCTTACATGAAGTTTGGGGATAATTTGTCTTGTGCAAGAAAAAAAGAATAGAATATTTGAATAAAAAAAATATTTTTCAATTGTGACGGAAATTGAAAGAAACTTGACAATATATTCAATAGGAAGCATTTAAAAAAACTAGCTTTGGGCAGTAGATGTCCGCATTTTATTTTATTTTTTACAGTATTCTTTACATGTAGAAGAATTTGTAATCAAATATTAAATCGAAATGTCGTTGTTAATAAAGAAAGAGGTAAGAAAGTTACAAGTTGACGCAGATATGTATATGTATATATATATATGTGACGATTTAAGGAGAACTCGAATTATTTCCACTGGTTAAAAAGAAACACACAGTCATGGCAAGCGAGGGAAAAAACAAAATAAATAAATAAATGTAGAAGATCCAATAATTAGTCATGGGCTGCTGTAAATTCATTTATTAAATTCGTAATAATGAGGAAGGAAAAGCTCCTTTTGCAAAAATTCCATCATTATTTCAGCGAGCTGTCCTCATCGAAAAAGCAACCCAAGAAATCTTCTTTTTCATCTCGAGACTTCCACCTTTTTAAACTAAAAAGAAAGTTCTGGAACATTCTGTAACCTCAAACCATCATTCTTTTATGTAAACAGAATTCTTGTCCAGCTACGAGATTATTTTCCACAAACGATAAATTTATTTTAAAAAAAATATTATTTAACCAATTTATAATTGACTCAGAATTTTAAATATCTTAGGCAGACGATTTTTATAAATGATTAATTTTAAGAGAAAAAGAAAAGAAATGAATTTATTAATATGCACACATCAAAGGTTGACGTAGGAAAAATAAATAAATAGATAAAATAAAATAATGATATTTTTTGAAAGGTATGGTTTTGGAATAAATTTAATAAGACTTTCTTAAAAAGGGTTGATAAAAACATAGAAGAAATCAGTTTTATTTGGAATATTAAGAAATAAAGTTTTAATTAAGAATACTCTTAATTTAGAGCCATCTTTTTAAATTTACGCATACTGGAATAATGTTTTTTAAGGAAAATTAAGAATTTATATCGTCTGCATAAGGATTAACAGATTAGATTTAGAAACAAGATTTTAATTTAATAATTTGAAGTAAGTACGGAATATTATTATAAGAAAATTAAGATAGTATAAAGGTTAGTTTTGGCGAAAAAATTTTAAATTTGTAATATTATCCCCCTTCCCCAAGACTTTGTATGAAATTGATAGTTAAATAAAACTACAAGTTCAGACAACAGAAATATAATAATTTAGAAAAGTTAAATTTAGGAATAAAACTGTCAAACTCAGGAAGCCAAGAGATGGAAGAAAAGAAAATTAACGCAATATAAAAAATATTAGCGATTAAAATAAAATAGTTAAGAGAAAATAATTCTGAATTAAATTTAGGTAGGAGCATTTTCCTGAAAGAAATACAATAATATTACAACATCACTTACCATTTGTAAGTGCATAGGAGATAATACATATAATAACAGTAAATAAGTTAAGAATATTAATAAGCAAGAGATAAAAATATAATAAAAGCAATAAAAATTCGTTCTCATGGAAGTTTAAATAATTACAATGACTTAATGCATAGTTTATTTTAAATAAGTCCTTTAAATGAAACAAGTCTTTCAATAGTATATATAAAAGAGTCTTTTCCAATGTTCTCTGAATACAGTCTCTTTAATTAAAAATCTTCAAACCTAGTTTAATCTTTGGTTTTAATGTTATGTTGGATCCAACATCTTTCAGTAATATATCAATTTTTCAATAATAAATAGCATCAATCTCAATATCAATAATAAATAATATAGAAAAATTTAAATAATAACAATAACAACAATAATAAGTAATAGTATAATAAGACTCCATATCCTAATATTTTTCAATAAGAGTATAATTAATACTAAACTTCATTATAGAAATCATAATAATAATAATAATAATAGTAAAACAAGAGTATAATCAAAAGAAAATATCACTATTTGTTTATTATTGATAGGGAAAATATTGGTTGAGGATAAAAATAATTACATAGCAATTAAATAATTTTCTTATCTTCTAATAGCATAAGAAAGTATTTTTTGCTAGCGGAAAGTATAAATAAAAAAAAATCATAATAATTCCAAAATCCAAATAAAATTAAATCTAACTATTTAGAAAATGGACTCTCAACCAGTATTTCCTTACAATAATTCCTCTCTGATACTCTTTTACAAAATTGTCAAATTTGGTTATAAGTTTTCAAATGCCAAATGTAGAATAATGTTTATCTACACATGGTTTATAAACTTTAATAATAAAATACAATAGGAATAAAAGGTGTCATTCTTAATTGAGAAATAGAAATAAAAATAGTGTGCTTTTCTGAAAAACTCTTAATATCTGTAGTTTTCACAATCACTGAAAATCACATATTATGTTATAGGTTTGAGTAGAATCATTAGATTTTATAACTGTTATAACATAAATATCTGCTGAATAAATAGAATAATACTAATGTCAAATACATGAGTAAATATAGTTAGACTTAAACACCCTTAAAATTAATTTATCAACATCAATTTGAAAGCTTTTACAATCAAAGTGTACACCTTATGCCTGCATAAGGAGCCCAATTTAACCCCAAAAACAAGTAATATTCTTGTAGGCCTTCAAGAACATACCTGCTAATGTTGAAAATTATGGTGATAAACTATTTAAAGAATAAGAATTAAAACTTAATCTACTGTCTTGACTTTAGTTTGATCTAGTGATTGTGATTGTATCTGAGGTTTTGTTTGTTTTTTGGGTTGCTCATGAAACAGTTTAAAATCTTCTGGTGAAAAATAGGGTCTTAATTTAGAAACATGCACAATAACGGAATTCTGTCCTGTCTCATAATTAAATTTATCTATTTCATAAGTTACATCAGAAAGTTTATTTATAATTTTGTATGGTCCAGAGAAAGTAGGTTCTAATTTTCGAGTGTTAGGGTTATTTAAATTCTTCATAAATTACAGAGTCTTGTATTTTTAATAGGCATTCGACAAAATTTCGATCATAGAGCCTTTTACGTTTAAGGTGAAATTCCTGAGTTCGCGCTTTCGCAATTTTGAGGGCTTTGTCTACTGATGTTGTATACATTTTAATTGCCTCACACAAAACCATTACCCACCATTTAAAAAAAAATTGAATCAAAATTATCGTGAAATTGTGACTATATTTAGCTGTTAACATTAACCAGAAATTTTATCTAATAAAATAGAAATTGTAAACATCATAGATATACCTTAAATTGGGATCAACTTTTAATTCTATTATTATATAGATCATAAACAGATTCAAAAATTTTAATTATAGGTAATTCCTTACTTAAAATAACAAAATTTACTAAAACAAATTAATCATATTGATCAGTCAAAACTCTAGCAACAGCCTTGCACAGTTCCATATTTCTTACTGAATTTAAATAAATTATAAGAATCCGGGAACCAAAGCTCACTGTAACCAGAAATTCTAACAAATGAAAGGAAAAACATAAATGTTAACTTAATTTTCAGCTCAAATGTCTAGTTGTAGGAACATTATCATGAAAATACTGTATTCTGAGAATAGTTCTTCATAACAAACAATATCAATAAATTGGAAAATGTACCTTTTAAAAAATAACTTGAGCTTCTAAGTTCTTTTATACTTCATTATTATCACGAACTTATCTTTAAACGTGCATAAAAGTATCATAATAATCTTAGTAGGTAACAGTAAATATCTTAAGAACATCATACTCCTCAATTAAATCCTTGAGAATAAAAATATTTCAATCTTCAACACATAATAATGATAATAAAAATACTCATAAATAGGTAAGTAAGTAAGATTCACAGATAAATAATCAAATAAATAAACCTGACAAACAGAGAATAATTAATTTAAATAAATACATAAAAAGTATACAAATAATAATAATCAAAACACTACGAAAAAAAAAAATTCTCACCGAAATCCTATTGGTCTCAACTATCTCGAAAAATATTTGTCTATTCACTAATTAACAAGAAATGGTCTTGTAATTATTATTATTTTTTTCTTCTTTTTCATCACCCCGAGGACTACCTTTTCTCGATCAAAGCACTTTACAGGAACAATTCCTCTGTTTTTGTCACTCCAGAAATCATGAGACTATGGCAGTTTTTGTTTAAGAACACATCCAATAATGACGGGCAAATTATTCAGCGATCCACAGTTTTTATTATTACTTCGTTCCATAGCGTCATGGCAAGCGAGGGAAAAAACAAAATAAATAAATAAATGTAGAAGATCCAATAATTAGTCATGGGCTGCTGTAAATTCATTTATTAAATTCGTAATAATGAGGAAGGAAAAGCTCCTTTTGCAAAAATTCCATCATTATTTCAGCAAGCTGTCCTCATCGAAGAAGCAACCCAAGAAATCTTCTTTTTCATCTCGAGACTTCCACCTTTTTAAACTAAAAAGAAAGTTCTGGAACATTCTGTAACCTCAAACCATCATTCTTTTATGTAAACAGAATTCTTGTCCAGCTACGAGATTATTTTCCACAAACGATAAATTTATTTAAAAAAAATATTATTTAACCAATTTATAATTGACTCAGAATTTTAAATATCTTAGGCAGACGATTTTTATAAATGATTAATTTTAAGAGAAAAAGAAAAGAAATGAATTTATTAATATGCACACATCAAAGGTTGACGTAGGAAAAATAAATAAATAGATCAAATAAAATAATGATATTTTTTAAAAGATATGGTTTTGGAATAAATTTAATAAGACTTTCTTAAAAAGGGTTGATAAAAACATAGAAGAAATCAGTTTTATTTGGAATATTAAGAAATAAAGTTTTAATTAAGAATATTTTTAATTTAGAGCCATCTTTTTAAATTTACGCATACTGGAATAATGTTTTTTAAGGCAAATTAAGAATTTATATCATCTGCATAAGGATTAACAGATTAGATTTAGAAACAAGATTTTAATTTAATAATTTGAAGTAAATACGGAATATTATTATAAGAAAATTAAGATAGTATAAAGGTTAGTTTTGGCGAAAAAATTTTTAATTTGTAATATATATATATATAATAAAAAATAAACGGATATTATTATCGGATTATTACAAATAAAAAACGAATCCGGGAAATATGTTGTATGAAACATTGCCTTTTAAAGCAATAAAAAAGAGATCTGATTATCAAGCCCACTGATTACGAAATTAGGGACAATCACGAAAAGGAAAATAAACTAATGTGTTCTAACATCATATATGTATTTTTCCTTACACATTGCCTTGAAATTGCTCAAATTAGCGATTTTCTTTTTTCAATTTTAACTTAAAGCTTCTTAAATTGTGAATATTTTGATACCTCATTTTTAGTTATACGAGAAATTACATCGCAAGATATTGTAAAGTTTGCAAATAGATCCAACGCAACCCATACGAATAAAAACTCTAAACTGATTTTTCACCGTGCTCATATTTTTATAACTTGGTTGTTCGATAAATACTAAGGTGTTTTTGCTAATTTAGATAAAGGTTTTAATTTTTTACACTTGTTCTTCATAGTGTATTTAATATTTTTATTGCATGGATTTAAAATTTAATTGTATAGCTATAATTTTTTATATTAACATTTAGGAGCTTATTGAATTCCTTCATTTTTAAACATACACGAGAGAAAAAAAATCATGTACAATAAATATACAATCCCATACATTTGAAAATGCCAGCACAGCTTTATGAAACATATTCTAATGAATGTGGAAAAAAATGAAAGCAAAAACACTCATATATATAAAAGCAGCCAGTATTAAAAAAGTTAATTAAAAAATAAATTTTAATAAAATAGGCTGTTCTATAAATGATTTTTTTAATTGTATTTAAATTTTAATATTGTGCCACGGCATATGTTACACTATTATTCAAAATTGAAGAAAAAATTACAAAGGTAATGTGTGCCTTCAAAGTTAATTTTGTTTTTATGATATTAGACAAACACTAAGAAAAATCAATTTAGAATTACAAGATATTTAAATAAGAAGAACAAAATTTAACATTAAAAGTGTGAAATAAATAAGAAGTAAACTCCATTTTTTAAAGAAAAAAAATTGACTATTTAATATTTCCTATGATTCATTCGTATCCCATTAATATAGATACTACAAATTTAAATATAGCTGATAATAATGAAAAGATAAATTATGATAATTATGAGAAATTATTTATCTAAATTATTTCAAAATAGCCCGCACTTTAATTACGATTTTTTTTTGTTGTTTTTAGAATGTAGCGTGAAAAAGATGAAGCTTAGTTAAAAATAGTTGTAATAGTTAATAGGAGTTATAAACACATGATAATTTTTACATAGCACATATTTTAATTTTTATTATTGTTATTTAGTTTTTGTGAGAAAAAGTAAATAAAAAGATACATTAATCTATTATTCTCCAAATGTATATTTGAGAGTTTTTTTCCTTTATTTCTAATAGAAATCTTTCTCTTTACTTCTCCGTATTTTCAATGCCACAATTAAAACAAAAAATAAAATAAGTGCGGTTTCCAAACGAATTGCAGTTAAAAACTATTTTTTCTCTAATAAGAAAGTGTAAAAATAAAAATTAATTATGCCTAGAAGTTTTTTAAAAACGTGCAGTAAAAACGTGCTAATTAGTATTTTTCCATTCAATGATTCATATGCTTTATTTTACGACTGGCTTACGCAATGCAACGTTATTTTTACTAACGATACCTTAGTTACAGCCTGGATGAAATAGCATATCAGGATCTAAAAAGAGTTATCGTCACATTTAAAACTTGCTGACTGTTCCAAAGCTCGCAATGAATAAAAATATGATTGTTAGCATACATTTATTGCTTCCTCATTTTCCTAATGATTCTTCAGAGTTAAAAGAAAGCTGGTCAAATTCGCGTAAATTTCGGGCACAGACGGTTACATACAATAAATATATTGGTTAGTAACAGAACATTGAATTACACAAACATATCGTTAAATGTTGTTAGATAGGCTTTCAAAAACTGAAAGCAAATAAAGCCCGCATATTCAAAATACCCATTCAATTCAGATTCAGAGCCCTTCAGATTGGCTAGCCAGATTTAGATCATACTGATTTTTAATATCTTGAAAGTGACGATTGACTGTATCAAGCATCGCCTCCTTTTATATGTTCATATTTTAGGGATGTATGTATAAAAGTTAAAAAACGGAAATATTTACTTAAATTATTACAAAAAATTAACAAATATACATATATTTTCAATTTCTACTATATATTTTATACATATATTTTCAACGAATATTTTTCATTTTCATATAAGGTACCCTGGGGTAATGACGCCATGTTAAGGTTCTACCAATTTTCACGGCTTAGTTTTAGATTGTATTTTTCAAACAAATATAGGATCTGATACAGCAACTCAATGACTATCTATATAAAATAAAATAATTTAACAGATATGTATTCATAAAATGTAATGGCGTTTTTTCTTGACCCATGCTATTTGGCGTTCTTACCCACCTATATGGGTAATAACGCCATGCAAACAAAACTATGAAATAAGATGGAATAATAGCATGTAGATAGCCCAATTCTAAAAAAATACAAACTCTACAAACTCAGAAATTGACAAATTGCATTCTAATATATTGAAAATGTTCAATTTTTGAGAAAGTGTAAGAAAAATAAAGATGTGGTGTGGGAGGGGGGGATGAGGCAAATAAATATCAGACAGTGAGTTTCTTTTTGCTTAAAAAGGACCATTTAAATAGAAATATGAGAAACATTGCACAGTTTTAACTGTGTTTATTTGAATCAGTATTTAGGATGTAGCTCGGCCACTGTAGGCAACCAACCGGGGTATTAATGTCAAGGATTGGCGTTATTACCCCGGTATAGTTATTGCGCAGTACATTTTAAATTACAAATTATCTCGAGAAGATATCCAAAATCTTCAACAACATTTTAAAAGTACATGAAATGCACTACAAATTTATGTAATTAACAAAGTATTTCCGGATAAAAAGATAGTCTTCACATATACAAAACGTATCTCGCAAATTTTAGATCAAACGTTAATTTTAGTTGTTTGTAAAAACAATAAGACCTAAAAATGAAACAAATTAACTTGAAGCTGTTTTTTGCGATTTATATGACTCAAAACCTTTCTGCGCAGAGCACATGCGTGTCATTTACCCGATTATTTCATAATTATGCAAAATATAAGCACTTGGCGTTATTACCCCGCCTGGCGTTATTACCCCAAGGTATCTTATTTATTTTCATTTTCAAGTAGTTGTTGTGATCATGCATGCCGGACGTGTCTTTAAAAGTTAATATCTCGGAAAATTACCAATGATTTTTTCAAAAAACATTATCAACAATACTTTTATACTTCTGCTACGATGAGTACCTACAGCATTCCTCAGCAGCTTTACTGAACGCCCGAAGAAAGTTTCATGTAACGGAAAAATCTGATTATCTCAAAACTATGTAATTTACGATAATCGTTATAGTTTTCCTGCAAGATTAAAATTAACTTCTACTACCTGTAATGGTTTCATAATTTTGGTATCAGTAGATTCAGAAATAGAAGTGAGAATATGTAGTGGTGTAGCTAGAAGAGAGTGCAAGTCGCACTGGATACTAAAATGATTGTTAAGTTTTATTAGTCTTATGTAATCAGAGAATTTCCTAGTATTGATGAAGTCGAAAAAGACTTTTCAGTTTCATTGGTTTAATAAGTAATTGTACAGCAATTCTGGCCTCGCTACTAGGATCATATTTTTGCATAACATTTTCGACGATATTTGTGAAAATATAGTACCTAAAAATAAAGCAAAAGAAACATATTTTTAAGTTCAGAGTTACGAAAGTTTTCACACGCTTACAAAGAAAATATTTCTTTTTTCAAACAATTTAGTTACCTCTCTACTTTTTTCTTAAGTATAATTGTAAATGTTTAAAAATCTGTATACATGTGTACCAATAGACTTTATTTTTTATCCTAATTTGAAATTTCTATGTTTCATAGTTTATGAATAAAATTGATGTCGTAGTTCGGCAGACAGATACAGGATCGATCTGTTTTTTCTTTTGAGAAAATGGTACCCTAAAAACAGATGGTATATGAAGCATATTGCGTTTGAGAGTTACTAAAAAATAGTGTGTTAAAAGAAAACGTCATTTATATTTTCTTCTAGCAATTAAATTGAAACACCGTTGAATAAAATTAAATCTCAACATATTTTGATCTTTAAACTATCAGCGTATTCTAAAACACCTAGCATCATTCCAATATCAACTCAGCAAGCATGAATGTGAGCCTCTACTTAGACCACGGACTACAATATCTGGGATAATGTATATTATAATAAGCTCCTTTATAATAAGTTCCTTATATTTTGCTTGAATTGTTCTATGGATTATATTATATTTATATCCATAACATTCTTCTCGGAGTAGCTTCAGATTCTATTTTAGTTTCCTTGTATTTTTTTCTTCATTTCAATTCCGATATTTGATATAGACAAAACTGTCATATTTAAATCTCTATAAGGCGCAAATTTGAAAGTAGCAAACGAAATATATGCTTGATTTTCATTTTCGGTTATAATGTAGGTGTATGTTTTTCATTTAATTTAAATATTATATTTGTATTTAAATTAAATCATATTTTGTGATTAAAAATTTAAATATAGTATCAAAATGCACACCTGAGAAATATATTTCCTCTTTTAAAAATCAGAACCAACATCGTAATGAAGCAATACTTATTCATTGACAATACTTTGATTTAACATTCTAACGTTATAAATTGAAGCTCACTGGCAGAAATTGAAAAATTTTAACTGCGACAAAATCAAACCAAATCATCGGCAGAATTATTTTATTTTAATTTTCTTTTTGCTAGATTTTCCCTGATTTATTTTACATCATGTATTTTGAGCTTGTGTTTTTAAAGATTAATAATGTAGAAATATTTCGCCAGAAATAATTTGAAACTGTCATTATTTACAGTTTTAAAATTATTTCTGTAAGTTTGATCTGCGAGTTGTACGACGTCTTAACAATATAATGTATATTTTTAAATTATTTCTGTAAGTTTGATCTGCGAGTTGTAAGACGTTTTAACAATATAATGTATATTTTTAAATTATTTCTGTAAGTTTGATCTGCGAGTTGTACGATGTCTTAACAATATAATGTATATTTTTAAATTATTTCTGTAAGTTTGATCTGCGAGTTGTAAGACGTCTTAACAATATAATGTATATTTTAAAATTATTTCTGTAAGTTTGATCTGCGAGTTATAAGACGTCTTAACAATAAAATGTATATTTGAATAAAAAATAATCGCGTTTTATAAACTGAAGATATTTAAAAAGTGCACCATGGATTTCCTTTCGAATTACATAGAAAAGCAAATCTAAACTATATAATTTAACTTTAATTTCAATGATTTAGAAAAAAAATTAATTAAGATTAAGTGAATACTAAACAATAGGTTAAGCGATTAAAAGAGATTTTCATTTAAGGAGAGATTTTACTTCTTTGTCTAAAATTAACGTGATTTTTAAGATTTACTTTCATGCACGGAAAACAAGGTTACAATGCTCTGAATTTTTGAAATATATTTAATAAAAATCTCGTATATTTACATTTACGATTTAAAATCATTTTATATGTTATCTTTTTCAATAAGTGATTTTTTGCGATAAAATTTTAAATTCACTATATAAACACACTACTAATTGTTTTGAAAATTCTTTTCCCCTATTAAAAATAAGAACCGGCATCGTAATGAAGTATTACTTATTCATTGAAAATACTTTTGCTTAATATTCTGACGTTATAACCTGAAACTAACAAGCAGACATTCAAAAAGATAAATTAAGACAAAATCAGATGGAGTCATCGACATAATTATTTTATTTTTCGATTTTCCAGATGTTTCCTGAAAAATGATTTATTTCTCTTGTAAACTAAGCTTGCGTTTTTGAAGATTAGTAATGTAGAAATATTTCGACAGGAATAATTTGAAACTTTCATTATCTAGATATTTTTAAATATTTTCGCAAGTTTGATCTGCGAGTTGTAAGACGTCTTAAAAATTCAATATATATGTAAATCATTTTCAGTAAAAAAAAATAATGGCATTTTAGAAATGAAAGATAAAGGGAAAAAGGAAAATGAATTCGCTTTTCAATGACATAGGAAATATTTAACATTCACTTAGGAAGTTAAAAATAATGATTGAGAGGAAATTAGATGATGGATTAAGAACTTTCTGTTTTTATTTAAGGACAGGTTCTACTGTTTTCACATAAAATTAACGTGATTTTTACAATTTAAATTCGATTACAGAAAAAAGAGCTATCATCTTCCGAATTTCTTATTATACGTATTGATTGTATTATTTTGTATTATATTAAATTATCATAATTTCCTATCGAGTGACCATTTTTTCCAATCCCAATCATAATAAAATAATGGGCTGCCCACTTGTAAAAGGGCTATACATGTGCTTGTAAAAGTTGATTTTCGAAAGAATTGCGGTCTAATAAAATCTTGAATAATAATGATAATTTTTTCTAAACTTTTAAGCGATTGAAAAACTAATTTCTCAATGAATTTATATTTTTCATTGGGATAAGCTCTAACAAAACACAGTACTTTTATAAGAAAAAAGAAAATAGGTTAAACAATGCTCAATAATAATGCTTGCTAATTTGAAAATCGGTATCAAGATTCTTTATTTTTTCTGAAATGATTGGGAGACACCTTTTCGACATGTTTTCGACACCCAATGAAATTCATGCATAAACTTAAAATATACAAATAGATACTGAAAAGGTGTTGCAAAAATAGATAACTTATTTATAGAGTATTTATATTATAAGTATTAATAGGTAAGTATTTATTTGTATATCTTAAGTTTAATAACAACTTGTAAAATTCCATCTAGACACTGGTATTAATACAGTGATTTGACTCATTTTCATGCATAAAGTTTCGCGTAGAAATCCATTTCCTGTTTTCTGCGGAAGCTTTAGATTTAACAAGAAAAACAACACATAAATAACTGTAATATCAAACCCGCTTAAGAGCAAAAAAACTATTTAAAATATGTAAAAGTTGAAAGTTTTGGTTGAAGAAGTAGAACTTCCAATTAAAAGTTCTATAAACTATACAACTAGCGTTTCCTATTAAGACATTCATGTTTAAAAATTACTAGGGAATCGAACCCGGGTTACGTGGTTTTAAGATGATAGATACTAGCCCTTTTGCAGAACGTAGAAAAAAATATTTTACATTGAAAAATGCGTACATTTAATATATTTTTTTAATTGTTTATCACATATTTAAATTGATTTATACACAAGAAAGCATTTCCAGTAATTGAAATTAAGTAACAAAACAATCTTTTAGCAAATTTTTTAACAATCCAAATAATACTTGTTAATTCCCCAGTGTAGGATATTCTTATCATCACCCATCTCCTCCTCCTGAAATTATTATATAATAACAGTACTGAAAAAGATACGCATAAAAAACATCACATGTGAACTTTTTAAAAAAATTTAGAGGAAATATAAAGCGCATTAAATGTTTCATTGTAATTTTAGTAACATATAAAGTGAAGTTTAAAATGTAATACGTAATACAAATGTATAGTTTTAAAATAGTAACACGATGGATTGTAAAGTGAAATCAAAAAAATACGTTAAATAGATGTTCGCTGTATAACAAAGAATCAAGCATAAATCAGGTAAATAAAGCACCGCTAACAATTTTATCTATTATATCACCGATATTAAAGTATAAAAATTAGGTGATTAAATAAGATAAAATTTTGTTTTAATGTAAAAAAACCGCAACAATGAATTATTTTAAACACTAAAATATCGAAAATAAAACTTAATTGAAAATAAAGAGCATGACATATAAGGTGGTCTGGTGTAATAACGCCAAGTGCTAATATTTTGCATAATTATGAAATAATCTGGTAAATGACACTCCTGTGCTCTGCACAGAAGGGTTTTGAGTCATATAAATAGCAAAAAACAGCTTCAAGTTAATTTGTTTCATTTTTAGATCTTATTGTTTTTACAAGTAACTAAAATTAACGCTTGATCTAAAATTTGCGAGATACGTTTTATGATGTGAAGGCTATTTTTTTTATCCGGAAATACTTTGCTAATTACATAAATTTGTAGTACATTTCATGGACTATTAAAATGTTGTTGAAGATTTTGGATATCTTCTCGAGATAATTTGTAATTTAAAATGTACAGCGCAATAAGTATAATGGGTTAATAGCGCCAATCCTTGGCATTAATACCCCGGTTGATTCCCTACAGTGGCCGAGCTACATCCTAAATACTGATTCAAATAAACAGAGTTAAAACTGTGCAATGTTTCTAATAATTCTATTTAAGCGGTCCTTTTTAAACAAAAAGAAGCTAACGGTCTGATATTCTTTTTGCTTCATCCTCCCCCCTTCCCACACCACACCTTTATTTTTCTTACACTTTCACAAAAAAATTGAACATTTTCAATAGCTTAGAATGCAATTTGTCAATTTCTAAGTTTGCAGAGTTTGTATTTTTAGAATTGGGCAATCTACATGCAATTATTCCATCGTATTTCATAGTTTTGTTTGCATGGCGTTATTACCCATATAGGTGGGTAAAAGACGCCAAATAGCATTGGTCAAGAAATCACGCCATTACATTTTATGAATACATATCTGTTAAATTATTTTTTTATATAGATAGTCAATGAGTTGCTGTATCAAATCATACATTTGTTTGACAAATACCAACTAAAATTGAGCCGTGAAAATTGGTAGAACCTTAACGGGGCGTTATTACCCCAGGGTACCTTATTTAAATAAATACCTAATTACCTCGCTAATTTCAAATCCAAACAATGTATAACTTTAAACGTAACAAAAAATGGAAATCGTTATAAAACAATACCCGAATACATAATACAGTATCCCAATGCATGAAATACTATTCAGTTAATAGATGTTCGCGAAAAAATCGCGATTACTTGTTAATTTTAAACCCGAAGAAAACAATTTTCAAAATATCTAGAACATTATAAAACAGTATCTCATGTATTAAATAATTTACAATAGTTAGCAATACTTTGTTTTAAATTTAACAAGCATTATATGCAACACAAAAAACGTGTAATACATTTAAAAAAATCGCAGTTATTTTGCTAATTTTAAAACTGCAGAGAACAAGTTTTTACATCAACTAGAAAATTTCAAAATAGTATCTCATTGTATAAAAAAACCAATTATTAGCAATACTATGCAAAAATTACCTTGCTAATTTTAAACTTAAAGTGAAACAGTTCTAACCAAACTAGAGAATTATAAACAGTATATCATTATACAACATATCATAGTATGTATATAACAGTATACGATACATATTATAAAACATATCATAGTATGTATATAACAGTATACGGTTAACAATACTTTGTTTTTAATTTAAGAAAATTGAATGTTTCGTTTTTTTAATTTAATATTTGGACGATTCATCTCATTCACTACGTCTACATCACGCAATAACAAAATTACGAACACCGTTTCCTGCATTTGAAGACTGTGAACAGCCACTGTTCCAATCTTCATGTCTGCGAGATGGTTTCTTTACCATCATCTTGAAAAGAAGCATTGTGATTAACATAAAATGTTTTATCGGTAAGAACTTTTTAATTTTCGATATTTCTTGTTCTGAAGTCATTTTAGGATGAAATTGAGACGGCACCCGTTATTGATTTCCGTATCTAAAAAGTTTTCGTGATAAAGAGATGATTTAATTTTGAGTTAAACTAAGTTTATTTTCTGTAGCAAATTTTCCTTTTTTGTCATGAGGACATTTCATTACGATTTACGTGTATTATCGTGGAAGACATTTTTTTCATAATAATGATTTTACAATGTGAATCTGTATCATTGATTCTGTTAATCCAGATTCAAAAAGCCAATTTTCAATTGAATAATATTTGAACATTTGTAATTATGTTCAGTTAAGTTCCCACTAACAGACAGCAATGTTCGAAATTACATTTTAATGTCAAAAAATAAAAATGTATCTATATTTTATCTTTCTTTCCTCATGGGTCCAGTTGCACCTAAAAATTGGGAAAAGTGGACCGGGAGAGTCTATGTCCCTGACGCGTTTGTCTTTTTTAATTTCGGGTAACATATCCTGCTTAAAAAGTGTAAATAACTTGAAGCAAATTAAATAAGACAGTTTATTTAAATTATATATAAACTAAAAAGCATTGTAAGGGAAACTGTTGCTGCCAAGGTGCCTAAGAAAGGCACCAAATGTCAAATTATTGTATTTATTAACATTATATATTTAAAAAAAAAACATAAACATTAAAGCAGGTACTTTCGAAATTTAGTATATGCAATAAGTAAAATGTTTCATAGATATTTTATATAAAAAAACCATCAATGTGTTGTGCGTAAGTAAAAATCTCATTCTCTTCGTTATTTAATTTAATGAATGTTCCTATAAAACCGATAGATCTGTGGAATATGTAACCAAGTTTTTATATAGAGCACATTTTTTTTTATTGGTTTCTATAATAAAAACAACTTTTCTAAAATTTCGAGATTTGGTTACCTCATTTAAGAAATTTGGTTTCATGCCCATCAATATTCTTTTTTTAAATTTTATTATTAGCTCACTCAGGGTCCAATTACCCCTGATACATGTCCAAATACCCGACTTTTGAAAAAAATATAGGGCAACTGCAACACCGGTGTTACATTTGAAACATGAATTAAATATGCATAAATATCTCACATTATTAATGTGTTTATATATCTAATCTTTAAAAAAGTAAAATTGTTTGATTTAAGTACTTATCATATTTTATTAAAACGTCGAGAAATTGCTATCAAATTTACATTGTTATTTTACTAGTAACATGGCGGTTTTAATTTGATGATATTGTAACATTCTTAAAACAGGTATAATGTGTAGAAAATCTGTCTCACGCCTGACATGGAATGGCCCAAAGCTATGCACAATAAACAATGCTTTTCTTTTTCTTAATTAAGCAATATTGTAAGTTTTTTCATTAACTTATTCTTTTTACGATTCGTCGTCGAAGATTTTTTTGTATGTCATTTACTACACCTACATCACGCAAAGAAACAATAACGAACACCGTTTCCTTTAGTTAAAGATTGCGAACAGTAAATGTACCACGCTTCATGCGTGCGTGATGGTTTCTTTACCTTTCTCTAAGGGGGAAAAGTTTGACATAAAATACAATAGCAACTTCTTAATTTTCGATATTCTTTGTTATTAAATAATTTTACAATGAAATTGAGATGGCGAACTTTATTGATTTCCGTATCTGAAAATGGTTTCATAATAAAAGAGTTCAAATTTTTGTTAAAGAATATTTATTTTCTGAAGCATACTTTTTATTCATGGAGATAATTTATTTTGGTTTACGTATATTATTGTGGAAGATAATGTTTACATAATACAATACTTGAAAATTTACAAATTGTTCAGTCTTTTTATATTCTTCTTATACTTACGGCTATGTTTGTATATGGCACTGAAATATTGTGAGTCAGTTTTCACTCATTTCCTGCGGATATATAGCTTAGAAATTTAGAGTGTATATGTCTGCCTATGTGCAGTACATGAATTGGACATGGTTTTTATAATTCTTTCCTTAAGGGATAAGGACAATGAGTTGGGGACAACATTGGATTGCCTATGAAGAAATAAGTATCTACTTCAAACAGCTTAAATATTGAAAATTACTGATTGAAAAATTTTTAGAGCATAACCAAATTACCACCATCTTAGCGGGACATCGATTGACAAGAATAGGATGTACAATGTGAAACCAACTTTTCGATAACTGATTAATTTGGCAAAATTCCATTGTAACCTAAGGGATTGGCGAAATAGATAAAATTGCCTTCGCGAGGAAGAAAATTTTTCAACATATTTTAAGGCAACCTATTCATTATGTCATTTCATCATATGTATTTCAATACTTACTCAATTTACTTAACATAAACAATTCATTTACCTAAATTATTTTTAAAACAAAAACATGTTCGATATTAACATCAACTAAATATTAGGAATGTTAATGCAATTCTTAAACTTCTAAACATTTCAGTTTTTATAGAGATAATGAGAAAAAATGCAATTTCTTTACAAACGGTATAGTAATTTATTAAGTTGCTTTTATTTTTTAAAAAATAATTTTTAAGTAGAGATATTTTAAATTCTTCAGGAAACAGAATTATGGAAAACATTGTGCTTAAGATCTAATGTAACATATAAAGTGAATTAAAAACCTATATTTGGAAGTGTGATTATCTAAATATGTGTATCTAAAAATCATGCCAGCTTCATAATCAATATGGAAATACTAAAGAATACATAAATTAACTCCTGAATTTAATTATTTAAATATTAAAGGTACATATACATTAAGACAGACATGAACACAATTAATACAATAATCCAGCATGGAGTGAAAAAGTATCCGGGACTAAGATTCGAAAATGAAGAACGTACACACCGTACACACCGTATAGTGTACACACCGTAACGTGATGTCATCTCTACCACTGATAACGTTCCGTGTTGTTGCTCTTATTACAATTGTTCATCATATTTTCATTCATCGTGGGCCGTGACGGCCGATGACGTTCTCCAACATGGTTTATTAGTGCGATGTTGCCCGGCTAGGATAGCTTAGATAGTAGAGTAGCAGCACGGTACTCTGTGGAGCATGGTTCCAATCCTGCCCTCGGTTAATTTTTCCTTCCATGATGTGTTATTGTAAGAATTCTGTTCATGCCCGTCTTAATATATAGATGTAGAAATACGTTTGCATATTATTACATTTGATATAAACAACACGAAAAATCGAAATATATTTGTTAAATACTGGCAAATAGACCTGTGCACGCCTAAACAGCGGCTTCAAGCTTAAGAAGACGAAATCAATCGGTTGCAATTGTGTTAATATCGTGTCTTTTACACGAAAATTGCATTTTAGATCTATTTTAATATGCTTTTAAATATTTCTAGGTTATCTTCCAAGTGCCACCAATAGTGGAGGGCTATGACGCTGCGCTGTCGCTGGCTCTTGGAGGCTGCACCACACAAATATCTTTATCTAAGGTTCAAGGGAAAAGACAGGGGTGAGGAGTGCCTGTCTGGAAACAAGATCATCGTCTACTCTTCGTTACCCATCACACCATTATCCGTAGTATGCCTGGGAAATGGAAACAAAGAAAAGACCTCTTTAGCCGGTGCAGAATCAGCTTGGTCAGCTACTGGTGAGAATGGAGAATACTATCAAAACGCCCCCATCAAGAAGGTGGATGTATTTTCCAATTATTGGTACAATGATTCAGCTGATCCACAAGTACTCAGAGATCACGTGTATATTGAAGTATTAGCGCACCATACTGAAACCGTTCGTTTTGAGTGGATAGAAGTGACGAAACCTTACCCCACAAGAACGAAACATCTGAGAGAAAGCACGTGTCCTTTCGAATGCCCGGAAATGAACGCATGGCTTGCAGTTGATCTGTGATGCGACGGCAGAAGACACTGTTCGTCGGGTTATGACGGAACCCCTGTACACTGCGAGCGGTATCCGACGCCCTACGTTCTTGCAGGGGCATCTGCAGGAGTTATCGTCTTCCTTGTAGTTTTAGCACTGCTCACCATCCGTAGCAGACGTCGAGGAGATTTTAAAGAATCTAGACCCGTGCCGACGGACGTTTATCTACAGGACAGCCCTCATGTATGAAAATACTATATTTTTTAAGTTTCGGGTTTTCTGTTTTGTGAAAATTGGATTGATTGACTTATGCAGCAGAATTTCTATAAATTCCAACGGTAGCAAAGTGATGAGAGTCAATGTAAGGTTACAGACGCTCCGTGGCGACCTTTTATGAAATCTTAGCGAAAACCCCAACAAATTTCTCAGATTAATTGGAAAGAATTGTGCTTCAAAATTTCTACCAATTAATATTTTTGAAACATAGACTTCTCGAAATATATACTTGAGTGAAATTGTATGAACATCATTATGTAATTTAAGTAATTTCGTGCATTTAGTAGGTGAAATAATTAAAGAATTAAAGTCTATTACATTTTTTAAATACATTAAAAAAGCATTTTATGTTTCATTTTCAAACTTCTTTTGAAACGAATATGTATTTCATTTTTAACTTACGTATTCTTTGGCTTTTCTTAATCTTTTATAGCTTTCACAAATTCCTACAGCCTTCCTAAATCACAGAAAACCGCAAAGATTTACATAAAATCCCTAAAAATTCAAATCATTGGTGAATAACATTAAAAAAAGTGAAGAATATTAAATTCAAAATGTTCATAATCACCTACATATGGTCTGCGAGGAGGGGCATACTTTACCAACCAAGTTTAACGTTGGTGTTTTGAATATACGAGATATATAGCATTATAGAAATAACGAAGCTGATAGCCACTCTAGCTGGCAATTTACATGGCAACAACGGACAGGTCGCTGCATTCTGAAATGAATGGTAATCTGATTAATTATGGCACTGCGGATATGAAACATTGTTAGTAATCGTATTGCTGTTTATTTTGTATTACAGAGACGGGTAATGAAATCTATATTCCCATGGGTGTGCCAGATAACGAGCAGTACTAACAGTTTCTAACAGTACTAATTTCTCTTTTATAATACCGAAATCATCGACGCTAAAATTGGCTGCTGAAATGTGACTTTCTCTTGGATTAGTAGGATATAAAAAACATTATTTTAATTTTTCTCAACGTCATAACGACGGATTTATTATTGTTCTAAGGATGTTAACCCTCTCATTTACGATTTTTTTTCACAATTCTGTGTTTGATTTAGCAGAATTAAAATGTTGTTAAAATTGAATTATGATATATATATATATGGCCTGAAGTGTTAAAAGTAAAATAAAAAATATCCCTAAAAGATTGGATTATATCCTTTAATTTAGGAGCTTAATATGTGGCTCAAAGGAGCGAGAGGGTTGATCAACGCATGTAAACTTACGCACGGAGAGAATACTACTTTTATTTGTGGATTTTGGCTATAATTTCGTAAAATATCGACAGTGTGACCGTTTATACAAAACTACTTTGTTTATAGTCTGAGTATGTTTATGTATTTATTTGAATGTTGCCTGAAGAAATAACACAGACACTCCCTTTCACATTTTCGTCATGGACATCGTGAGAATCAAGACGTGCCAAGAAAGAAAGTTTACCCTGTTATTTTTCACATCTATGGTTTTGATCTTAGTATTGTTGTATTCAGTCTTAAGGAATGTTATATTTGCATCAGTTTTAATTATTTAACTTATTTAATTTTGGTAAATCCCGCTTGAAACATGATTCACGGCATACCATCTAACATTTCTGCGCAATTAATTTCATACAAGTCGAAAAGAGTGCCAAGGAAAATTTTTCTCACCGATTGTTCTAGACTATATAATAATTCTGATTTGTTATTCAAATTAATATGTTGTGATAGTGAGAAAAATATATGAGTTGCCAGAGTTTGGAAAAATGTGAATTTATTGGAGGCACGGCATAAATCTTCTTAGAGCTAAATGTCTAAAGTTTCTTAACCATGTTTTGTCTATTACTAAAATCATTCTATCGTAACACTTCGCGGTATTTATACTCATATTAGTTAGATAACTTTCAGTGCTTCTTGCTCATTTTACTGTAGATTTATTTTTAAAACTGACAGTTTATTTGATATTATTGAAATATATTTTCTTTGTTGTTATTAAGAATAGATCTATATAGATTTTTAAGACTGAAACCGAAAGCAAAATGTATTTTGGAACCGAAACAAAATTATATAATAATACGGCCGAAAATATCCTATTTCCGGATATAGGGGAAAGTTGGGTAATCGCAAGCAGCGGGTAACTCGGGCATTTTAATTTCTAAGAAATTCTAAGTGTTTTGTAAAAAAAGATTTATTTTAAAGGAACGGCCTATAATAGACTACCAATCTTTCCACTTTGCGTAATTTCATCAGTTTGTACGATGATTTTAAATGCACTTTTAAATCTCTATCAACTTTCGCAATATAATCAAAACACAGGTCAACAATATATATGTAATTTGGTGTAAGAAAAAATTCCTTTTTATGTTAATTTAAAAGCTGATGGTAGCAGCCTAATCAAGGCTTTCAGTGCTAAAGTGTGTTTTCTTGATTATATCTTCTGAAGGCCCCGACGTATGTAAATGCGGTCAGTCTAACGAGGGGCTGAAGGTATTTAATTTTCAATCACGCTTTTTACTGAATTTTCGACCCTAAAGAGATGAGGGATCAATGACCTTTGCCCAGGGCATTGTATGGGAAAGAACAGTTGACCTGTAGAGTGATATCACGGCAAGATGACCACTAATCTAATGGAATTTTTTTAACGGTTCAAAGTTAAATAAATCTGTTTAACAACTTCCAGTTTATTGTGATGAGCCAATTATTATTAAAAAATACGGTTACTGCTTTGAATAAAAATAAATGTTCACTAAAAAAAGCATTAATAACAAACAGTAAAAAAATATTCCTCTAATGTGGTATAATTAAATAATTTAATGGTGACGAAAAAAACTGCAAGACAAATAAATTTCAAACTGTTTTACGCAATCTTTATAATTAGTAAAAAACACAACCTTTTTTTTACAAAATAATTTTTATCTGCAATTAGTTTTCTAAAAAACAGGTGTAATATATAGCTTCATCTTGATTGACAGAGAAAAAAATATAACCGAAGCTTAAAAATAAGCAGAAACCGTTTTTGTTAATTATCTTGATAGTAACTGTGTGTCAGGTTTTAACAAACTTTTTTTATAAGAGCTGACAAATATTCCATCATAGCGTTTTAGAAAAAAAAAAGTTATCATTAAGTCATCATTAAGTTTTTTTGTAAATTACATCTGCTTAACTATGTCTTTTTATATAATTACCCTTATTTTTTTTCTTATATGATTCTTTATCAGTAATATTTTTAGTTTATTATTTGAATAGCTATATCATGTATTTAAATAGGTAAATTAAATTTATTAAAATTTTTATTTTATTAAATATTATATAATAAACTATATCTTTTATTAAATTATACATAATTTATTATATATTTTATTAAATATTTTTTCTTTTAGTATTTAATATTATGAAAGATGTTTTATAATAATAAAAAAAAGGTATATTATTATTTTTTATATAATTATAATTATGTGTTACAGTTTCATTATATTAACTTGCATAAGCAAGCAAACACATGCTTCTATTTGTTGCAGCAGGATTTAGTAAATAGTCAAAATTTAGTAAATCGTAATAAGTATATAATAGTAAATAGTAAAATATTTAAGTTCTGCCTAGCTGTACAACCGTGAATAAAATTGCAATAAATGATTACATTTAAAAAAACTGTAAATGAAATTTTGGTAGATTTCAGTAGAAGTGAATTGCTATATGAAATAATAATAGTAATTTCCATTTCGAAACATTATCAAAAAGTTAGTGACAGATTCTTTACCTCTTCACTTTTAATTTGTAATATTTTGAATATTAAAAGAAATCTAAAATACCTCTAGTCTCATCACTATGTTATTTATAATCTAACACGAAGGATTTTGTTTATTATTGTATTTTGCATGCATTAAACGTATTCATATATATAGCACTATAGAATTCATTTGTTCTGAGAATTTTCAGGCCATGCTTCATTAATAAATATATTTTTAATCTATAGCAATACCTGCATTTTCATTTAAACTAATATTAACATTATTATGGTACATTTAACATATTTTGTAAATATTTTGACTTTTTTTCCTTTCGCGTTTTCACGTAAATGTTGCATTATGAATATGTTCTTTGATATATTGTGATATCAACCAAATTAAAATAACTTCCTCAAAAGTAATTTTTTTTTACCATTTAAGGGGAGAGGGGATAAATTAAATTTCTGCGTATATAAAAACCCGAGAAAGCTTTAAACATTTCTTTCATTCCTAAAAATATTCCACAGACTTATGCTTTTTTCATTAATTAATTTTTGAAAATAAAACTTGATTGCTATACTGTTTCATGATATTTTTAAGTACGTATTTATGATTTAAAAGAAAGACTGCGAAATATTTTTTTCATTTAAAATGATCAATTTTATTTCATTTGTTGTATAATAGACCTTTGATTATTCGATACAATGTTGTGAGATACCTTAAGGTAAATTTATACAAACCAAAATTACTGGGCCATTTGAATGCTACAAAATTAATAAAATTAACAACAAAAATAAGTATATGCAAATATTACTGGTATTATGATTTTCACATAGCTTAGAAAAACATTTTGCTAATGACATTTAAGGCTTTTACGTTAAAACATGAATGAGGAGTAATTCATCCAAACATTTATGCTAACTATGTCTGATTCTAATAGTGAATATGTTACACCATACAGTGCTTAAATAAGTTTTATTTAAAAAAAAATATTTTGTTTATTTCGGTTGACAATTTTAGTTATATTATTCAACTAAGGAATCGACTTTTATTCATACCAAAATTTGAGTAAGAATGTCGAATAATCAGGGCTCTAATTGTATCTTTTTTAACCTGTTCATGGAATAATCAAAGGCTTGTGGTGATGTTCGAATAACTCTGCAATTTCTACAGCAGTTTTCAGAAGATGTAAACTCTCTGAAACGTGTTGACAGTCTGCACTTCCCTTAAATATTGTGAAGGGCAAAAGTTGTCAAAAAATAAAAATAAATCACGAGGGCTGAAATCGACGAATTAGCCACGTGTCATAAGTTTATACAAATTTTTCTAATGGGATAATAAAATTTGTATGTTTGGTAAAATTGATGTATATGTTTCTTTTATTTTACAACATTAAAATATACAACTGTCAAACTTCTGTTTTCCTTCAAGTCGAATAAACATAATTTTAGTTATAAATTTTAATAAAATATTGTATGAAATAAGAGTTGATACGAAGCAAATAAATTTTATTAAGGTTACATTTTGTTTCATCAAATGTTCATTCTTAATGCAAAAATCTAGAAGTTTTTCAGTTGTATTAATAGAAGAGGACGATAGACATAAGCGATTAATGTGAATAGCTGTTTGAGTGAAAAACATACAGAATTTTTACTTTGGGCAATGGATGTCAGCATTTCATATCAATAATATTTTTTTTCTTACATTTTTTTTTTACATTTAAACGAATTTTTATTTGATAAGGAATTCGAAATGTCTTTTTTTAAATTTAATTTTCAATTTCACTTTATTTTTTGTTCAAAGGCAAACTATCTGAATTATGGCATTAATTAACAACACATGAAAGGGAAAAAAATTGGGGAGAGGAAAAAATGCATTTTGATGAATATTTTAAGTATTATGGAGATCTTTTTTAACATATCCTATACGAATTCCATACAGATAACAGTCTACAACACTATTTTATAATTGTTTATCATTACATATATCGTAAAACTGTGACTTTTTTTAACTAAACATAATTGAAAAAGTTTAAAATAGTAAATTCCAAAAATATAATGCAAAATTTCTGAAAATTTTATAATTTTTTTTTGCCTTTATATTCAAGTATATAATAGTAAATATGTAATATAAATCAAATCAAATATTTAATATCTTTATTTGTATATATATATAAATGATGTTTTTAATTACTATGGAATGCGCATGGGTATTTTGAAAAGTTCTTTATAACACATAAATTATTGAAGAAAATTTCTTACTACTAACTATTATTAACTATTTATAGAAAGAAAAAGATTAATAAAAAAAAGAGTCCGTTATTCTGTACATTGCTTGCAATTATATGGAAAATATCTTATTCATACTTATCAAATGTTCCGAAACATTTCTACCTCAAAACATAAACATGATACATATCTATTTATACATAACACAGCCTTCTATTATTATGATATTATACAACAATGCAAAATATACTTCATTAACTATGTTACATAAGAATTTTCATTACATGCTACAAACTCAAAAGAATACGATTTTCTGTACTAGACAAATTATTTACAATTCTTTGGAAAATATCTTAGTCATATTTATTAAATATTCCGAAATATTTGTATCACAAAAAGGGCAATTTTATGCATATAATTTTGTATATAACATAGCAGTGCATCACTGTGTTATTTTACAACAATGCAAAATTGTAATTTATTTAGTGTGATACATAGGAATTTTTATTATATTGTGCGAACTCAAAAGAATCTATTATAATGTACTAGATATTATCTACTTTCATTAATGTGCATAAGGATGAAATGCTCAAAAGAGTGAAAAAATATTTGCAGAAAAAAAATATTAATAAAAAGAATGGTATGATACATGTATGTTTGCATATAATACAACAGCCTATCATTCTGACTTCTTACAATAAAGAAAATTGTGTTCATTAGCTGCTTAACTTAGGAATTTTCGTTATATGCGGCGAACGCAAAAGAATGTCTATTCTATACTGAACAAATTACCCACGATTCTCTGTAAAATATCCTGGTCATATTTATTAAATAGTCTGAAACATTACTATCTCAAAACATGGACGACATGATACATATATGTTTATATATAACCAGCAATTCTTCACTCTTCTTCTTTTCTTACAGCAATGTAAAATGCAGTTCAATAACTACAGTGGTGGTCCTAATTATAAGGACAAGGCAAAAATTGCCATATCTTGGTTACATTTGGCGGGAGACTTATGCAAATTTAATCGCTGGCAACCAATGAAAAATTAAGATTATTTTTGTATGTTTTTATGCAAATATGTGGTAAATTCATATTCATAAAATGTATTATAAATTTATACAGCCATTGGTTTTGGACAAAATTATAAGAACAACTGTATTTGTGCGTTCTAAGAAGTAAAATTTGCATGTTTTTTACTCTGCACGCGGAACTTCCAGACGATACAAATGCGTAAGCGTTTGGGATCGTATTATTCTGCTTTTCAATCATAACTAAAGGTGCAAAGCTTTTGAGTTTCAGAAAGAAAAAATGGATGCATTTCAAAATTCAGGACTTTCTGTATGGTAAATTGCTACGAAGTTTAATAGATCAAGAACGGTTATTTAGAATTACCTTTAAAATTCAGGTAAATATGGAGTGCAAAGACATAGAAGCAGGCTATCTTCTTTTTCTGAATGGGGGAAAAGAATGATAATAAGGCGAAATTGCTCCAAAAAACGGGGGGGAAACGTGAATCGAACTTAGAATGCAAGTGCTCGAACTGTTCGACGTGTTTTACAAAATGAAAGAAAAAGGTTTGCTATAGTAAACATGTGTCAAGACCGCGTCTTACAAAAGTTCATGAGAGACTGAGGATGGAGTTTGCCAAAAACTGCAATACTATGGGGAAAAAAGTGGGATTCCGTATTTTCCGATGAGAAAAAGATTAATTTGGATAGACTAGATTGTTTTTGCAACTTCTAGTATGATCTTCGTAGAGAAAAAATGATTTTTTCAAAGCATGTATTTGGAAGTGATTGAATAACAGTCTGGGGAGGTTTCACAACTAGTAGAACTACTCCAATAGTTTTTGTGCACGGTACGAGGAATTCTGAGAGTTACATTGATGTATTGGGCGATACTCTTTTACCAGAAGTACCGTCAATAGCGATTGGAGGCTATGTTTCCAGCAGGACAATGTTTCGGCTCATGTTCCCCAAACTTCAAACTCGTGGTATAATGCTAATTCCGTGAAACTACTTGATTGGCAGGCCAGAAGCCCTGATCTAAATAGTGGAGAAAAATCTATTGGGTATTCCGGCACACAAAGTATGCAAAAATGGTATATAATCTCAAAACAAGCAAGAACTCACGTCTTCCATCGAAAAAGATCACTAAAACTTTTCCAAGAACGTTCTTAAGAAATTGTCAAACTCCATGACGTCAAGTCTGATAAGAGTGATTGAGAAGAAGCGGCGAGATTATTAATTATCAGTGTATTTCAGACAAAAACATTCATTGTCCTTATAATTTTGCCCAATGTTTTACAATGACATATTTTGTTACATGTGACAAAGCATTCATATTTTGCATTTTCCAATGTTTTGCATTCTACAATGATTTCTAGCATGGAAAAGCATTTAGTGTATAAATTTCACTTTATTTAGCTCAGAAATAAATGTTTTCTGCGCAATTTTCAATTGTTCTTATAATTCTGACCACCACTGTATGTTACATAAGAATTCCAATCATGCATGTTATGTAGTATGATCTACTTTATATTGACATATGAATACGGTTATTCATAATACAACAATTTATCTTTAATTGTACTTTTTCATCTTTGGTGGACCTCTAGAAATCACGTATAAATCGTGACTTTCATTTTAATACATGGAGCTAAAATGCACAGACGTGTGAGAAGATATTTATAGATAAAAAATATTTATAAAAATGTATGTTACTCTAATTTAGATAATTCTCTCTGAAAAATACCCTGGTCATTTTTATTAAATAATCCAAAACATTTCTACCTCCAAACATTTACGACATGATACATGTATACTTATATATAACATAGCAATTCTTTATTATAATTTCTTACAACAATGTAAAATTTATTTCAATAACTATGTTACATAAGAATTCCCTTGTTGCATTGTAATGTAGTGTGAACTATTTTATGTTGATATATGAACGCTGCTTTCATTAGACACCCATTTATCCTTAATTTAACTTTTTCACCTTCGGTGGGCCTCCAGAAATCACGACTTAAATCACGTAAAAATCGTGACTTTCATTCTCAAATGCTCAAAAATGAAAGAAAATATTTGTAAGAAAATTTTAAAATAAATAAATATTAATCTTTGAAATAAACAAATACTTTATTTGAAAGTAAAAGAATAATAAAAAAATCCTGTAGAGATTAATAAATTATTCTGTTATGGACAATTCGCCCATATGTCGCTGGAAAATACCCTAGTCATATTTATTAAACAGTCCCAAAACGTTTCTATTTCGAAACATTTACAACATGATACATACAAACTTATATATAACGCAGCATTCCATCACTCGGTTTCAATACAACAATGCAAAATGCTTTTCATTAACTACGTTACGTAAGAATTCCCGTAAAGCATACTATATGCGACGAACTCCTTTATATTGAAATATGAACACTTTTATTTATAAGACGCCCATTTAGTCTTAACTTTCCTTTTTAACATTTGGCAGTCCTCCAGACATCAAAACTAGTGACTTTCATTCCAATGTCTTCCGCATAAACGCTAAAAGAAACGAGAAAATATTTGTAGAAAGAAAAAGTTTATCAAAAAAAGAATTTGCTATTTTGTACTAAACGAGTTACCCTTAGTTCTGCGAAAAATATATTTGCCATGTTTACAAATAGCCTCAAATATATTTATCTAGAAATGTTGGTGGCATGATATACAGGTACTGGTTGACTTGATGTACCGAATGTTTTAGATACGTTTGTAATTACATAAATGTGTTGAACATATAGTCGATTAGTGCGTTTGTATGTCTTTCTGGTCATCTGTCCGCGCACAGATAACGCAAGAACTACCCTTCCGAATGGTTTGAAATTAAATATGCGTAATCGCTGCACAATTTTGTCGAGTCATTTTAAATTTTATGAAAATAGAATCCAAACTTTGAAAATTTTTTAATAGAAATTTTCTTCATTCCAATAAATTTTATCACATGTACTTAATTTAATGATATTACATAAGAGATATTCATTCTAGGTAGCCATAATAATTAAGATACACTCCCATTTAACACCCACTTTTATTGCTAGACTGGTAAGGTAATAATTTCGTTTGACAAACACAATGATAAATCTACTGATCCAGCACTAAAATTGATTCTACATTTAGTTTACGTTACGATATGATTTGGCAGATCAGTTGCATTTTCATATGGTGTCTAGCTCTGGAATTTTAGCTGGTAAAAGTCTGTGCAGTCACCTTCCGGTCTATTTACCATTAGGTATGAGACATTCTTGAGAATATAACAATGGAAAAATAACTGTCATCCGAAAAAACACAATTGATATTGTCATAGATTACTCCCCAGAATCTACAATCGATTATTAAAATCATTACTTTTAAATGCTTATAAAATAAATTTTAGTAAGTATGTAGCAACCAAAAACAGATTAATTTTTTTTTTAATAACTCAATCCCTATAACCCTTTACAAACGTCAACTGATTCCTATTCACCCGAATCTTGATAAAATCGAATCGGGTACCACATAAAGACAATTGGCAAACGTAGAAAATCATAAATTACCCCCCAGAATCTAAAATTGAGATGCTCTGCAATTCATTATTAAAATAATTACATGCTTATAAAGTAAACTTTAGTAAATTCTTGGCAACAAAAACAGATGAAATTAAAAACATAGCACAATGCCTCAGTCCCGAATATCCTTATTAACGTTGAGACTTATTACAGGGTTATACTTTCTTCATAATTACTTAAAACAAAATATATTTTGTTTAATTTTATGTCATATTTTAGACTGTCAGTCACTGGTGATTGTCTTTTCCTATATGGAAAGTTCAGTGTCAGCCACCGTGGCACCCAACGTGTTAAATTTTTTATAAACGTTTTGGGTCGATTTTGTTTTTCCATGTTGAGAACAGAATAACTTTTATTTTAATAATGTTAATCGTACCTATCCAAATAGAATTACTTAAGTTTCAAGATTATCTCATCGTCTGAAATCTAACCAATTTTGTGTTCCATTCAATACATATTTATATGATAGTAGGTCAAAGAAGAGTTTTCGGACACGTTTGGAAAATATTGCATTGCATCAGGATTTGGCAGATATTACAACTGTTTAATATTTTTTTTTACATTTAATAACATATAATCCGTTCAGAAAAGAAATCTGGAATATAAATTTAAGGAGTGAAATACATGTATAAAATGAAGTAATCGCCAACGGAGCAGAGGGATTTAAGAAAACTTTTGCTATTACTATTATTACTAAATGTCAAGAGATAAATGAAGTCATAATAAGAAAGCATATCCATGTACTATCTTTTTTATACACAGAAAGTAATTAAGTAATTGTTCAGACAAAATAATACTCAATGAAACATCATGCACTATTAGTAACACACCAGACCCAAAAGGGATTCATTCATATTCTGAACGCTTTGCATCATGCTATTTATGTAAAGACAGACGCCGACATCTATCCTTGCCCGTTCTCACTTTTGATTTTAAAGAACATTATTAGGAAAGATAATTCATGGTTCTCGGCCATAGGTGAACAGTATATTCTAAGAAAAATGAGTATTGTCATTTTTCCAGATTTCGTGTCAGGAATTGACTAACCGCCAGTTTAAGTAACAAATTTGCTAATTTCATTAATTTTCGAGGGGCATGCAAATATTTATAAATTTATTGAGATCAACTATCAAAGATTAGTATTTATTTCTAAACGAGAAGCGATCTTTAAGGAAAAAATTAGTTTGAAATACTTTTTTAATTTATTTAACCACATAAATGCTTTTACCAAACTGCGTTCGGGCAAAAAGTCTTTGTTTGATATATTATTAAAAACTGTTGCAAATCACTATTGTTTTAAACATTAATCTTATATTTTATTAGTTTTCAGGCATTTTTTCGAGTATGTAAAGCAAATAGTTTAGTCGGAAAAGTAGTATCTTATTCTTATTTATGGATTATGGCGTCAAAAAAAAATAAAAAGGATACTGCCCAGTTAAACTGATGGTATTGAGCTCACAGGCTACGCATACTAATTGCACATTACAGCCTTATATTTTCTAGGATTATTTCCGATCGAAAAAAAAATCAAATGAGGGAAAACAGCTTCCCCTTTCCCCCTTTTATACTTAATCACTGAACCCCCTAAACAAAACAGGGACATGCTTTATCATATAAAAAATCTATATCCAAAATTCAGAGCAAATCGGAAAATTCTTAATAAAAACCCATTTATATAATTTAAGAGGAATTATCCCCCTCTCTTTTATACTTAACCATTAAACTTCCAAAACTATTCAGAGATTTGAACGAAATCTGATTACTCTGCATGAAAAACCCATTTATATCAATTAAGGGGAGGGCATTAGAACCCCCGTTCTCCCTGTTTATACTTATACAATGAACACCTAATACCAATTACTGAGGCACCTCATTAGAATGATCTTATACCTAAATTTTGTACAAAAACTGATAATTCTGATTGAAAAACCCATTTATATCAATTAAGGGGAGGGGCATGAGTCCCCGTTCCCCCTCTTATACTTATCGAATGAACTCCAAAAACCAATCAGGGAAGCGCCTTATCAGGATATACCTGTATACAAAATTTCAAGTGGATGGGATACTTTTATCATGAGTTATCGCGTTACGCACGTACGAACGTACGAACGTACATACAGAACGGGCGGGCACTTAAGCTCTCAGGCTATGATAGCCTGTGAGCTAAAAAGAGGAATAGTTATGATGCTAACAGTTTTCTACAGCTTACATTTGGTACCCCTGTTGGCCATCCAAAACTTCGCAAGAATTTATATTTATTATGTACATCAACACAACATCATCTGCATATTCAATTAATTCACACGGTAATGTTTTAGAAATTCTTATTCAGCCAAATTAAGATATTAACGTTACTGAGATGTACTAAGGTTTCGGAATCCTAATTGGGATGTAAATTAAGGACTCTTCTTCTCCGCTCCCCTTTCAATGAATATTTCAACCCTGATTTCACTCGAAAATACCTTCATTAAACTTTCATGATAATCTCATTCGAGGCGATAAAATATAATACATAGAATTTTCCAAACATGTTTATGAATTACTCTTGAATATATTAAAATAAACTGGAATAATGAAGACATAAAGGGACATGGGGGGTATACAAAATGCATATAATGGTAATTATCTCTTAAACTGATGCAGTGAGAAACATACTTCTAATTATGATAAGTAATTAAAAGAATTTGGGTTTGAGATATTACCTTTGTTTTAGATTCAGTTGTGTCCATTCTAAAACACGCAAATAAAAATTGAACCTCTTTATCAGGAATGTGTTTAATCCGAAAAAATTTGAACACGAATTATTTCCAATTGTAGCGTCAAGTTATCTAGACATTTACCGAGATTTTGATGAGGCAGGGGTAATTAGGTACCTGAGGTAATTAAACCTGATTAAATGGCTTTCTTTAGTGTGTCCATTGGCAAGGTTTCTTTACAAACTATCAGAAAAAAGAAATATATTTTTTTTTATTTAATTAGTGGCATAGGATTTTCATTGAATTTCATATGGACGATCCACAAGCAAAAGTTTATCTTCGAAACCAAACACTTACATTTTTTTCATCAGTTTAACATTTTTATTATTTTAGTGAAATTAAGATTTCGAAAGTTAGTACTGTAAAATTAGATGCAGCTGCAATTCTGTATGGCGTGGGTTTATATAAGTAAACACCGATAAAATAGAAGAATATTAAAAATTCTTTCCCATTGTCTAATAAAGAGGCACTATCTAAATTCGTATATCTGCAGAAAAATGGTTACTATCACTTGTTAGTAATCATTCTCTTTGAATAAAAATTAATTTTTCGATTTTTTTTAATAGTCACATGCAATTAAAAACTAATAATCATAACGTATGTTTCATCTGATTAGTCCACTATTGTGAAAATTTACAAAGGCTAATAATTTTAGTTACTTAATTTAGTTATTAAATACTTTAAGTTACATAATTAGTTCATCTATTTTTATCAAAGTTCAATCAAACATTCGAAAACTTTTTCATATTCATAATTATTTTTTCGTTAAGACAAGATAGCTCTTCAGATATTCTGATATCTTACGATACAACAAGATGTATTTCATTAGAGATGTTCTCACTGTCCTTACAACACGTTGCCAATTCATACACGCTGAAATATGAATACTGCTATTCATAAAACACCTTTTAAATCTTACTTCTCTTTTTCCTCTTTGGTCACCCTCCATAAATAGAAACTCCATACTGGAATTCGAATGAATCCCATTGAAGAGTTGTTCAATGGAATAAGGAAATGTTTGTAGAAAAAATCAATTTTATAAAAACAAAACCCTATTGTTCTCCAGTTGACAAAATACCGAAAATTCAGGTGAATATCTCAGTCACATTTATAAAGTACATTTATAAATGAAATCTTTTTTATTTGTGAATATTCTGACATCCCATTTTTACTCATACGGCAATTACATTGTGAAATATTGATAGTTTTGCACAAATGAAAACATTAAATAGCATTTTCTCAATGTTCCTATTTTGTTCACATTCATGTTTTAAAAAAATGCTAAAACTTTTATATTAAAATTTACATAATTAAGTTACATAATAAAAGTTTTATGTAATTAAAATAAAATATTATTTTATAAAATAATGTAAAATGCATAAAAATCAGACAGTTTGGTTAATTTAGGGAAAAAATCATACTTGTATGCCTCATTATTGAAGAAGGTAAACTGCTTGTTGTGAACAATTTTTGTAATGTAGTAATTAAAATAAAGTGTTATGTTATGAAATAAATAAATAAAAAATCAATGAAGTAGTTCCATTTATATGAGGAAATGAATAAGCGCTCATACGTGTGTACCTGAAAAGTTTAAACGACGTAGTAATGTTGTAAATGTCTTTTTTTTACATTAAATAATATCCCATTACTCACCTATAAAGGCAAAAATATGTATAGTTTAGAATGATATGAAATGTGAGAGTGAGAGGAATAAGGAGAAAATAGGGTTTTTTTATTTATGTATCATTCTAAACGTTTGATCGCACATTAAATTAAGCAGTGGGATAGAATTTTCAAAGTACTCAATTTCAAAAAGTAGCTGATCTGCATAACCTTGCAATTATATAAAGAAATTGATTATTTACGGATTCAAAAGTAAATTTGCTTCATATACTTTTTATGCATTCTGTATATTAATAGCTTATTTAATCGGAGAGGTAATATCTTCCCTATTAATGGAACAGTACACTTTATGTTATCCATAATTTGAACTATGCATAAAAGTAGTATTTTTTTATAATAAAAAAGGTTAACATAAAAGAAAAAAATGATGAAGGAAAGGGACATACCAGCTAAGAAATGAATGGGGCAAGATAATCCCTTCTTTTCAATAAGATGAGTGCAGCTTGTTGATATGCAAATATATTTAGAGGGCAGTAAATTAATTATAACATTGAAAATATAATCAATTACTTAAATTATGAATAAATTGAAGTGATGATTTTTTAAATTCGTCACTAAATGACACTTCCCTTCCAGCGATGAAGATAATGGAATTTGATATTATAGCATATATATTATCGACTTACAATCGTTGTCAGATTGTATATATAAACGATACTGGAATATTTGTGTCTTATCGTACATTATTTTATAGCTATCTCATACCTCCCATTTAGTAGGAAGGTGTGGGACACATTTTTAAATTTACAATTTCGTTAATTATAAACTTATTTCTTAAAACTATGTTTCTATATTGTTTATGGACATTATAAATTGTTTAATTTTGTATTCTATAAATCGAAAATTTTGTTTTGTGTCAAAGTTGGGTTTCTTTATTTTTCTAAAAAAATGTCCCATTTCTTCCTACTCTCCCTTATACCAAATTCTCAGACGCTAAAAATAGTTAAAAACGACACAAGATTCCCTCGGTATGCGACACAAGATTCTCGACTATTATTTATTATTGGATATTAAAAACTACCACTGAATTAAAATTATATATATATATGTATGGCATAGATATTTTACATTATTATATAGAGAGATATTTCTATACATTTAAATACATACATTTAAATTATATATATGTATACATAGATATATAACATTATTATATAGAAATATATTTCTCATTTAAAGGGATCAAGAATTATTTACAGAAAGTGTTAGTACTCTGTCACTTTGATTTCTTACGACAATGCAAAATGTTTTTCATTAAAGATGTTACACAGCGATTACCACAATCTATACTTGAAGCTGCCAAAACTTACACACAGAAATATGGACACTGCTATTCATAAAACGCTACTTAACGATTTTTACTTTTTTCATCTCTGGCGATCCTCCAGATATCAAAATTCGTAGCTTCCATTCTAATGAATCCCATTGAAGTATTGTTTAAAGGAATGGGAAAATGTTAGCAGTAAGAATCAATTTATAGAAACAAAATCTGTGTTATTTTTCCATAATAAAACCGAAGATTATCTGTTCCCATTTAGTATTTTTTAAGAGTAAAATTTCCTACTAAAGAGAGAAAGAATTTCATATAACTTGAAATATAAACTGAAATCTTCCGCTTATTTAGATTTATGTAGAAAATTATCATAAAACCTCTTTCTATAGTCGATGTTTCAAAAAGAACTTATTTAAAAAAATCAAATTTGGTATAAAAAATTATTGACTATTAATATGCAATTTCGGAGATATAATCCGCGGATTAAATAAATATGTGTAATTAAGAAATATTTTTAAATAAAATGGGACGTATTTCTGTGTTGTATTTAATCTAGTTCATTTAATAAATAAAATCTCTTTTCAGAACATTCTGATTCGATGTACTGATAAGTTAAAAGAACAGGTTATCTTAAAATGCGCATTAAGATGCGTTAGATGCCATTATTTTACACTATATGTATGAAATAATAAATAGATTATCGTGGAGTAACGTCTGATGATCTGACGAAAAGAAACTGTCGTCGATTCATGCTATGAAGTCATTGGTCATAAGAGAATTTCTTCTTGATTTAGCCGGAATTAAAAACAATGGAGATGTCATCTATGGGAATTTCTCCAGAAAAAATGCAAACAATCAGTTTTTACTCCTTTATTCTTTTTAATCACTTTCAGCGGTTATTCCACACATCTTCAATAGGGTGGAGTGAAAAATCGAAAGTTGGAATTTTGATTTTGGATAGCAGCCAAAAGTTGCCTTTTAATACATCTAATACAAGTGCAAAATTTCATGAATTTTGAAAAACTTCTTGAGTCACCAACCAGGCCATTTATATTTTCATTGACTTATACGATAGATTCTTACCATAAATTGTACATTAACAAGATTTTTTTTAATCTCGTTTGATATTTTTATATTTAAAATGTTTAGTGCAATTCATTTGATCATTTTAAAACTTTAAGTGTTTATTTTTAAATATTTGAAACGGTTTATTGAGTTTTTAAAATTGTATGTTGTCATTTTTACAGTCAAAATGAGTGCGTGTGTAAGCAAATCTAAGTTTACTATTACTAGAAGTTGGTGATTCTTCAAAACATAATAACGCTGTTTTGCCAAAAATAGCAGAATGCTATAAAATACTATTATTATACAAAATAATAAATAAAACACAGCAGTAATTGTAAAGTTTCGTCAAAATCAGAGGTAAAAAAACCCTAAGAGAAAACATCGAAGGCATCAATTACTGTAGTTTCCCAAAGACGTATCGATCAAATGATAGACAAAATTTTTTTCTGAATATCAGATGCTTATTCAATGCCCCAAAATCAAAGAATGTGAAGGAATATTGGAGATACGTAATAGAACTACCACTAAAAAACATAATCTCTGATATTAAGAGTCAAATAAATTGAATTTGGGACACATTACACCATCTTTTGCACCAAGAAAAATCATTGCAGGAAGTATTAAAATCTTGAACTAAATACATTTAAACCTTGATAAATTTATGAAATATGTCGCGATGGAACAACTGTAAACAGTAAGATAAAAAATCATGCTAATAGATTTTTGAAACTAAGATTTAGTCGTCCGTTGTAGTGATTTTATATGTCAGCTCTCTGCAAACGAATTGCCACTAAGTCATTGAACTTGATAAACAAAATAAGGTTCACGAGCTTTTCCTGTTCTAATTGGAAAGTCGTTCGATCAATGTGAACAATAGACAGCTATGGGAATTTAAAAATAACTTCTCCTATCACCGAGAAAGAACTCTGGAGAGTTAAGCGCAGACCAAAACTACTTTATGACATGTGTCAAACAATTGCATCTGATTAATGCTCCTCAAATCTGGTAAATCGTAATCCAGCAAGAATGTCACACTCTAAATGATTGAAAACTGCCAATTGATTACATTGTTTGGAATTCAGAATTCATCCCATAATCTGAAGATTATGGCTGAATTCGTAATGAAAGTACATTCGTCTATGTTGTTTCACTTCAAGACAGATTCTTCTTGCAAACATAGAGCTTAAAATGTTTTTTTATAAACAATTAATTTGTTTCGTTATTTGAGGGAATATTTAAAAAAAATTCTCAATCCCATTATTCAACAAAATGTATACTTCTGACATCGAGATGAAAATTTACAGGAAAGATAAGTGATGAAAAAAAATCATGTTGGATAGTTTGGATTCCGAAGAATACTGAAGATGAGACATTTTGTACGTTCTACAATAAGGTAGTTTCATATTCCACTATTGAAATTCAGTGTTATATATAACTATATATATATATAATTATATAAACATTATTGACTGGAAAGAATGTGAAGAAATTCAAGTACTCGGAAGATGGGTAAACTTTGTTATTGAAGCGCCATTAGTGGCTGTAGTAGTAGAAGCAGGAACCGGATATATATGAGCAAAAATCAAATCACGAAAGGTAATACCTAATTTTGATAACAAAGACCAATATAAATTAAAGTGAAATGAATGATCTTTTTACAATACATCGTATATATTCTTTTAATTACATTACTATAGATTCAGAAAACTGCATTTCCTTTATATTTAGAAAACTATTTTTCATGTGCATTCGAAAAACAACAGTGCATGTCTAATTATTTTGTTTTTTTTTCTCTGTGACAATACGATCCACATTTTAGGGTTTTATTCGTGATTTAAAGAGTTAAAACATAAAGATACTTAGATCGTTCACAAGTAATACTTTAAGAATTCATTTTTGTGGGCTATTTTACTGAAATCTGAAATTTAGTTAATAAAGTTGATTAGTTTATGCTACATTGTGAAATCCTGGTTTTCAAATATAAATGGCGTAATCTTTAAGATCTTTTAGGGAACTAAAGATGAATTCAAAATTAAATGAAATTTTAACCTTCATTATATTTAGTGCTTCAAAATGCAACATTTTAGACCTATCTAAAGAAAAAAGTACAAAAAAATTTTTTTTGGTGTCATTTACACTACATAGGGAAATCTTGATTTTCCTATATAAAGAGAATAATTTTTAAGAGCTGGTAGGGGACTAAAGAAGAATTTCAAACGAAATTAAATTTTAACCTTATATTCATTGTGCCAAAAGGCAACCTTTAGACCTATCCATAGAAAAAATTCTGAATTTTTTTTTTTTTTATCTTTTTCACCCCATCCTAATCTTCAACCTCCACAAATTTATAACAGATAATTTGTTGTAAGTCTGGATCACCACAGAAAGAATAAAAAGAGATTGCCAGGAGTACATTGCACCCGACAAATATTCCAAATTATTCTAAGAAGATACGGGAATCTTGGTAGTTGTAAGGTCAAAAGCATTCTGACGCTCCTCCAAGCCAAAATGTCTTTCTCAAAATTCTAAGCTAACCTAGCCCCTCCCATTTTTACGTAAGTCTTTAAAAATCCATTAGGATCGTTTTCAAGGTAAATGTAATCCAACCCGCTCTCTACTATTGGCTGATAGGCGTGAATAAAGGCACGGATTATTTAATAGAGTAATTTGCCCACGAAAAACGTATGAATCTAATAGCAGACGATTAATTAAATAATAAAACAAAATTAAAGTTTCGATAAATGTTTTTTAATTATAAAATCGATTTTCCTTTTAATTCTAAAAGGAAAATCTATTTGTGTAATGAATTTAAGATTTTGCAATAAGATATTGACTTTCAAGAAACATTCTAGCTCTTTTTTCAGAAAATAATCAGTAGATTGTGCTAAGTTGAATAAAATAAAATAAAAAGAACCTTAGCCGTTAAAAATATTAATACATTACGGAAAGTGAGAATAAACGTATGTTCCTATAAAATGTTAGAACAGACTCAAGGCGGGAAACATGGCGAATTTTTTTTTTTTTTTTTTATTACATCTATGAGAAAAAAATACAGAAAATGTGATATTCGATTACTATTAATATAGGTTCATTTTTTATCAGATTTGCTGAATAAAATTCTACGGCAAAGAGTAAATGAGATTTCATTTGCCGAAACTGTAATTTATTATTTTGCATTTTTTGCAAATATACGTTAATGAGTTCCAGAGTCAATTTGATTCTTATTATTAATTAAAATGTATTTTAAAATACTATTAGTATACTATTTTCTACCACTAGCCACTACGATATAAGTTTTGATGTGGCAAGTTGTTGACCATGCATACAAACAGAATATTTTAGCTGATATGTATTCATAAAATGTAATGGAGTGATATCTTCACCAATGCAATTTGATAGTATTACCCATAAAAAACTATATAATAATGACATATTAATTGTCCAAATCTAAAGGTACAAATTCTTCAGTCCTAAAAATTGACAATTTTCTCTTACATATTATGAATTATGATATAAGGATACAATAATAATCATTTGATATTTCATTCTTCTGACATTAAAAAATAAGCATCATTTAGGACATACAAATGTCTCATCATCATTTTTGGCTTTCAGCAACGGCAATAATGGTCTCCTCATGCATAAAAAAAAAATTAAAATGTAGTTCCGCCTCTTAAAAGAATCAGCCGGAGTGATAATACCAGTGTATGGCATTATTAATCCGATATACATTATGTGCAGTATATTTTAAACAACAAACTCCATTGCGAAAACACATCCAAAATATTTCACAAAATTTGGAAAGTACATGAAAATTTATGTAATAAACTACAAATTTATGTAATAAACGAAGTATTTCTTGATACATATAAAGTCATCAAATCACAGAAGTTATCTATCAAATTTTAGATTGAGGTTGACTCTTACGTGCATTTTCCAGCGATAAAATATAAAAATGGAAGGAATGGATTTTTAGTGGTGTTTGCAACTCACATGAATCAGTGCCTTTTGTGCAGAAATCGTAGGTTCCATTTCCCGAAATCTTTCACGATTACGCGCAATATTATCTCTTGGCGTTATTACTCCAGGACATCTTACATAAAATATATTTAACACAACACATAAAATTGATTTTTTTTTTAGTTTATAATCTTTTTAACAAAACAAATCGCTTTCAATCACATCATGATTTACATGAAAATCTTAAAAAATGAAATAGTTAATAGACCTATAAAACCATTCTTATTTTTTATTTTATTTTTATTTTCAAAAAAAATAACTGTCAGATTTCTCATGAAACATAATGGGACCAGTTGGAATCATATTTCAATTTTTAAAAAGATCAAATGAAGCGGTCACGTAATTTCGAAGTAGTGCTATAAACATACATAAAATAAAAAAGACAAACTTTTGTTTTTGAAGGCACTGTTTTGCTCCTCGCGTAAACAGCGATTCGCAAGGAGGTGACGTACAACAGAAATATTTAAGAAAAATATCTATTTATATGAAAAATATTTACTTCGTTTTATTTATTTTTATTTTTTATTATTTATTTTTAAGCAGTGACCAATTTTAGTAAGTTTAAACAGGATTATTTTGCAGTACTTCCATTCATTAAAATAATATATGAATCAATAGCGTACTTTCAAAGGAAATAATGAACATAAAAAACACATATGCGTCAATTAATAAACGCCTACATTTTTGCATCTGTTAAAAATGAATGATTAAAAAAATCACTTCATTTAAATTCCTGATTTTAATCATTTGATTTAGATCTCAGTTTATTACTAATTTTAACGGTTTGTTTAAAATCATTTACAGCTAGATACATTTTTAATGAAGATATTACACAGAAATCTCACAATAGATACTTTATGCAATGAACTATTACACTTTAAAATATGGAGACTGCTATTCATAAAATTCCCATTTAACATTTTTTACTTTTTGGTTCTTTGGCAATTCTCCAGGAATCACAGCTCGTGGCTTCCATTCGAATAAATTCCATGGAAGTGTTGTTCAAAAGAATGAAAAAAAAATATTTGCAGAAGAAATCAGGTTAACAAAGAAAAAATATTTGCTGCTCTTATTTTTTCATAATAAAACCAAAGGTTATCTCTTCCCATTCAATCTTTTTTGAAGAACAAAGTATCCTGCTAAAGAGAAGAAATATTTTATTTAACTTGATTTGAAAAGAGAAATCTTCTGCCCATGTAAAAAATTATCAAATAAGAACTTTTATTTTCAACTAGCTGACCCGCCCGGCGTTGCCCGGGTCCGTATTAACAATATTAAACGAACTTGAAATTTGTATGATTTTATCATTAACTGGAAGCATGCAGAAATGCATTGTCTGAAATACGTCGCAGCTGACTTTGTGAAAAATCGGTTTTAAAAACAACAACTAATATTAAGATCTAAAAATACTTAAAATGAGCAAGGAGAAACACGAGAGGGAACATGTATCCAACGATTGCGTTAGTTTCGTGTTAAAGTGTTGATATTTACCCGTAAAAAGCACTGTTAAAACACGTAACTAATTATTTTTTTCGCATAGAAATCCCAAGTGAAATATTTTGAATTTCAAACTAATTATATTACTCTTAAATCCGACTATACCGTGAATGAAATCGATACGCGATGATAAAAGATTGGTATATAGTATTATAATTTCAGAGCCATTTAACAAAAGTGTATATTTTTATCAAAGCATGCGTAATGTTGACTCTGTGGACAAATTCCTAACCGTAAATTTTTGTACCATAACCATAATCTGTCTGCGACTTAACATTACCCTACCGTAACTTAAATATAACATAAATGTAACCTAGCCGTCACTTTGAAATATCAATATAGAAGCATCATTTAAGATTTTGCTTGAAAAGTTAACATTCTTTCGTTAATGTCTTAAAATCGTCTGCACTCTGAAATCTAGATTTTAGACTAATATTTGTTATTTAAGTTTTCGCGCATGATTTTAAAAGAATGTTTTCATAATTATATTTTATATATTGACATAGAGTTATTAATATATTGTTAAATTAAAAACATTTTTTCATCTACGTTATAAAGTATTAAAAAGTTCTGAAAAAAAAAAGAAAACTTTTAGTAATACAATTTTTAGTTCAAATCAAATGTTTTCAATATTTTATTTAATTTTATTTTTACATTTAATTTTTTCGAATATATCAATTCCAATTATTTTAAAAGCAAACATTTTTTAAAAATAAATGATATAATAGAAAAAAGACCATTTTAAAAAATTACTATTACTTCGTAAAATACGCTTCAGCTGTAATTCATTCCTTTCAATTCGTCTTAATACAAAATCCCTTCCACATGCTTTTGTTTGGGACATTAAAATTTGAGCGATAAATGGTTTAATATTGCGACCCTTTTTCGTTTTACTTCACCACCACCTATCTTTTTCCTCCATGGTTTACAACCGCTGTGATAAAAAATCATCATTTAAACTGACAGTTTGCCAGTCTATGAATTTTAAAGGTCTGTTCCAGCTTTTTAAATTATTTATGCGAAAATTTTATGCAACCAACCAACCATAACTAAATGAAGGGAAAAAAAGAAGAAAAAAGGCGATTTTTTATAAGAGTGATCTTTGGAATTTAATTAATTACTCAGTTAATAAATAGAATTTCGAAATTCTAAAGCTCAGGTGCATCAGGAGAGATATTGGGCTACTCTCATAAAAATTTTGAGCTTCGTACGTCCCATAGATTTTGCTAGCCATCGCAGACACACACACACACACACACACACACACACGCAGACAGAGCGATTTGTTATTTTATTAGTATACTAGCTGACCCGCCCGGCGTTGCCCGGGTCCGTATTAACAATATTAAACGAACTTGAAATTTGTATGATTTTATCATTAACTGGAAGCATGCAGAAATACATTGTCTGAAATACGTCGCAGCTGACTTTGTGAAAAATCGGTTTTAAAAAGAACAACTAATATTGAGCTCTAAAAATACTTAAAATGAGCAATGAGAAACACGGGAGGGAACATGTATCCAACGATTGCGTTAGTTTCGTGTTAAAGTGTTGATATTTACCCGTAAAAATCACTGTTAAATCACGTAACTAATTATTTTTTTCGCATAGAAATCCCAAGTGAAATATTTTGAATTTCAAACTAATTATATCACTCTTAATTCCGTCTATACCGTGAATGAAATCGATACGCGATGATAAAAGATTGGTATATAGTATTATAATTTCAGAACCATTTAACAAAAGTGTATATTTTTAATCAAAGCATGCGTAATGTATACACTGTGGACAAATTCCTAACCGTAAACTTTTGTACCATAACCATAATCTGTCTGTAACCTAACTGCGACTTAACATTACCCTACCGTAACTTAAATATAACATAAATGTAACCTAGCCGTCACTTTGAAATACCAATATAGAAGCATCATTTAAGATTTTGCTTGAAAAGTTAACATTCTTTCGTTAATGTCTTAAAATCGTCTGCACTCTGAAATCTAGATTTTAGATTAATATTTGTTATTTAAGTTTTCGCGCATGATTTTAAAAGATTGTTTTCATAAATATATTTTATATATTGACATAGAGTTATTAATATGTTGTTAAATTAAAAACATTTTTTCATCTACGTTATAAAGTATTAAAAAGTTCTGAAAAAAAAAAGAAAACTTTTAGTAATACAATTTTTAGTTCAAATCAAATGTTTTCAATATTCTTTTTTATTTTATTTTGATATTTAATTATTTCGAATTTATCAATTCCAATTATTTTAAAAGCAAACATTTTTTTAAAAATAAATAATATAATGGAAAAAAGACCATTTTAAAAAATTACTATTTCTTCGCAAAATACGCTTCAGCTGTAATTCATTTCTTTCAATTCGTCTTATTAATACAAAATCTCTTCTACATGCTTTTGTTTGGGACATTAAAATTTGAGCGATAAATGGTTTAATATTGCAACCCTTTTTTCGGTTTACTTCACCACCACCTATCTTTTTCCTCCATGGTTTACAACCGCTGTGATAAAAAATCATCTTTTAAACTGACAGCTTGCCAGTCTATAAATTTTAAAGGTCGGTTCCAGCTTTTTTAATTATTTATGCCAAAATTTTATGCAACCAACCAACCATAACTAAATGAAGGGAAAAAAAGAAGAAAAAAGGCGATTTTTTATGAGAGTGATCTTTGGAATTTAATTAATTACTCAGTTAATAAATATAATTTCGAAATTCTGAAGCTCAGGTGCATCAGGAGAGATATTGGGCTACTCTCATAAAAATTTTGAGCTTCGTACGTCCCATAGATTTTGCTAGCCATCGCAGACACACACACACACACACACACACACACACACACACACACACACGCAGACAGAGCGATTTGTTATTTTATTAGTATAGATAGTTTCGAATATATCTTGCCTCTAAATTATATAAAACATTTTTTGACAGTAAATATGTAATTTCAAATCATTATTCAATCAATATGTAATTTTGTGACAATAAATATAGGGTATAATACATGGTTCTAATAAGGATGTTTGCCAAAGAAATAATTTTAAATAAAATGTAATGTACCTATATATGTACTTATTTAAGTTAATGTATTTATTAAAGTTTCCTTTTCCAGACTTGTAAATGGAATGCTTGGATTAAAGGCTGGAAATTATGGTGACAATTTTGAAGGGTTTAAAAAACATTATCACTTCCATTCAAACCTATGGAGAAGCAATTTATCGGAAATCAAATATTTTTGCGAGTTGATGCCAAATTTTGAACTGCCACGAATTCGTAAATTATATTTTTATGTGAGTCTCTCATATAAAGAATATACATTTTACATGCCATATACATACAATATACATACCATACCAAACCGATCTTGATGCTGTCCAATTTAGTCAAGTAAGTCTGAAATTTCTTAAAGGCTCTATTGATAAATCGTTACCGCATTTTCCAATGCATTTCCTTATATGCTTTTTGATAGTTCCATGAAAAATAGCTGTCTGGAATACAAATACATTGAAAAAAAACTGTAATCCTACAGATATAAAGTTGCCGAAATCTGTATGGTTACTAACACTTTATCTGTACACTGTACAAGAATAAATGTAAAGCTACAAAACTAATTTTTGTAAAGTTACAGAAATCTCTAACTTTACAAACGAGTCTCCTAAACTTACTGTTATCTTACTAAAATTTTATCTGTAACCTGGATTGCAGTTACATGAAAAATTCTTGGAATCCCAATTTCCTAAAAAATTCTTAGTAACCTTACAGATGTTTTGATTTTCAGTACTAATCTGTATCTGTTACATGAGTTTTTGCTGTTGCCGTTATATAAAAAGTAGGAATCCCAGTTTCCTAGAAAGATCCCCGTCGAGGGCAACCCCACCCCTTTAAAGGCCTATATCCCTCACGTAGATAATCGGCCGTCATAAAATAAAACATACCAAACCAATCCCAGCTTCCTAGAAAACTTTTAGTAAACTTACAGATTTTTTAAGAGTGTAGATGAGTTAAGTAACCATTAAATAGGTTGTCGAAAAAGATTGTCAAGGTGGCGAGTGGTCAGGGGAAATTCAGTCAAAAAAGGCATTATATACCAAAATTTTATCAAAGATACCTCTAGCATTATTCTAAGAAAAATTTGTAATGAGACAGCTTTTGATGATTCGCTGTTTTCAGCAAGGACTATACAAATATAATAACTTAATAATAAACCTCTGTTTTTTTAGAGTTTGATATTTTCTATAATTCACTTTTCTTTAAATATTTTGTTTAGTCTTTTTTAAGAAAATATTAATATAAAGAATAATAAAATCATTTGTATTTATTTAAAAGTGTTTATTCACAACTTCTCTCAAAATATAATTATTATTTTTGCTTCTGTAATTAATTTAGTGTTAAATAAAATCTAAAAATATGTGATTTAAATTATTTCTGATGCAATACAGTTATTTAAAGCCAAACAAGAGGAAAAAGCAAAACTAAAGGCGTTCTCTGCGAAAAGAGTAAACAACGGGATTTATAGCTTACAATAAGTTAAAATATTGTATGTTGTCCTGAATCGATTCTAAATTATATTAATGATCTCAATCTACTTCTAATTTAAAGTTACTTCAATATCATATGTCGATTATTATAACATAATGCTTATTTGAAGTTCACCTGTCCTAAATAAATAGTTTGAGTTTTGATTCTGTACACTGTAAAAAAATTTCTGCAAAGGTACTAAACCTTTTCTAGGAAACTGGGATTCCAAGAACTTTTCCTGTAACGGTAACAACAAAAATTCAAGTTTCAGAATCGATTACATGAATTTTTCCTGTTATCGTTAAATGAAAAGTTCTTGGAATCCCAGTTTCCTACAAAATATTTAGCACCTTCACAGATTTTTTTTACAAAATTGTAATTGTGTATTTCAAATGCTTTAAGAGCTATGGGGTATTTATTTTCAATTAATATTTCAAAAGCGTTGGTAAAATAATATTTTAATGTGTATTTTAGATTTAATTTTAACTTTATACATTAAATCTTTATAATATATCGTAATACAAATATCTAATGTAGTACGTGAAAATAAACATATGTTGTTTACATACCTTTGTAATTTTATAAATACGAAGCACCTGTAGGCATCGTCTAGTCCGTTCGCTGTGTCTGCTTGTCTGGCAGCATATAACAATGCAAAAAGGAATGATTTGAATTTAGTCCTGTATTTTAAATTTTTATGAAAATCGAATCAAAACTTTAAAAATATATTAATATTTTTTCTCCTTATTCAGTTAATTCTAACATCGTAAATAATTCGATGATCTCACATGATAGGTAATGATTCTCGGTTTCCATAGAGATTATTCTCTTAAACTTTATCACAGGTAATTAATTGAGAAATTTTCCATAATAGGTAGTGAGTCTAGGTTTCCATATTGATTTTTATAGTGATTTCGTTTATATTTTAAAATAATTTTTATTTATGAGTTAAAATTCTGAATTTTTTGCGATGGTTATTCATATTACTTGTAAAAAAAAAAAAAAAGTGATAAAACCCTTTTTTTCATTTAAATTTAAAATTTGATAAAAAAAAAAAAAAAGTTAATTTAAAATCCTTATAACTCGAAATATTATTTATAGAATTTCGACTTTTTTTTTTCATTTAAATAAACAGAAATACATGAGATTTAATTTTAATTCAGCATTTTTAGAAATATTTATTTAAATAAAAGTAAAAATATTTAAGATAAGAATTTTAGAAAAAAAGACAACTTAAAAAATATTTCAATTTTTTTTATTTTTATTTTACTGAATAAAAATAAAGTAAAGCAATTGAAAAATGTATGTTCCTAGTTGAATCATTTATCTTTAACGGATCTTGACTTATAACAGTTTAAATATGAGAAATGTTGAAAGAACCATCATGAAGAAAAACGCATTTTCAAAAGAAGTCATTTTTCTGACAGCCATAGCTCGAAAGCCACATTTTGAAAACGATTGGAAACGAAAAAATAGATACATTTCCTGTTCTCATTAATATAGAAACATGATTTAAATGTCATTTAAAGCAGAAAAAGCAAATAAATGTTTAATGTAGTACTTGTTTTGAAATTTGAAGATTTTTGTGTTTTAGACTATTTAAAAAACTTGAGTACAATTGAGACGGGATGCATGCGAAATTGCACACGAACTGTTACAATGGACTGGACTTTAGAGTAATTTAATTAGTTAATTTTTGATAAGTATGTATTACGAGCTAATATGTAACAAATTAATAATAGGGGCAACGTATAGAAGTTGTCATTTTGTGGAATTGTTTTTAATTTTGAGGATAAACATGGAACAGAAAAGAAATAAGGAAAAGTAAATATTTCAAACATAAAAACACAAATATTAATTAATATGTGCAAGGCTTGTGCTTCTTTTGAGAAAGGTGTATTACCTGTTATTTACATTACACTAGAACATTAAAAACAGATTGTCATCTATGAAATATATTATTTAATGACGAATATAACGGTCAAACATTCTAAACAAAAGAATTTTTATAGCGATTCTTTTGACTTTTTAACTTAATTCAAAGCAACATTTTTGAAACTGCTTAAAGACATGTTACTTACAAATATATTATATATTTATACGAAATTGCAGCAATTTCCTCACCCTAGTTTTATCTCATTTGAATAAAAGTTTCACGAATTTATGAATACGCTATCCCATTAAAGTTATTTTTTCACACACGCACACACAATAAATAAATAAATAAATAAATATAACAATTTACGCTTATTTCTTTTATAAAGATAGTGAGAATTTTTAAAGTATAAAAGTGATAAATATATTTCTATGCAATGCTTGTGCTTTATTAAAAATCTCATGATCGTCTCAGTCACATTTCTTCAGCACATTAAAAGTGGTAATTATCTAATTAAAAATATTTAATGACACATATGAAGGAAATAATTTATTTACAAAAGAATTTTCATAGCTGGAAATTGTTTTTTTTTTCTTTCTTAGATAAGATCTTAATTTGCTCTGGTGTTTGAAAATATATTATTTAAAACTATTAAAAAGGAGAATATAATAAAATTTATAAAAAAAAAACCCCTTTTAATGTGAAAATAAATTTCTTCTAATGATTCTTTCATTTGCACGCAATCACTGTGAAGTTTCTGTTGATCTTGTAAATCCCTGTCCTCACTAGATGCCACCACCTATATTCGAAAAAGATATGAAAAGATCGTGTGGTTTAAAGATGCTATTCATTCAGCTTCTGAACACCACTTACTTCTGAATTGCATTTAATTTTATATGAAGTGTCAAACTATTAATAAATTTAGTGTGTTTTCTAGAAATAGTTTGAAAATGAAGGAAAAAAAGAGGCATCCTTTAAAAATTTCGAGACATGGAACTATTTCAATAAAGGAACTGCTATACCCAAGAAATAGTGAAGCTTTAACTGTAATCGGTCTCTAAAGGGTTCATTACCACTGGTAAAACTTCCACCAACAAACTTAAGCAGATATTTTCTCATTATTCAAGCATTTTATTAATATAATTTTTGAGTCAAAAATGTATGCAAAAACTTGTATTCATTTTTACTGATGAGACTATTTCAGTGGTATTAGTTCCACCACAAACCTCCTAACGGTGTCAGTAAAAAAAATAATACCAGGGCAATGTCATTAAAAATAAATAGAAAATATTTACTATATCTATAAGAGAAATAAATGACCCATGAATAAGGCGCTTAAGTAAGACGACACATTTTATTCAAGTTTGCTGGTGGAAGTTTTCGCCTACGGACATTAGAAATTTTGGATCCGATAAAAACAATTATAGCCATCTTTTTGAAAACCTTATCAGTTACTTTCCTCGCAACTGGTAGACAATATACTATATTTCTCTTCCTCTTTATTCATAATCTAATTTTTTGGGACCAGACATATTTTATTTATTTCTCGCATACTTTTTTTACGTTTGGCACCACTTTTTTGAAGAAAATTAACTTTATCACCAAAGTCACAAAAATGCTTTAACTAAACAAGGGAAATATTACTTTTTTTATGTTACTGGTAGCAAAAACACATTTGAAGGTACATATAAGTTTAAATGATACCGAAATGGATTATGTCGATTACTCTTAAAAAAGAGATAAAAATATTCATTCCCTAATGAAATATGTTAAACTAGCTGACCCCCGAGCGTTGACTGGGTCCGTAATATTAATCTTAAACGAACCTGAAATTTGTATGATTTTATCTCTAACTCGAAATATGTGGAAATACATCGGTGGAAATACGTGGCCGCTGACTGTGTAAAAAATTGATTAAAAAAATAAAATAAAATAAAAAAATAAAAAAATTAGCTGTAAAAATAGTCAAAATGAGTGCTATGACAAACGCGAGAGGGATTATGTGTCCAACGATTGCGTCATTTTAAAATTAAAATGCTGAAACTTATCCGTAAAAATCACTGTTAAGTTACGTAATTAATTATTTATTTCACATAAATATTCTCAGTGAAATATTTTAATTTTTAAACTAATTATACCACTCTTAAATCCTACTACACCGCGGATGAAATCGATACTCGATGATTAGCTGAAAGCTTAATGTAAAGTATTATAATTTCAGATAAATTGTACATAATTAAGTATATATTTTAAAGAAAACATGCGTAATGCTAACCAATTGGTTAAAATCCTTACCGTAACTCAATTGTACCGTAACCATAATATGTCTGTAACCTAACTGCAACTTACCTGTAATCTAACCGTATTATAAATAAAACATAAATGTAACCTAGCCGCCAACTTATCGTAACCTAACTTACAGCTAACTTATATAACCCTAATCTAACTGCAACTTAACCTTAACCTAACTGAGACTTAATCATAATCTAACTGTAACCTAACCAGAAATTAAATATAACCTAAGACAAACTGCACCATAAATTCAACCTAATCGCAACCTAATTGTAACCAAACTTTATTTCAAATCATTTTTGTTCAAATCTTTATTTTATTCTTTTATTTTGCTAAATATATGCTTCCATTTTATCTTTTTTTACATTTTACAATTTCATGGCAACCACTTGCGTTCTTATTTGATATATACTTTTCTTTGTGAAAGAGATAACACTTTTATAAATTTTTAATGTTAAAACGAAGATTTTATCTATTGAAATTTTAGCTTAAGAGGCGAAAACTTGAGATTTGGCCGCGTAAACGGAAAGGCGAGATTAAGTTTTTTTGTGCTTACTCTTCAATTTTATCGTTGCCGTTTTGGAATACATATATTATTTTTTTATATTTGAGTTGAATATTATGTCGTGGCTATACCTTTTTAATATTTCTTTCAATCTTTTGTTTCAGAAATCTTTTAAAAAAGAATAAATAATCGAATAAATTCGAAATTAAGCAAACTGCCAAATTGTATTATAAAATGTAGTTTAAACTATAATTATTGAACTTCATGCTCATATTGATTCTACATAAAAATATGAGACAGAAAAAATCTAATATATAATTTACTTAAAAGGTGGTAAAATTCGCTTAATAAAATTTTTATAGCATAAAGACCGTCAAAAACGTGGTTCGCTTGTCTTTTAATATCTTTTGACTGCTTTTATGTTGTAAACCCCTTATTAAATATATTTTAGTAGCTTTTGAATAAATTATGTATTTCAGTTTTATTATCTTATATTTTTATCATGTAAATTGTAATTTCATCGTAAGCCCATAAAATTACTCTTATTTTAGAAACGTTTAAAGTTGCCTCGATACGCTTTTAAACTGATTTTTCCTATATTTTATAACTTTAACGATCTTTTGAAGAAAAAATCTTGTTTTTTTTAATCTCTTCAAAAATCCTCAACATGATTTTTTGAAAAATTTGTTTCATTATTTTATTTAGTGAAACGTATGCTTTCATTCTTTTATATATATTTTAACACTTTACAATTTTCTGCCAGTCATTCACGTTTTAATTCGATTTATATTTTTCATTTTAAGGGAGATAACCTTTTTATAATTTTTTCAATACTTCAAGAAAAGACAGAAAAAAACAGTTATGGCGATTTTATACATGTAAATTTTAGCTTAAGTTTCATACTTTAGGATTTGAATGTTTGAACGAAAAAGCGAGATTAAACATTTTGCGATTACTCTTCAATTTTATCGTTGTCGTTTCGAAATCCATTTATTTTTACATATGAGTTGAATATTACGCTGTGGCTTTCACGATTTTTTTTTTAATATTTGCAATATTTTAGACCATTTTTTTGACAAATATTTGAAATGAAGCTGACTAGAAAATAAATTTTAAATGAAGCAATTTGTTATTTTAATAAAGCCATTTAAAATTAATCCAGTTTTAAAACATTAAAGGTTTTTCATACACTTAAAAATATTTTTATCTCGTTTATTTTTTATGTTCTTTTTCAACATGTTATTAACCCCTTAATTCTCTCTCTCGTGATAGTCATAGGCTATGTTTATATTTAGATTATTTAATTCCCAACTTTTTTATAAAATAGCGTAAATGGTTTCATTCTGGTATCATCTTGTTTGTCATTAAATAAGGTGAATGCATGTGTATGTTTTCAAAACAGTGTGGCAATAAGCAATCTGAATTTATGAACCGTAATTTAAAGCGATCCTTAAGGGGTTAAATGATTTTTTGAAGGAAAGTGGTTTAGGCAAGAAAAATACTAGACATAATGTAAAATTTAAAAGTTTACAAAAATAAAATAAAATAAAATAAAATAAAATAAAATTTTCATTATGGTGTTGAATTTTCTGCAATAACTTAGTTTAAACATGAAACAATAACATTCAGTTTTTGAAAAAGCTAGTTGTATTAAGAAATGTTAAAATAGATGCCATCATTAATGTGCGGGCTATACAAAACCTTTCCGTATCCACTCCCTCTACACTACTAGGATTTTACATATAGTAACTCCAACAATTTGTAAGTAATTTTACAATGACAAACATGATTGCGCGATGGTGAACCTAATATTTTGTATATGCTGATTAGTTTTGACATTGATTTTACATTTTTGTTCAGAATTCCACCACTTTATTCTAAAGTTATATTTTTAATGATGCAGGCAATAATTAAATTGAATTGCGATTTGATGCCACCAGGGATTCCGCATCACAGCTTGCCTATACACTTAATATGATCCAACTTCTATGATATCAATATTCGATAAATAAGAATCATTGTGAAAAATTATATATATCATTGAATAATTTATTATATATAGTATAAAATATCTGATAAATAAAATGCAAATTTTTTCACGGAGAATGTGTATAATTATTTTTTAATTTCTAAAAATGTTTTAGAATATTTTAACGATTTTAAATTTATTATTTTTTAATCTATGTTAAATATTTACTCTTACCTTTATGATTATTTTCACAATTCCCACTATTCACTTTCCGACAATTGTATTAACTTTGGAGTTAGGACATAAAATGAATAGTAATATTTTTTAAATTTTATTTTACTATCGTTTTTGTATGTTTATGATTGTTTTACAAAGTTTAAGATTATTTCGTAGCTGCCGCACCTCTCGACCGATTGTTGCATCGCCCGTAAATAGATGCCATAAAATTTCTCTTTCTTTAAATTTAAATTTATATCACCAAACTCAAGATACATCATAGAGAAAGTCAAAAATATGTTTACAGTGAATGTGGACATCTCTATGAGGGTGTGTTTATGAATTGTGTTTATATGCCTTTGATCTAGCTTAAAAATTTCATGATTTATACTTAAGAGCTGACATAACATAGAGATATTTTAAAAAGTTATAATTAATAGAGGCATTTTTTTGAAACCAATAGTTAAAACACTCATTTTTTTCCAATCGGATTGTCTAATGCAGCACACTTAAAACGAAAGAGATGATTTGGCTGCAATATATTGGATCGCGAGTGAGTAGATTTTAAACGTTTTACTCATCTGGATTAAAAAATTGCAGATTTAAATTACTCATCTTGATTTAAGCTGCTTAAATACAACTAGTTTACTCGAGTTGTATCAACTCTTTACGAGAAACTGGCTTTCGAACCGTGAGATGACTCAAGTTGAGTTATTTTTTGGTTGAAGTTTTAAGAAAGTAGACTTAAATTTAGTAGGAATGTGCAGAATAGGAAATATTCCAGTTAGAATTCCTGTAGCAATTATTTCTTCTAAATTTGTCTAACAATTATTTTTATAGTAAGTTTAATTTCGTTGCAATCCATTTTTAACCGACTTCAAAGAGGAGGTTATGATTTCGACCTGTATGTATTTGTTGTTCCCGCATAACTTTTGCAAATACAAACCGATTTTGATAATTCTTTTTTTGTTTAAAAGCGTATGAGGCCCATGTGGTCCCATTGGAATTTCATAAAAATCTGATAATTAGAACTTTTTTAAAAATAAAAACTTTAAATTTCAAATTCATTTTGAAGCTATCGACCAATTAGAAGCTTTCATTTTGCATGCTTTTATGCTACACTTACACAGACACACAATCTTTTCACTGTTAAAAGTTTGAAGTTTTTGCTGCATCGTCACTCCACCGCTTTTATAGAATATCTCTATTTTGACCAATGAGAATTCACCATAATACAATCAAGTAATCATTTTCTATAAAAGCGATGGATTGACGATAAAGTAAAAGTTTCAAATTTTTAACAGTGTTCAAAGTGCAAAATCCTAACTGGACGAGGGCCAGGATTCACATAAATTTTGCGCTGTTTGCGAAACGAGATTTGTTAACAAGAAAATTTATTTAAAACATTGAAAAATTTGCTAAAATTCAGGCTTCTGATTCGTTGATCTGGTTTCGCTAACAGCGCAAATTCTACCTGGATTCCGGACAAGTTCTCTTATGCAAGAAATCGGAAATATAGCATCTAGGGGATATTGTGTGGAAATCGACTATCTCAAGGCGTGTTCAGAGCAACTTACAAAAGTAACCAATGTTACCGACCGATTGTAGGCCAGTACGAAAGCAAACTGTGGCATCAATGAAAACTATTCTGTTGAATTGTAGCTGACGTCACACTTCGCTTTGATTTTCATTTCGTACTTGTCTACAATCGGTAAGTGGTCGGTAAATAACCGGTACGTTGTGCTGAACACGCCCACTGTAACACTTAAAAAAAAGCGCTAAAATGTTCTATTGTTTAAATGTGCAACAATGCTAATGAAATTTAAAGATAACGCGACATCTGCAGGACATTTTCTAAAAATGCAAGAATTATTGCTAGTCTAGATAATGTATCACGAAAATGCCTCAGATGTCGCTGTGATCGACACTTTGGAATTCAGTAGCATCGTTGTACATTTAAAGGATAAAAATTTTTAGCACTGCTTGCATTGCAAAAAATTGAACTCTTTTGCTGTATCGTCGCTCCATTGCTTTTATAGGAAACGATTACTTCGCTCTATTATGAAGCATTCTCATTGGTCAAAACAAAGAAATTCTATAAAAGCGATGGAGAACGATGCAGCAAAAGGGTCAATTTTTTTTTACAGTGTCGATAGCATATTTTCACTCCATGTATTCCAGACTCTCTGCTTCGAACAATGAAAAGTTCTCAAAAATGAAGGCTTGTGATTGGTATATCTTGTTTTGCTTAAAAGCGGATAATCCCTTCTGGATCCTAACCACTGTTGCAGAGATGCTTGTTTTTTCCCAAAATACGAAATCTTAGCTAGAACAATTCTCGTATCCACCAAAGTCAGAGATCCGCATCGATCCAGACATGAGAATTCGATATCGAAAAGCTGAAAATTCATCTCTAAAGAGCCTTACACATTAAAGCAAGAGTGTCTGTGTATCAGGGTGCTTATTATGCCGGATTCACAAAGTGATTAAAGTACATTGCTATGTGCTAGATTTACATTTGGACAAATATAAATGACGAAAAATTTTGATAAGCTTACTATTAAAGTTAAGCTAATTAACTTCTTTCACCCATAAAACAAACTCGTTTAGGCGATTACCGCCAAGTTCTGGAATAAAAATTCTTAAATTTTCTGTAGTTTAGAAAACCGCGTTTATCAAGGAACATTCTTAACTTCAAATATTGCTACTTTCATATAGACGCATGTTGAATCATGGTGTGATTTTGATAATGTCTTCCTTTTTAGTTTTTATGACTGAAAAGGGTATTTTAATACATACGAACTTTTAGAATTACTTTGCTATGCATTGAACCATAGAAGCAACTTGACGCGCTCAGATTGTGTACGCGTACTTTAAACTGTAAAAAATCTTACCCTTTTGCTGCATCGTCACTACCCCGATTTTATAGAATATCTTACTTTTGATCCATGAGAATGCTCCATAATAGGCTGAAGTAATCGTTTTCTATATTAGCGGTGGAGGGACGATGCAGCGAAAGGGTCAAATTTTTAACAGTGTACCCTGTTTAAAATATCTTGAATTACCTCGTGTCGTAATATTTCTTGTGCTATCTTGCCCTTGTATGTCCACGAATTTGTAAACTAACATGGATTATGTATCTATGTCTGTGTAAAAATAAAAGATCATTCGGCGTACAATCGAATTCTACCAGGAAATCATCATCAAATTTTATAATATAAGTCTGTTTTTAAAGACTATTTATTTTCTGACCAATGAAAACGCTCCATAAACGTTTTTAGATCGCTCTCATTAGTCAGAAAATAGATAGCTTTAAAAACAAAGGTAATTTTTCAGAATAATTTTACGTGTACTGCTGGATTGTCAGCTTTTCAATGCCCATTTACGAAGTCTGTAGATTTCAATGTGGACCTTAAGGCACTACACTAGTCTCAGAAAAAGACCCGGATGTTAGTGTAAAGACTATGGGTGTGTTCTTTTCAAATATCTCGCTCAAATTTTAATATATTTACATGATTTTTTTTGCATAGGATAGCTGAGGATGATCTACAACCGGCCTAGTTTTTACTTCTTCGATTTTGCTTATCTATGTTTTATATAATGATAGTCTCAATTTCAGAACCGTTGAAAACGGTTTTGAAATTTAAAATAATTAAAAAAAAAATCTGAAAACAAAATTGAAAAAGTAAAAACTAGGCCGGTTGTGGAATATCCTTAGCTATCATATGCAAAAAAATCACGTAAAAATTTTAAAATTTGAGCGAGATATTTGAAAAGAACACACCCATAGACTTCACATTATCATCCGGGTATTTTTCTGTCCCTAGTGTGCGGCCTTAAAGTTTGCTGGATGCGATAAATTTCCGAAATGTTAAAGCTTAAATGGACAAGTTCTCGCATCCACTAAAGCGGAAATAGACATAGAGACCAATCGACATCCTTAAGTTGTTGAAAAGATCAAAATCCTTTCGTATATATTTTGCTCCGGAGGAAAAAATTATCTCTGCATATCAATGCAAAATAAAGTGCATAGATATGTGTAACAAAATTATCTTTAGATTCAGATTTGGTTACCGGATTAGACACCAGAATGATTTGAGATTTTGTTCATGTAGGATTCCTCGATGTGAATATGACGACACATGGAGCACAGTATACGATTGATTAAAAAGATTCTGGACAAAAATGAGTCATCAAGGGGGTCCTTGTAGCCAAGTGGTTAAGAAACCACGCTGCTAATCTCTTGAGAGCGTAGGAGATTGTGGGTTCGAATGCCACTGGCTCCGTTGCACACACTCTTTATGTGTAGCTCCTGATTGTACTTTTCTCGTGTCGTAATATTTCTTGTGCTATCTTGTCCTTGTATGTCCACGAATTTGTAAACTAACATGGATTATGTATCTATGTCTGTGTAAAAATAAAAGATCATTCGGCGTACAATCGAATTCTACCAGGAAATCATCATCAAATTTTATAATAGAAAATGCTTAGCATTGCGATACATTGTTAAAAATTTAACTTTTGCTGCATTGTCACTCCCCCGCTTTTATAAAATATTTGTCTTTTGACCCTTGAGAATGTTCCATGATAGGCTGAAATACTCGTTTTCCATAAAAGCGGTGGAGTGAGTTTCAAATTTTTAACAGTTTAGTTGGGACAAAAGCGTCCGTGAAAAAAGTATTTGGGCATCGAATGCTGTCACTCTCTTATAGATGCAGGCAAGTGCAGATTATGATTTTCGGATTCCTCGTCGAATCATTTCCGATGCCTTTACTGCATTTATACGAATTAGATTGTTGTTGTTTATCTATTGAATCATAGAGCGATTTTTGTTAAAATCTTTCTTTTTGCTTTTTTCTGACTGAAGGGGGAGTACTTTTGACTGCACTAGAAAAGTATTTTACTATTCATTGATACATGGAGTCATTTTGCTGTTTACTCATATATGTAAGCGCTTTGTCGCGCGCTTATGTGTAAGGACACTTTACTTGAGGCATTGTCACCTTTCGATAACCACTTCCGATGTCCGTATGATTAGATGTTGACTTTAGATTTCATGAATGCGGTAGCTTTTCGTCGTGCCAGATCTGAAGAAGTTACCACATCCAGAAAACGTAAAGATTCACAACGATATTGCAAGTATCTTTTGAAAAGTTGACAATCAAACAGTGAAAAGTAAAGCGAATACATCAGAACTCAGCAAAGTGCGTTCATTAGTAATGCGTTGCAAAGAGTCATCATATGTCAGTACACATAATTATGTATTATGGTATAAATAACTAAAAAGTAGGAAATAAATTTAACTTTTTCAAAAAAATGTATAACCGACTCCAAAAAAAAGCGCTAAAAAGAATTAAATAATTCTATAAAATTCTCTAATGGCAAATCTTTATCCAATAACCACACATTGACTATCATATACCGGTATAAAACGGTTAAATTTAATATATAGAATTTAATATCCACCAAACATAGATTTTCCAGAGAATATTTTTTACAAGAGATTAATTTAGATATTTTTGATTTAATTTTTGAATATATACATATAAAAAGTAAGGAATTACTTTTTGAAGTTGGTGCCAAACTATCTTAATTATAGTAAGAATTGTGGATATATTATGTCTAGTACCATAAATAAAATGGAGAAATCATTATCGGTTATGATTGTTTGGCACCAACTTCAAAAATTAATTCATTACTTTTTATATGTATATATTCAAAAATTAAATCAAAAATATGTAAATTAATCTCTTGTAAAAAATATTTTCTGGAAAATCTATGTTTGGTGGATATTAAATTCTATATATTAAATTTAACCGCTTTATACCGGTATATGATAGTCAATGTGTGGTTATTGGATAACGATTTGCCATTAGAGAATTTTATAGAATTATTTAATTCTTTTTAGCGCTTTTTTTTTTTTTGGAGTCGGTTATACATTTTTTTGAAAAAAGTTAAATTTATTTTAAATGTAGAACTTCTAAACATGAGATTTACCGTTGAATTTAATACTACAAAACATTTCTTTTTCTTTTCTAAATGATTTTTTTAAAGAGAAAAACATGTCATACAGATAATGTTTAAATCTTATTTTCTGCCACTTTATCCAATTGTTTTTACCGTGAAATTCAATTGTTATTCTTTTTGTTTCTTTTGTTGTAAGTTGGAACATGACGGTCTTTTGTGATGGATTTGTCCTTGTAATCTGCTTTTAAAAAAGAAGTTTGTTTTTCGAGCTTTACTTTTGAGGAGATTATCACATTTCCCGAACGCCATTTTGTTTCGTCTCGAAGTGAATTGTCTTAACTGAATTTTATTTTTTTTCAACAATAAAAGAAATGATTTTTAAACAAAAGACGCTTCGCAACTGTTTTATATATATACTTCGTAATGTATATAAAGATATAATTTAGGAAACTTATATTATGATTTTCATAATTATTATTGTTAGTAATACAAAGACATCGAACTCGGACATTCCGGGCTATTGAAAATAGATTAAAATATTTTTTATATTTTTCACCATGGTTTAAAAATATGCGAGTTCAGTTTGTTTGCCTATCCATTAGGGTGGATCGAAATTTTTTTTTTCACTGTGTCAAAACCTACCTATGCGGAAAAGATGTTCTCTTGGATGGAGATTAAGGGAAAAATAATAAAAAAAATTAATTTTAAATTTTAATACTGCCACAATGAGGTTGAATTTCGAAAAAAAGTGAAAAAAGACGTAATTTTGGCTAGATTATTTTTTATTCAAAATAATAGTTTAAAAAGTTATCCAAAATCTACCTATGCGTAAAAGATGTTACATTATATGCTGAGTATGAGAAAAATAATTAAAAAAATTAATTTCAAAATTTAAGTCTGCCGCAATGTGGCTCAAATTTATGTATTTGAACGTTTTTAAGGTAAAAAATCAACTTTTGTTTTGTAAAATAAAATATGAATTTTAGACATTTATAACATTTATTACAATGAGGGGATATTTAATTGATTACAAGATAAAAACTTTAGTTTCTTATCTAACAGCTTCATTAGTATTAAATCAAGAAAAATCGTCAACATTGCAATTGGCGATAATGACTTCGGTATTGAAAATCGACATGAGATTTTGTAATTCAATTCAATTTTTATAAAACTGTCTCTTATGTATGGTCCATACACAGCAGAAATACTTCTGTGACTCTTTTGATTATTAGTTTTGTAGAATGAGAGCTGCGCGAATAGATATTATTGATAGCAGATGTTATTGCCACTGAAATGATTGCTGGATTTACATATTGCTTCTGAAATCATGTCGTTACTAAATCCGCCAGTTAGTGGAGGTTCGAAACATTTTCCTATTTAATTAAATCTATGAAATCCGTCGCAAAAGGTCAAAAAGTTGGTAAATGGAAAATATAGATAGTTTTTATGTAATGATTAGTATTACAGCAGACCGTTTGATTTCACTCGCGCGCTTTTAGAATTCATGTACTGACATAAATGAAAATACAAAAAGCTTCTAACATGCTGCGAATAATCTTTCTATTTCACCAGTGAAACATTTGTGCCCAGCCGCGGTTCCATCAACGCTGCAAAAAGATGGCATAGTGGAACTTCATTGGTGTGTAACTAGCACAAAAAACATTGTAGTGGACGCTTGAAGATCAGTCCCATATTTCGAATAACACATCCTTTAACATCTATATTAACAGATATTACGTCACAAACGATAGCAACGAACTTTGTTACATGTATATTATTGTTAACACATGACAAAAAATGTACGTCGTGTTTTCAAATTGTTTGGTACTCTCCCGGAATTTATATATATGTGGCCGATGTATTCGGAACCCAGTTCTTTTTTCAAGCTCAAGTCTGCTTCTATTATAATTTTTCTTCTGTTGTTTTCTAGTGATGCAGTCAGTCTTTACACCCATAAAAGTTTAAAGAAAATGGCCATGGTCATAATCTTTTACAAATGACTAAAGAGAATGACTAAAACGATGGAGTGGTCTTTGGTTTGTTTTGTCATTCCGATTTTTTTCTGTCAGTAGCATTCGATTCATAGTTTTGTGAGATAATGCCCACGTCTTGAAGTGCACCAGACACGATGGCAGCACCTGCTTGGTCGGAAGTGCACAAACTGTCCAATATTCTGATGATGTGACACCTAGCTCGGCAGCATTTTGACTTTTCAATGATAGTTGATGATGTAGAAAAGTGAGTTTGCTCTCAATACGTCGGTTTAGTTTACACTCAATATTCATATTCATATTCAAATCTATTGAACTGAAAAAAATAGGCAGTATTTTCGGAAATGGTCCAAAAGACTGTAGTAGCTTTCAGTATCTTATTTTGTTTTACAGAAATTAAGAAGAGCGCAATATTTGTCGTTAAACAGTTTAATTTTTCTTAAAAGGCTGCTATGGTAAGTTATTGAGATTGAATCTCATTTACAAGTCACTAGTAACTTTTAGCAACTCCTTCTCACTGGCAGGAAATAAATAGATGTTGACCGATTTCTTTCTTCGGCTATTCTTTTAATACCAATATGTAAATTTTATAACTTTTTGTATTAGGGAGCATATTTACTGGCATATCAAAGCTAGACCCAAATAGGGTGTAATTCATATCTCTCTCTTTTCTTATTTTTTTTTAACAACGCCATGGTACAGTAATATTCAAGGTAGACTAAGCTACACAATACACAAGCAGACAAATTCTAACTGAAAAAACTGGAACTGCCAGTTTTTCGAAACTTTAAATTACTTGCAGGAGTATTAAATTTCGAAATTAGTTTTATTTATTTATTTATTTATTTATTTATTTTTACTTAATATCCATGCAATATAATATTTCTTACGCAAAGGTAGGTTTTGATTGATATTAAAATGTTTATTTTGCGTCAAAATTAAATCTAACCAAATTTAGATCTTTTTCCGCTTTTTCAATATTTTATCGAATTTTCAACTTTTTTTTGTCAGTATTAAATTTTGAATTTATTACTTATTATTGTTTTTTACTTAACCTCCATACGATATAACATCTTTTCCGCACTGTTGGATTAAAAAATATATTAAAGTAATTGGTTTTTGACAAAAATAACCTAACCAAAATTCGGTCTTTTTTCAAATTTTTTCGAAATTTCAACCCTTTTGTGGCAGTATTAAATTTTAAAATTAATTTTTTTTATTATTTTTCCCTTAATCTCCATACAATAGAACATCTTTTCCGCATAGGTAGATTTTGATAATTGGTAATTTTTTTTTCGCCATAGACAATCGATCCACCCTACTATCCATGCATGTAAGTATAACCGGTTGAAAGTGTAACACATTCGAAGATGTGGATCCTTACACCAATGTGATATTCTTTCTAATTTTAACTTGTCTTTTAATTTAGCATAATTCCAGCATTTGGCGTGTTTTAACACATTTCTAATTGTTCAGAATGTTATTGAGAGTTCTACAACACATTTTATAGTAGAAGAATTAGCAAAATCTTGAACTTCTATCCTAATAACGTTCCGTTTAGACCATGCTTTGATAGCCATCCGATTTTTGATAGCCATCCGTTTCTATCGTTTGTAACATAACTTATTGGATCATATAGAAACTGTGCACAACTGTTTTAAATTTATTTATTTTTAAGGCAATTTGCCTTTAAGTCAACCTGCTATCTTCCGATTTCAAAATGGATGGTAGTTCGCTTGATATTAGTCGATTTCATTGTATCAGAAATATATAAAAAAATTCTCTTTTTTTTACTTTCTAACAGAGTTGCCACGCGTTGACTAATTACAATTGTCTGTTCGTCTGTCCGTGATCCAGCTCCCATAAATATAATCGAAAGAGAATTTAATTTTTATGTTTTAATGAAAATCGCCATTGAATGGTGCATTGAATTGCTTTTATCGCATTTATACTTCATTTGAAGGAATACGCGAAGAATTACGTTACATTACACTCGATGGAAGATAACCAGTTACTGGGTTTTTCATTGAAATTGCTAATATCTATATATCTTGCTTATAATTGCTTATATCTTGCTTATATCAGTGTATGAAAAAGTGATATATATTATATGATATTTAGGTTTCGTTTTTCTTCACTTTGTTATTCATCTGTTCTTGCTCTAGCTTAATCATTTCACGATCTATCCTTAGGGGTCACTATGATAGTAACAGTGACACGTTGATAGTAATTTAGTGACAAGTTAAAATTAACATTTATATTAATTTAAAAACTATAGTTAACACATTATTTTTTTTATTGAACTGTCTAATATAAAGCTCAGTTCTTGTAGAGATTACTTCTGTAGGTACAATCTAAATTCATCTAACAGCTTCACTTTTAATCTTTTATTATTCGCTAAATTTCAATGTATTTATTTATTTTTTTACTTTTAGTTAAAGCATATAAGGAGGCGATTCATCTTTGCGGTTGACTTTAATAATACAGAACATTTCTTTTTTCTATTCACAATGACATATTCTTGGAACCACCTTGGAAGAACACCAAAAAATGTCATATAGAGGAGATGTTGTAAATCTAACTTTCTGTCCCTTTATCCGATTGTTTTTACTGTGAAATTCAATTATTACTCTTTCCCCTTTTAGTCCGGGAGCCGACCGTCGATTTACCTGTGTATCGAGTAAAAAGACCGGACATACATCAAAATGTCGGTCTCAATGTGCACATTAAGAATATCACTGTCTGCCAGGTCCTATCCTGCCGGAACGCAAGGCAGCCGCACTTTTATGACGTCAATTTTGAGTGTTTACCTATGTATCGAGTACAAGGACCAGACATACATCAAAATGTATGTCTCAATGTGCACATTAAGAATATCACTGGCTGCCACATACATCAAAATGTAGGTTTCAATGTGCACATTAAGAATATCACTGGCTGCCAGATCCTATCCTGCCGGAACCCGGTGGCAGCCACACTTTTATGACGTCAATTTTTAGTGTCTGCCTATGTATCGAGTACAAGGACCCGACATACATCAAAATGTATGTCTCAATGTGCACATTAAGAATATCACTGGCTGCCACATACATCAAAATGTAGGTTTCAATGTGCACATTAAGAATATCACTGGCTGCCAGATCCTATCCTGCCGGAACCCGGTGGCAGCCACACTTTTATGACGCCAATTTTTAGTGTCTGCCTATGTATCGAGTACAAGGACCCGACATACATAAAAATGTAGGTCTCAATGTGTTCATTAAGAATATCACTGGCTGCCACATACATCAAAATGTAGATTTCAATGTGCACATTAAGAATATCACTGGCTGCCAGGTCATATCCTGCCGGAACCCGGTGGCAGCCACACTTTTATGACGTCAATTTTGAGTGTCTGCCTATGTATCGAGTACAAGGACCCGACATACATCAAAATGTAGGTCTCAATGTGCATATTAATAATATCACTGGCTGCCACATACATCAAAATGTAGGTCTCAATGTGCAACTCGATACATAAGTAAGCACACAAAATTGACGTCATAAAAGTGCGGCTGCCACCGCGTTCCGGCAGGATAGGACCTGACAGCCAGTGATATTCTTAATGTGCACATTGAGACCTACATTTTCATGTATGTGGCATCCAGTTATATTCTTAATGTGTACATTGAGACCTACGTTTTGATGTAAGTCTGGTCCTTGTACTCGATACATAGGTAAACACTCAAAATTCTCGTCATAAAAGTGCGGCTGCCTGGCGTTCCGACAGGATAGGACCTGGCAGACAGTGATATTCTTAATGTGCACATTGAGATCTACATTTTGATGTATGTGGCAGCCAGTTATATTCTTAATGTGCACATTGAGACCTACGTTTTGATGTATGTCTGGTACTTGTACTCGATACATAGGTAAACACTCAAAATTGACGTCATAAAAGTGCGGCTGCCTTGCGTTCCGGCAGGATAGGACGTGGCAGACAGTGATATTCTTAATGTGCACATTGAGACCTACATTTTGATGTATGTCCGGTCCTTTTACTCGATACATAGGTAAATCGACGGTCGACTCCCGGACTATTTTTTGTGACATGGAAACACGCAGATCATTTGTGAAGGATTTTATTTATAATCTGGTTTTAAGAAAAGAGGTTTGTTTTTCGAGCTTTACTTTTGAACGGATTGTAGTTTTTTTCGAACATCATTTCTTTTTTGTCTCAAGAGAAATTGTTCCTGCTTATCTTTTTTTTTCAAACACTTATTTCAAACAACACAAAAACGATAATAACACTTATACTCACAATATGGTAAGCAAAAATATAGTAAAACTTAAAATCACATATCAATCTTAAACATACATTTTCTATCATCATCTAGACATACTTCGGACAGAATAAATTGGACAGAATATACTGTTTGAAATCTCTTGTATGACCCTATAAATGATATGCATATAGTATTATATATGAAATAACTTGTAGTAAGCTTTAGCGATGCAGATAAATTATTTTTTATGGATTAGTTTGACACAAAACATACACTACAAACAATTTCCACCTAATGGAATTTTTTGTGTGCCTTTGTAAATGAATAAAAACTATTCTTTAAACCGCATGTTCTATAGAATGATATTCTAGTGCACATTGCAAATGTATATAGTTTTTTTTTCTTTTTGATTTTCAAGGATGTAACACTTTAAAATTAATTTGCAACGATTTTTTTTCATTACCTGTAACGTGCCGGAATACTTATCGCAATCTGTGTAAATAAATTAAACATGCTACAAATTTCATTTGAAATAGGGTTTCGTGCTAGGTTAAGCGTCAATAACATTCAAAATTTTCGAGATAATCCGAGTTTATTTGCATGAATTAGAGCGCAGACAAACGGGCAGAAAAAACAAAGTGATAAACAATTTTCATTTTTATTGGAAAGTGTAAATGAAAAAATTACTTAATTAGCAAACATATTTTCACCGCTTGAAACGATGTAACTAAAGGTGTTCCATTTTTTTTATTAATAACATAAAACATTTGGAAAATTCGCAAACTCATTTTTTGGACAAAAATCAATTGAATTAGAAATATTTCTTTTTAAAACATTTTCTTGAACCATTGTTTATTTTATTTAAATAATCAACGAAATGTATTTCATAATATTTAATGATCTTTTTTCAGAGAAAATCATGATGTAAATAAATATATATTTTCACACAACAACAAAAGAAATATTTATATTTATATTGTTTTTCGCATTACTACTTAATGTCACTTCACATTAAATAGGATAATGCAATATCATAAATGTTAATTAGTATTGTTTTCTGATCGAAATCTTAATTGAATTCAGACAGAATTACTAAATAATATCAATGATTGTACAATGCACAGTTTCAATACAAAAAATCCGTATGCATCGCATGATTAATGAAAGTGAAAAAATATATTTTTCAATTTTTCTCCAATAAAAATCTTAATAATTTTCTTCATAAATTTTGACTATGTTATTTCATGCATAAGGCGACAATAGAAATTAACATTTCACGCTACTTCAAATTAATTTTAAAGTATATCTAAAAAACTTTATTTTATATGTTTAATAAACTTTTTTATTAATATTAAAAATCAAGATTTATGAGCTGTTGCTAAAAGTTGTTATTTAAAATAAATAACAGGTAATATTTTCGACAGATTAAAAATATAAAAAAGTAGCTTAAAAGGTGCTTTTAAGAATTTTGATTTTTAATTATTTTCCTTCTATGTTCTTTTAATAAACATATGTAATCACTCCAATCAATCATATTTTTTAAACATTTTTTAGAAAAAAGTTCCTGTTTGGTTTATGAAAAAAATCATTTATTTTAATTGGTGCTCAAGTAAAATAAAATTTTTTTGTAAATGCATATCTTTAATTGATTTTGCCATTAAAAAAGTGTTGTTATTTAAAACCAGAATTTTAAGATTATTTTTCTAGAGCACATTCTTTACAAAAAGATTGAAATATTTATTCCATGACTTAATGAAATGACTTAATGAAATAGATTTTTTGAAAATTGAATTTCAGCAAATTAACGCAATTTTATTTAATTCTATTACATTTAAGGTATTTCAATAATGATAATTTTTATTAAATTTTTATTAGGCAGATTAGTTTTAAGTGGTGAATAGGTGAATAGCGTTCATCTTAATTTAATTGGTATGTTTGTGTTGAATTTTTGTTTAATTTAAGATTTATTATTCATACTTGTATTTCTGTAAAATAGAAATAAAAATAACTGTATTTATTACTACATTGAAATAATACTGGTAATTTGTAAGATAATCAGATCGTTTCACGTGTGTCTTTTTTTTTCTCATTTGGTTGATAATGAAAGTATTGATGATACTGTGTTTTAATATAAAGTACTTATTAGCATTCTTGAATGTATGTACCAGTTTGGAAGATATTTGTGCTGAATTATGGAATTTATCTTGTTCTAAAAAATGCATATGGATGGATAGATAGATAGACATATATATTTGGAATTTGAATGGTTTTGTTTTCTAAGTATCATGATCGGCGTAGATCTGTAAAAAACGTTTAACAAATTGCAAGGGTTGCAAGAAAAACGTTTCACAAAGGGGAGTAATTTTAACGAAATATAGCAAAAATCCAACTAAATTATCAGGATACTTTTTCATTTTCTAGACATTTCAAATGATGTATTTAATCTTACCAGAGACTAATATTTAACTTTACTGAAGTACCATGCGTTAAATGTGCGTGTCTGTTATTAATATGTTTATATGATAAATTTCAAAATTTCTACAAAATTTTTTAATTTTCTCAATAAATGCATCGAAGTAATAAACAATATACATTATGAGCTTTACTCGATCATATTTTGGCACTGATACTATTGCATATATATTTAGTAACAGATAAAGAAATTCAAAATGTATAACCGTAAAATATGTTAAAAAATAAACATTATCTAAAATAATATTCAAATGAAATCACAAGTATTTTTAAAGATTATCCATGATTCTAAATTCGTTATTTTTTCGATTTTTAAATAAAATTCGTTTATCTCTCGTTGGTAAAACGAGACCTTTCCCGATTACAATAAAGCAAAAAAGTTTTCTGACATAAAATTTTAAAGCTGAAAGACTATTTAACATTCACAACTATAAAAGTTATTAAAATAAGTAATAGAACGCTTCGGGGGATGGGGCGTGCCTAAAAATTGTTTTATTGTTTTTGGTCGCCTATTGTTAAAGCTTTCTGTCCATCGATCAATGACAAAAAAAGCATATATATTAGGGGGACCGGAAAGTAATGTCGTTTTTTTACATAAAATTCAAACAAACAAATTTTGAACAAGTTTTTATTTTTAATCAATAAAATAACCATCCTTGTTAACAATAACATTTTCTCATCTAATTTTATAATTTTCTATATCGGAACGATAAAAATCAATTGTTTGTTGAGCAAAATATTTCGAGATGACATTTTAGATAACATGCAATTTTTCGAATTTTTTACCAGGTGAAAAGTGTTGTAGAGATCGGAATAAATGGTAATCTAATGATGTAATGTCGGGCGAATATGGTGGATGAGGCAGTATCTCCTACGCAAATTCATTAATTTTTTCCAGGGTTTGTCTTGCGCAGTGCGGTCTAACATCATCTTGCTGCAAAATAACATCTTATCAAATGACATTTTCTGGCCACTTTTCAAATAAAGATTGATTTGTTCGACTTAATAGTTCACAATAAAAGTCTGCATTCACAGTTTTTCCAGGTTTCAACCCTTCAAAATGAATAATTCCGCGAATACTTCACCAAACACAAAAAAGTGCCTTTTTGAGATGTAAACCTGGCTTCATACCGATTCATTCGGAGAGAGTCACTGCCTTTTGCAATTTGGATTATCATAGAGAACCGGTTTTTCATCTCCAGCGATCAAATGATCAAAAAACAGGTTTTTATTGCGTCGTTGATAGAATAAGTTGCATGTTCTGGATCGGCTAGCTTTGTTTTCTTCTGACAACTTACGCGGGACCCATACACCAGCTCTGTTTACTTTACCAATCTGTTGTAAATGTTCTTGGGTGTTTGACCAAGGTTGGTAAAGAGTGTTTGATAGTTCCTAGATTATCTGACACAGATTTGCCTCCACTTTTGCCCTTAACACAGGATTGTCTAAAGATATCGGCCTCCCATATCAGTGCGAATCAGAAAGATCAAAATTGCCAGATCTGAATTTAAAAAACCATGTTTGGTATTTGTGAATGTCTAATGCACCTGGATAAACATCGCAAATGTTTTTGGTAGCAACTGTTGTTTTACTACCCTTGTGAAATTCAAAAAGCATACAATGCCGGATATGAACCTCTGATAGTATTTGACTCGCCTTTTCTTTTAAACGGGCAAAAACATAGTTATGAATTGATTATTTATAAGTGAACAAGTCACTTGAACCTTAAAATGCCTTTGACACGACATTGAAGTACACAATCATCTGATTTATGGTAAACAAACATTGGCAAGTGAAAAAACGACATTACTTTCCGGTCCCCCTAATACTTTTGACCTGAACTCTTTTTGTCTTGAATTTGAATTGAAAATTTAAATAAACTAGCAAAAGCCATGCTTTGTTTGGATTCGCGAAGCATTATTTCATTAGATAATATTTGAAAGTAACAATATTTTTTTAAATATTATTTGTACTACTTGATTACCACGTCGACCAAAAAAAGGTATCACCAGACTAAAAGATTAAATGCCAATAATGATGATAAAAATGTCACATTCACATAACATCAAACTCGTATCACGTGTTCGTTACGCCATGATACAGTGGCGAAGTTGTAAGAGAAACAGGGGGTATACGCCCAATACAGAGGATATACCCTAGAATATTTGTACTAAAGCTTTCTTGAGTAGCAGAGGGTATACGGTGTTCCTTTAAAAAATCCAGAAGGTATATGGTTGATACCCTCGTATATCCTCCAGTTCATCCCTGGCCATCAAGTGAAGTTTTATTTGTATTCTTATTAATGTTTTATTAGTTTATTTGTTCTTTCCTTATTTAAAATAAAAATTATGCCAATTTGTGTAATTTAGCGAATAGTTTGGCGAAAATTGATTAACGGGATAACTAAAGAGTACCAACCAATAGTAGATAACCAATTTATACTGCTTGGTTATCCCGTCGACCAAAAAAGTATCGACAAACTATAAGAGTAAATACCAGTATTGGATGACTGTGAATGGCTCATTCAATGACATTAAATACGCTAAAGGTGTTTGAAACATCATTAAGTGATTCTATTTCGACTTTTCATTTGTATTTTTATTAATATTCTACTAATTATTTGCTTTTTCGTTACCGAAAATAAATTTTTTTCTCAATATGTATAATTTGGCTTTCAGTTTGACGATTTGTACAATTTGACGGAATTGGTCGACGGGAAAACCAAATAGTACCTTGGAATTTAATCCTGAAATTTGACGTAGGAATTTTGGTCGATGGGATAACCAAGTAGTACCCAAAAATGTACTGTGATATAGTATCAATGGAATGAGGCAATAAAATACAAAATTCTATAATATCTTGAAATGCCTACTGTATTAAAGCTGACGAATTTAATTCGATAAACAGTAATAACTGGATGAAATGGGGCAATTAGTTTCTCCTCAATGAAAGTTAAAGTCATCAATATTTAGGGAAGTGGACCAGGATCCATAAACCATATTATTAGTTACAAAAAGAATATTTAGTTCATTATTTACTATACTTTCATGGCAAGTCTTACAAGATCCGGCAGATTGAATATGCATACCAAATTAATGACGATGACAAATTTTACAAAAATATAATTTTAAATGTCGTTGTGCATGTTCGAAATTTAAAGCATTTCTCCGAGCACATGCATTCCCTGTCAGAATAGATTCGCCATGTCGTCGTTTTGGCCCAATGTTATATACGCACCACATAGGCGCTATATTCTTTTCAGACGCCAATGACATCTACGCACCGGAGTACTTAACTGGCAACAAAATGTTGTTATTTTGCTTCACATGGTAACCCGGATGTTCCTTATTTATTAATAAATTGTTTATTTATTTATTTTTCTTTTTTTTTTCAAATAATATAAAATGTTTTGTTCTGTAGATATAAATTAAACTTTTTAAAATTTATTGGTATTCACTTTTTAAAAATATGTATGATAACTGGTATTTGAAAACGAAGTTTTTGCCAAATTGGCGTCGGAAAAAAATGCACCAATGTGATGTGTATACGAAATCTGTGCCGTCATTTTTTACGCTGATATCTAGACTCTTGCCTCAAAAATATATCATATTCGCGGTCTTTTCAACCAGTGAGTGTACGTTTTCTTGGCATTTTTTATAACAAAGCTAATTTACTCCATTGTTTAAAACGGCAAATTGTTTAAAATAAAACTGTGGAATATTTAAAAATAATACTACATGTAACAAAATAATAATATATGTTTCATTTGGTTCAAATTTCAACCTTTGAAATTCAAAGAACTCTTTATATAACGAATTTAACAGTTAATTTTATTTGTTTGCTATTCTTTTGCTGCCACTTTACAAAAAAAAATCATAACATAATTATTTTAATAAGCGTAAGTGTCATCAGCGCAAACGATTTTGCCGGAATAAAGAAAATATATTTTATTTATTTATTTAATCATGATTCTACTTGTAATTTCAACTCCATGATTTCTTTTCTTCTGAAAACATACGTTTCATTTTTTATTTTCAAAATTTCATCCGTAATGGAAAAACATGTAAAATAAATTAATTAAAATAATAATTTTTTTAAAGGTTATTCTGTAAAAAAAATAATATTGTGCAAATCTACAGATCATAATTTATTTTTGTGTTTAATTTCAAGTCAAAATATTGAATAGTTTTTTTGTAAAGTGTACGACAAAATGTAATTTGAGTGGACTAGTAGAGGATTCGCTTCGCTCATCCTAAAAATACATAAATATTGGATTTTAGGATGCTTTCTTATCTGTTTAAAAGAATTAAGAAAAAGACAGTCTCAATGATTTTCAGTGATAAAAAAAGAAAAATGGGATTTGAGGGTGCATTTAAATATTATTAAATTTTCTGTCTATTCCAGGAAAAAATTAATTTTAAAAATAAATTTTTTATTCATTTTATTTATTGACCTTTGAATAATACAAAAAATTCTCCGTTTCAATAATTTATTTTTTGCTAACTTAGCAATAGGTCTATCACTGTTTCCTAAATGTTTTTTTCTTTAAATCTTTTTCGAACTTCCTGTCTCTAATAATTTACTGACCAGTTTCTATTTTTTATCAGTTGTCTTCAGAGAATGAAAACTACTGATTCTTGGATATTTACACTCTCTAGTAAGAAATTTTGCTTTTACCTATTTCTGTATATAGGAGGAGGGGAGATGTCTTTTCTTATTCGATGAATGGGAAAATTTAAAATTACAATTTATTACGCAAAAATATGATTTTAAAAACTTTCAAATCTAGTTGTGTTGAATTATTAATAAGAAAAAAAATTTTTTTTCTTATTAATAATTACATTCTGGGTATCAATTTTCTTTTAAACAAATTTTTAAATAAATTGTATTTTATTTACTCTTTTTGCTCTAAATAACATTGTTAACCTTACTTGGGAAATGCTAATCTTACATAAACAAAGATCTTAAAAATAACTGCAAATGTCCACTTTTTTATATAGATATACTTCGTGTTGAATGGAAATCTATGTTTTATTCCAAAAAAAAAAAAAAAAAAAAAAAAAAAAGTAATAAAAAATTAACAGATTACAAATATTTTTGTTGTTGTTGTTTTGATTTTTTAAAATCAGAAAATATATATCGTATTCTGATATCCAATCTTTTTAATATAGTGTCGTAGCGTATATTCATATTACATTTCTTTAAATACTTCTAAAAGATATAAAATATAACAAGCACATTTCTTAATTTTTTAATGCATAAAAAAGAGATATTAACAATACAGTTCAGATAACTTTTTATATTTTAAAAATAATAATATTATAGATTATTACTACTTTTTTGCATCAAACCAATTATTTTTATTGTAACTGAAATTTATGTAAACTTGTGAATGCTATTATTTATTCATTGTACTATTTAAAATATATATATATTTACATATTGAGATAAAAACTTCTGATAATGACAAACATAAAACATTATTTTTCACATTTCTGTTATCTAAATGAGTTCTTTTCCTAAACTGAAAATTGAAAAAATAATAAAACCTTTCATAAATAGTTCAAGAACAACAATAAACTAAGAGTAAATAAGTATTAATAGCAAAACAGTTTGTTCGTTACGATAAATGTTTAATAATAGTAGACTATAAGGCTTTTCGTAGTTTATAAACCATGTTGATTTAAATATTGTATATAAGGAGATTACTTTATTTAAACGATATTTTTTATTTATTACCCTAATTTCCTGCCTATAATCCGCGGATCAAACAATTCTTTTTCGACCCAGAAATTTTATTTTGTAAATGAAGGCAAATATTTACGGCGATCTGAAAATTTATATTTTATTTTATAAAATTTCTGGGTTGAAAAATGATTGTTTGATCCGCGGATTATACGCAGGAAATTAGGGTATTTGTAAAAAAGGATAAATGTAGCTAGTTATTTAGAAATCCCTAGATACGGAAAAGCAATTTTAACTAAGCAAGCTGATGATCTGATAAATATTTATAGAGTCGGTAATCAATATTTTAGTGCTATACTTTTGTGTTAAATGAATAAATAATAAAATAGCGAATACAAGGGAAGGAAACACAAGAGACAGACTCCAGAAATGTATGCTAATTAAAAGAAAACAAAAAAACATGAAATGAAAGGGAAAAATTGTAGCAAAGTTTTGCATATAATTTGAAAAGTTTTATTTAAAGATGAAGTGTGGAAATATTATAAGTTTTTCGAACTTTTCCTAATCTTTTGTAACTTATTCTATCTCTAATGATTTGAAACTTACAAATATATTCGATAGCATTCGTACATTTTAAAATGTAAAAAAAATAACTGTTAGCCATTACATAAGTGTTTAAAATAGACTAAAATGATCAAATATCTGTACGAAAAAAGTGAAATATCTTTTAACACTTTGAAGGATTTTTGTCACAAAAGAAACTTTTTTTTCTCCCCCCCCCTCCCACAAAAAATACATTTTTAAAGAATGTAGTTCATAAGTTCTGGTGAAATTTTAATTCATAATAATAACAAATATATTAGCCAGTTATAGGGTTAAATGTGAATGCTTTAAAAGAAAACCGTATATATTATATTTACACATATATTCTTGTATTTATATTCTAACACGAAAAAAAAAAAAAGATTTATCGAAATCGCTCGAATACATTAGGAAATAAAAAAAGATTTTAGCTGGAAAGAGTAATTATTCGAAGAGCTTAAAAACTTAGACATTTCTGACATGTGTGAAGTTTTTGCGCATCTTTATCAAACACATGAATCAAAGTATGTATAAACACTTGGCTAAAATTTAATTAGGAATTCTAAATTGTTATAAAATGTTAGAGTAAAATTAATGAAAGTAAGCTAGGCATTATCGTCTTGTATTCCCTTAATGTGTGTGATTAATTTAATTATGAATTAAAATTAATAATTGTTAAGAATTTAAAAAAATCATGCAGTTAAAAATAATTAAATTTTCCATTCGAAAAAATTACAATAATCAATTTACAGTAAAGAAAATTGAAATAATCACTCATGATTTAAAAGGTAATAAAGAACACAATTTAGTGGAATTGCATTCTTTATACAAATGTTTTACCTTTCTTTTATTTCTTAATTATTTTTAATTATAAAAACTTCATTATTTATTTATATATACCTCATATAAAGTTTCATTCAAGCAAAAAAAAGAATTGTTAAAATACTTTCTTTGTTTAATCGATCGACTGATTGCAATTTAAATAAAAAATGACCATAATTATTCAGAGCAGTTTTAATTACCCTCTGAAGCGTGGTATTGCTAATTTTAATTATTTTTTCGAGATACAAATGAAGAACGGTGCCGCAGATATAAAACTTGAAATTATCGTTTTTTCGATTGTCATCGGAAAAAATCCTTTCTACGTTTGTTTGATAAAGATCTTTCATTTGCATTGGGATAATTAAGAAATCAGGATTTTGAAACTTTTTGTTCTAAGAAGTGTTTATTTTATTTTTTTAATAATTTTAACAGATTTTTTTTCACGGTGTACATTATACAATTAATTTAAATGCCATAGGTGAACGTTGAACTTACTCATTTTATATAGTTTATCAGTTAAAAATAAATATAAATAAATCTGTTAGGGTCAAAATTTAGTTGAAAAATAACGCTGCAACAGGATAGGAGCTATTAATATACAAAAAGGAAAAAAAGAATGGCGGTGAAGTATAATAGCAGGGGATTACGTCAAAAAATGTAACCCTAAAATGCGATACTTTAAGCCCAAACACACCCACGTGTTTTTGCAAATTAGATGAAAACTTCTAATGATACATTTTTTTTATTTCTAATACGAAGCAATACTACTTTAGAATTTTTAAATATCGGACGATCATTTCATTTAGAGAAAAAATGCACGGCTGATGTGAAAAAAATTCGGTCCGTGTTCCACGTGATTCTTCTTTTGAGTCGAATGAGGGTATTTATATTTGAAAGATAATGCACACCGTATTGCAAATGGATTTTACACATGCTGTACCTCCATCTATCTTATTCCTCTATATCCTTCCCTTTCATTTCTGTTATTTTTTAAGAATAGTGGGTAAAGATCAACATCACATTAACTCCAATTTACGTCTCGTATGGAACACGACGTAGGCGTGGCGTACCAGTTGATAACTGATGGCGACGATGATGCCTTCTCATCCTTCGGAGCTGTGCAAATAAAAAATATTCAATTTAGGGTGGAGGGGGGGGGGATGATATCGTAAATTATCTCTGAGGGGGGGGGGGAAGGTTTGTCTTTTGATATCGATGTCATCTTTATCCAACTAAGTTTTTCTTCGTTTTTAATATGGATTTTGGTTCAAAATAGTGTGTTATCGTTTTTTAGTACACTATTTATTTTTATGTAATTACAAACTTTTTATTAAAATTACTAAATTATTATAAAAATATTTAGTTCCAAAAAATGAAATAGTCCAATATTTTGTGGTCTAATACAGTGGCGTAGCTAAGGGGGGCGCCCCGGGCGCCGAGGCCTAGGGGCGCCAAATTGAGAGAAATTGTTATATATCTATATTGGGGTGGGGGCGCAAAATTTCTTGCTGGCCCCGGGCGCCAAAAAACGTAGCTACGCTACTGGTCTAATATATGGTCCTTTAAAATGGGTGTTGCTATTCAAAAATTTCGATTTTTTTCACTGTAACCGTAAATGTGAGAGCTCTATTGCTTTAAATCATCACGATCTAGAGCGCAAACCTTCGAATAAGTATATCTAAAATTTCTTATAAATAGGTTGAGTGGTTAGGCTGCTAGAAGTTCATATATCGGTGATTTTTTTCTGACATCTCTTTATATCTGAAATGTTACATTAACCTTTCATTAAATCAAAATACAAAATAGTAATTTTGCTAAGAAGATTAATGTAGTTCCTGGAACAATGGTACAATGTAAAGTTTGTTTATAGTTTCCATTCAGTCACATTCAGACTACACGTAAGACCGTGTATAAAAGACTCTCATCCTTTTAATATTAAAGATGATGTCACAGTCATCGCTAAATATATTTCTCCTCTCCCTAATAGTAACTTTCTTTCTATCACATACACACACGCACAAAGAAAAAAACCTTTTAACATAACAATGCATGCATTCATTTTATTTTATCTAACTCATCTCTAATTTGAGATTCTTCTACCAAAGCTAATCTCAACTACTTAAGTTGAACAAATGTTAGAATACTTAGAACTATACAAAATGGTACTTTACTTCTCAGAAATACACCAAACCTTAAAATAATTCTTTTTAAAAAAGAATGAAACAACAAAAAATTATAACATTCTCCAAATTCTTAACTTATTTAATTATCTGAATTTTTATTCCCATTAATCCTATTTATGTGGTAACGGGCGTTTCCTTTTAAAGTATGATTGCAGTGTATCTCTAAATATAATTCTTTAAACCACAACTTTACCCTGATACTTTTCTCTGTAACTGTACTTTAGCCCCTAGGAACAGCCTTTGATTATGGCTTGTATCTATGCAGAATTAATTCATCTTTATACTACTACATGCTAGAAAACTAGATGTTGTCTCCTATTAATTTCTTACTTTATTTTATTATGTCTATTAATGTTCTCATCTCGTGGAACTTTTGACAACCCACTGTATAGAATTCATTCCTTGTGATTTAGAGTAGCCATGCTCGTTTTTTTATCGTTTGGCTTTAATTATTACAAATTCTGCACTTTTGTTTCTGTCATTGAAAGTCTATATAACGGAAATCCTGCACCTTACTTTCCACATCGCAATTTTCAAGTATCAGTCGTTGTTCGCTATTTTTTTTTACCGAGCCAACACTTGAGACTTCGAGAAATGTTATCCGACATTTATGTCATCACTCCTTTTCTGCACCTCGAGGGAATCAGACTGTCTGCTATGGTCCGTCTCTGGCACGACATTTATTCTTGGACCTGTTGAAAATAAAAAGACTTGTCTTCAAAATTCCAGAGTGCTTATTGTGTAGTCGTCATCAATATTCAGGGATTTTACGAATCTAAATTGGTTATAAACTGAAAAAAAAATAAAATAAAATAAAATAAAAAAACGCAATTGCAATGTTTTTATACAATATGAAATCGCCGTTATGATTACCTTATAATTTGATTAAAAAATACAGCCTGTTATATAATATATGAATATAAATGTTGAAATCCACTAAATGATGAAAAAGGCGGGATCTCAAAAGATTATATTACCTTCCAAAGATTAAATACTGTGGGTGCGCCTCAACTCCTACTAATAACTTAGTAAAATATTTCATTAAATGAAATTTAAACTTAAAAAAAGCAGGATTAAATCAGTTGAGAAGAGGGGCTGGTCGGGGTTTTAATCTTATGTCATTACGACGGTGTTGTAATTGACACTCTTGGTTGGTTGGTGACATAAAAATTTAAAGAAAAGGTTAAACTTGACGATGCTATCCTAGAAGCATATTTCAGATGTGTATATTGCTGGGACGATTACTGTTTCTAAACCAATAGGAGAGCGTCATTATCACGGTCAAGTACACGCCCACAGAGTTTGATTGACAGGAACGCGTGGACAATTGACGGTGCTAATTATAACGATAATCTGTTGCGGATGAAAGTGAGCTGACTGGCTGAATGGTTAGAGCGTCGAGCTTGAAACCGGAGAATATGGGTTCGAGTCCATCGCGGGCCCGAGAGTCCGTTGGTGATTTTTTTTTTTTTAATTATTGGAGGCTGTCTTTTATTAATAAATAAGACATTTAAAAAAAATATTTCAAACCCTTTTAATATTCTAAATATCGTTCCAAAATGATTTATATATATATTAAACAAATGGGAAAAAAAGTATTCTGCGAAAATATCCGTATAAGCAAAGTTCTTACTTTAATTTTTATTTATTTATTTATTTATTTATTTCAGGATCAGAGGAAGTATAATTTCTAATTGAAGTAAATAAAATTCAGTCATTTTGAAAAAAAAAAAAAATTTTTTTTCGTACCTTTAATATTTAATTACCGAGTACAAATTCAAACAATCCGAGTACAAATAAATAATAAACACACACGATCAATTGTCCACGAGTTCCTGTCAATCAAACTGTGTGGGCGTGTACTTGACCGTGATAATGACGGTCTCCTATTGGTTTAGAAACAGTAATCGTCCCAGCAATATACACATCTGAAATATGCATCCTAGAAATACAAAAAACTAGCATGACGTGTTGAAAATATATTGTATTATTATAGGGTTTTAATATATCTTGACAGTTTATGTTATCAAGTAAGTATATTTCTTTTTATGATAATCATTCATTAACTTCATTTACAATCTGTAAGAATTTTATGTAAAGTGATATTCAAATGATGAAACACGGATTGAAAACACTGACATTTATTTTATAAACAAAAATGGGACAACTTAACTTGAACAGTATTTGTCAGTAAAATTAATTAAATAAATAATAAATTTAACTTTATACTCATCTATCTTGTTCAGACATCGGTTCCATCGATCCTTTAACTTCCATATAAACATCATTTCTTAAAAAAAAAAAAAAAAAAAAAAAAAAAAAAAAAAAAACAGCCAGCGTAACTTCCACGAGAGAAAAAATACATCTTGGGAAACTTCATGAAAGTCTCTCATTTCAGTACGGAAGAATTGACTTCTCATTCCTGATCTAAGTACAGAATGGATTTTAAAACCGCCAGTATTTATTTTGCCAGATGGTTTAAAAAGCATTGCCAGAAATAGTACTAAACTTCAAAGGTCTCGAGAACCGATCTCTGATTGGCTGAAATAAAATACATTGATAAACTTCACGATTTGTGAAGCCAACCATCACTTACGAAAAATAACTCTCCGCGCAGGAGATTAAGTTGCGTTTTGCGTCAGGCGCAACTGGCGATCGTTTGAAGTGACAACCAACCATACACCCGTTTCCGATGGCGCTAAAACGTAAACAGAAGTGATGTAGTTGAAATTTAATAGCTTAAATGAAAATAAATAAACGTAAGTGAAAATAAATAAAAAGGTTACTTTTAAAATAAGATGGATTTACGTTTAGGGGGGGAGGACTTCATTAAATTTAAGAAACTTTTTTCCCCTTCCTTTAACATTGACAAAATGGGGAGAAACCACGTTAAACTTTACCTACAAATACGAAAGCCAGTAAATCTAATTTAATTACATTTTAGCATTAACACTTTTAAGTAATTTTAAGAGTATAATAAATTAATTTTCTCTGGTTTTATCTTTTGAAAAAGAACAATATACATACGTAAAATAATACCTGCTGAAAAGAAAATATGCGACACAAACGAACTAATTAAATTCCGATCCACGTTATTTATTTCTTAAGTTGTCTGCATACATTTAAAATTCATGTGTCTAATAAAATTTAAAAGTAAAAACAAACATGACTGAAGTTGACTCATGTTTTTTTAAACAAAAAAATAAAATAAAATAACTTGTTGAAATTCAACCCTCGTGGAATTTTTTTCATTAAGTCATTCGAGTGTGGAATAAATATTTCAAGCATTATAAAAAGCCTATTATAAAAAGTCAATGTTGGAATTCTGGTTTTAAATGGCAGCACACCTTTTTAATAGAGATTAAATTAGAACAATGCTTTTAAGTATAACAATTTGTATTTGATCGCTATTTCCAATCCGTGAACTTTTACAGAAATTAATTAAGAACTTTTTTTATAAAGTGTGTTTAAAAAAGAGATCAGAGTGTGATTATAAATGTTCACTAGAAGACATTAAAATAGAAATAAATGAAATAAAATCCTATTAGGAGCATTTTTAAGTCATATGTTTTTCATCGGTTGTTATCTATCGTGAATATGTACTATAATTTTATTTTAGATTCTTTTAAAATAATATGTTTTGGCAATCTAAATTTTAGCTCATTTAAGTTATTTCAAATTTATTATATTTTTATTTCTATTCAGAAAAAGAGAAATGCATCTTGCAATATAAAATATTTTTGAAAAATAAAATTTAGCAGAAATGTACTAATTAAATTGAGATCTAGGCTATTTATTTCTCATGTCCTTCACACCTTTTAAAATTAGTCTGTATAAGAAGAACTTAAAAATAAAAATAACCATGATTAAAATTACTTTAAACTAACAGAATTAAACACAATTACACCACTTTTCTGAAATTCAATCTTCATTGAATCTGTTTCAGTTAAACATTGAAGTGTGAAATAAATATACTATGTCTTTTGTAAATATACTGTTTTAAAAATGTAGTGTTGTAATTTATGCTTTAAATACTAACGCTTTAAATAATAACTAAGATTAAATAAGAGCTATCCATTTATCCATCATCCAGCTGTTAGTGCAAGGCTCAGTGTGCTAGAAAAAACAAAATTGAACCAAATATAATTTCATGCATTATTTTTTCATTTCTAATCGTTAGTTTTCTATCCTTATAAATTAGAGCGTTTGTCACCCCCCCCCCTTATAACTTGAGATTATAGAGTCTGAATAACATTTACATTTATCGCATGTTCTTTAAAATAAACTGAAATGACATGAAAGGTTTATTTCCGATACCGTTTTATGCCTGGAATGATACTAAATAAATTTTTAAAGAAAATAACTAATGAAAAAAACTTTAATGATTTAGCTTTTATATTTCATTAAGCATGGTATACATAACAATTTATTGTATTATAAATTGTGTATTATACATTTGTTAATATCATTCACTATCGCAGTATGAATAATAGCAAGATACTGATCAGATAAGAATATTAAATGAAGTTTCTGTTATTGCAGACTTTAATATGAAGTTACGATAAAAAAAAAAAATGATATAATTCCGTAGTACCAGCCTTTTTTTATTTCAATTATAGTATATCTGTATTTTATTGAAAGTTTCTTATACCAAATTTCTAAATGAAATATATTACATTTCATTGATGATTTAAAGAAACGAAGAATTTTTGCAAAATAAATTAATAAATAAATAAAAATAAGCAGTTCACTAATTCTAAATATGTGAATAGAAAAGAACATTTAAGAAGAAATACTAAGGATGAAGGATTTGTTTGCAATTGGTGAACATAAAAATCAAAAATTTATCTGATTAAACAGTTTGCAGTATTTTATAATTTAATTTTTAATTAGCTAATTTATAATTTTAATGTGTATCTTTTTCAGACAGTTACAAGAAACAAAGCGTGGTTAAACTAGAAATATCGTTCAAACATGAGCATTTCACTTCACTACACAAGATCCGATACAAAAGTTAATATAACTGATAAACTTTTGGTTTTTTATTTAGTTTAACTCCGACATCAATTTCTAAATTATTCTGTTGTATTTTGTTGAAATGAAAACCTGTATTCCATTTCATAGTTTCTGTTTAAAGTTTTAAATTGATCTCAATGTTCAAAAGTAACTTGTCTGAATTTCAGAATACGCTTAGTTAGTACTATTTAATTAAACAAATTAAAGCTATTGTTAAATCCATATTAATTATCTTCTATGATAATGCATTTACGAATTAATTTTCATTGATAAGTGCACATAATTTCTATATAAAAATGCAGAGAAATCGATTAGCGTTTTCAATTTTAGATTTTTTATCTTAGACGGTCGGAAGCTTTGTTTAAGGATCTGCCGTAAGAGGTTTTTTTAGAATTGAACCAAAAAATCAAAATAGAAATTCAGCAATAATGTTATTTTTAGCCGAAAAGAAAAACGAAAGCAAAATTGTCAAAGAAATGAATTAGTAAGAAATAATTACTTATTAAAAATCATGCATGTTTATGAACTATACATAATTATTAATTTATTACAGATGTGGCCCGAATTGTATCTCTTGTGCCTATAACCAAACCGTTTTATTTTCATATAAACTAAAATGAAATTAACTACTAAGAATGTATTTATTAAAAATTATAAAATGAAATTAATTCATCCACCACGCAGAATGATTTTCTAACTATACGGATTTCTTTTTATCAAAAAATGTTTTATGGATACTTATCTCGATATGTTATATGCCTCGCTTGTTCCATAATGATTTTTGCAAATGATCATTTCATTTACTGGAACTTTCTTTAGGAGTATTTGAAACACTACTGCTATTTGAAACTAAAAATTGTCTATTACTATTAAGTCTAGAGTTTGTAATGAACCCGGGGAAACAGTCTTGAGCGTTTAGACATCATTTGTGGTCAGTCATGACTCATGACTCATGTGAGTCAGTCATTATAAACAGTGTGAAATTTGAGTCGATGCAGCTTAAATCAATGATAATGTTTAAAATTTCCAAAGTAAAAAACTAGATTTTGTGAATACAGACAGTTTAGTTAGACATTTCAAATGTATGTAAGATATGTATTTCGAAATTATGAGTTTTTATTTAATATAAAGTAAAGTATTTCGAAAAACTAATTGATAGGCTTATAGTTTCAATAGTGCGATACCAATAATAATTATGGAAGTATATTTCGCGGTTTATCTTTGGCACGCGGCTAATATAAGTGCACCAAATTTTCCTATAAAGGAAATTTTTATTTTCTGAAACGGATTTTACAGTATACAATTATTTGCATTAAAAAACAAAAGAAATGGCAGTTATTCTTCAAAGTTCAAGCCGTTATCAGGTGAAAAGTGATTATATTTCAAGTTATAATTCATTTACTGCGAAATGAAAAACGTCATTCAATTGTCAAGAGAAAAGATTTTGTATAATCTGGAAATTTCATTGTCATTAAACCCGTTGTGGGAACATCTATTATACATATTATTTTCAAAATACTTTTTTACCTGTTTAAGAAAAAAAAATAATTTTAGAAAAGTTAATAGTTAAAGTCTAAAATATATTTTTCTCAAAACAATATTTCTTATTTTTCTATTTTTTACAGATTTTTTTAAATAGAGAATTTTTAGGTTTTCGACTATCTCAAATAAAATTAGTCAAAAAGAAAAGAAGTGATTCATTTTTCTCAAGTACAGTCATAATTTAAAATTAACATTTCAAACAACACCATATTGAAAAGATGGAGTTATAGTTTTATTTAAAATGACAACAGAGAGGTGTTTGCGGATTTTTCCTACAACGGGAGACTTGGCTCATCGTAGTAGCAATTTTTTCTAACAAAACTGAAGATAAACACATATCCATAAAATACAGCTATACTAAAAAGAAAGAAAATATTTTTAAGACAAATTAAGGAAATTTAGGTCAACGGTATTCATTTTAAAGTACATTCCCATACTTCATTTAGATTTCAATAAAGTCTTACGAGCAAAAATAAACAAGTACAGCACATAAAACTTATTACAACACATAAAACTGATACAAACAAAATTACATCAATTGATAGAGATTTTTCATGGAATCTATTTCAACAGTTTATTCTGAAGAGAAATAAATATTTACGCTTTTTCTTGAAAGTGCAATGTTCTGTAAAAAAGAAAAGGTTGAGATTCTGCCAAATGGTTTTAATTAAAAACATGTATTTTAAAGTTATTAATTAACGGACATGATAACATTTTCACGCGATAATTTTTATATTATTATTATTTTTTCAATAAGTAAATCATTAGATGCTAATTAAATATATATTTTGGTTAAAGAAATTAAAATTTCAAGCCCTTAACTTTTAAGCTGCCTACATATATTATGTATATATGCTATTTTACATAAATATACGTGGGTTTTTTTCCTGTTTTAATAAACTTAAAGTAAAACTAATAAAACAATTATTACACATCGAAAATTTAAAGATTAAATGACAATTAATTTTTTTGAAAAACAATTTAACAGAAATTTTAAATACTATAGTTTTGAGTAATATAAATATTTTTCTACATTCTTAGTATTTGATACGCATATTCAATTCAATTATTAATTTCGATTATTTCCTTTACACGTAAAATCATTAGCAGTTCTTTAATGTTAAAAATATATATATTAAAGTTTTTATACATGTCCGTAAAAATTCTCAATTAAAATAAAAATCCATCGTTAAAATTATTATATGCAGTTCGAACACATTCCAGAATTAATATCCCATTTTAGAACTTTTAAATTAATGAGTTGAGTTAAAATAAACGATTTAAATTCAGATTCTGATTATAGCCGTTGATTTATTTAATATCGGTTTTAAAGCTTTATGTATTAATAATTATGCTAACGCCTTTTAAATTTATTCAACATTTTTCATTATTAAATTAAAGCATTTAGTTTAAGCTTATGCTAATAATCTAGTCTTTTATGTCTGAACTCGAAACATTACAATCACTCTTAAATTTTTTACTCGAAGTATTTTAGACACAACTGATATAAAATTGGATAGTGCAATTATATAGTCCCAAAGAGTAAAAAAAAAATGTATCTAAATGTGATAATGATAAAATTTATGCTAATGTATTTTTATTATTACACATTTCTTTAACTACTATTAAATATTTTTTGTATTACTTAATATTATTCTTCAAGCCTAGAGTTTCTTTGTTTAAGAAGTAATAAATGATAAAGAAATTATTAAAATAGAAAGTGATTACAATAAGAGAAATGACTAATCCGCAGTGGTCAATGACCACTAGTAATGCGATAGCTTAAATTAAATTATTATTTTCCTATTAATTTTATATAGTTTCAATTTTCCGATTTCATTTTTCTTTTATTTTTAACCTGGCTTCAGGAAGAGTCTTCGCTAAATATGACGCTGACTCAGATGTCTGAGGGACATTCGGAACGACGCGAAGGTCCGAAAATTTTAAGATCTCCCAGCCCGCCGGAGACTAATAATACTCTCGAAGCAATAATAGTCAATGAGCCTGGAGCTTCTGTGGTTTCATGTCTGGGAACTTTATAGACTATATATTTTTGAATTCACCACAACAGATACTCACTTATCCATGATATTTTCAAAATGTGGGTAGCTTTTGGGCGCCATATTGGAAAATGGCCGCCGTCGTTTAGTTAAGCGGTCGTGTGGTTTCATGTCAGCGGACATGGCAAATCATACATTTTTGGATTAATCAGAACATCAGCATCGCATATGTCCATGATACATTCAATACAAGGGTAGTTTATGGAAGCCATATTGGTAAATGGCCGCCGTCGTAGATGCAGGTTATCTTGTGATTTCATGTCAACGGACTTGTTAAACCACACTATTTTAAATTCACGACAACATCAGATTGACATTTATCCATGATATTTTCAAAATAAGAGTAACTAATGGACGCTATATTGAAAAATGGCTGCCGCCGTTGAGCCAGATCTCACGTAGTGTCATGTCAGAGGACTTGTTAAATCATACACATACATTTTTTGGATTTACCACAACATCAGAATGATATTTATCCATATTTACAAAACCAAAGTAGCTTATGGGCACCATTTGGAAAATGGCAACCGTCGTTGAGCCAGGGGCTCCTGTTTTCGGGTCAGTGGACTTTGTAAACCGTACATTTTTGGATTCACCATAACATCAGCCACAAAATGACATTTATCTATGATATTTTCAAAAACAGAGTAACCAATGGACGCCATATTCGAAAATTCTGCCGATAAGCATAGTGATAGAAATTTTTTTCTTGATTTTACATACTGTAAAATTAACAGGTCGATTAAAGAATCAATAAGTAAAGACACGCAATAAAGAAAAAGAAATAAAGAAAAGTAAATATTATGATCAAGTTTTTGGAAAATATAAAAAAGTTTTTTTTTAAACGATGGGAACAGATATAAAAAAAATCGCATTTCGATACTATTACAGATAAAAATTACAGATAAAAATTACAGAAAATAATTACTGATAATGAAAGGAAAGGATTAGCATTTGAATTAAAAAAAACTTAGAAGTTGAAATCTTCAGAATTTTTTTTTCAAGATATAGAAATGAAATTTAAAATTAACTTTTAAAATATCTTTATCACATGACTTTATCTATGATTTTTTTAAACGCACAATCTTTAATTTTTTTCTCTGTTAATTTGTTTTCTATAACTCTGTTTTCGTGTATCAAAGTTTTTTTTTTCATTTTTAAAACGTCTCCTCCCTCCCTGATGGACATTATTTGATTATAGAGATGGACATTATTTGATTTTTTTTTGTTTGATTAGCACATAAGAAAATTTTGGAAGCATCACCCATTTTTCACTTTTTTTTTTACTTTCTATGGAATAGTCTATCGCACTATCGACTATGTGCAAATATGCCTCAATTTCAGAATATATCGACTTAGTTTGAAACCAACCTGAATGCGGGAATAGTTTAGTTGTACTTTTTGATAAATGAATACATGTGTGATGAAATATTAGCTACTACTTGATGCATCTTTTATTTTAGAAGTTTTAACTCTAACGCTGAAATTACTGGAAAGAAATACACAAATATTTAATTATTTTTGAAGTTCTTAGTAGTTCAATAAAACCAAGAAGCAAGAAAGAAATTTAAAAAATAAATATCTCCATAGAATTTAATGAAAAATTAATTTTTTCATTTCAGATCTGCTTTACAATATTTTCATCAAGCTTCTTAATTTTTTAATTGAAAAAGTCTTTATTTAAGTTTTTTTATGAAGTACATTTTAGCGCATAAGAACTCTTTTGAAAGCAAAAAGTATTATTTATTTATACAGCTATTCATTAAAGCTCTGTTATAACTGAGAAAATGAAGTTCTTAAAATATTCCCATTCTTTACATACCATAAAAGAAATGAAAACCTTAATAAAAGAAATCTAAAACCCTTAAAAGTAGTTTTAATTACCCTTCACAGCAAGGTATTTCTGATTTTAATTACTTTTCCATATGTAAAAAAATAAAATCCCCGCAGCTTTAAAATTTGCCATCTGAGAAGTTTTTCTTTTGATAGAGGAAAAACGAGATCGTTCTGTGATTGTTTGGCAAACGCATTTAATATTATTGATGTCAGGATCTAAGAACAGTTCTATAAGAATCTATATTAAGGTACCCTGGGGTAATAACGCCACGTTAAGGTTCTACCAATTTTCACATCTCAGTTTTAGTTTGTATTTTTCAAACAAATATATGATTTGATACAGCAACTCATTGACTATCTATATAAAAAAAATAATTTAACAGATATGTATTCATAAAATGTAATGGCGTGATTTCTTGACCAATGCTATTTGGCGTTATTACCCACCTATATGGGTAATAACGCCATGCAAGCAAAACTATGAAATAAGATGGAATAATGGTATGTAGATTGCCCAATTCTAAAAATACAAACTCTACAAACTTAGAAATTGACAAATTGCATTCTAAGCTATTGAAAATGTTCAATTTTTTGTGATAGTGTAAGAAAAATAAAGGTGTGGAGTATGTGGGGGGGGGGGGAGGATGAGGCAAAAGAATATCAGACCGTGCCGCTTAAATAGAATTATTAGAAACATTGCACAGCTTTAACTGCGTTTATTTGAATCAGTATTTAGGATGTAGCTCGGCCACTGTAGGGAATCAACTGGGGTATTAATGCCAAGGATTGGCGTTATTACCCCGTTACAGTTATTGCACTGTACATTTTAAATTACAAATTATCTCGAGAAGATATCCAAAATCTTCAACAACATTTTGAAAGTCCTCGAAATGTACTACAAATTTATGTAATTAACAAAGTATTTCCGTATAAAAAAATAGTCTTCACATCACAAAACGTATCTCGCAAATTTTAGATCAAGCGTTAATTTTAGTTGCGTATAAAAACAATAAGACCTAAAAATGAAACAAATTAACTTGAAGCTGTTTTTTGCGATTTATATGACTCAAAAGCCTTCTGCGCAGAGCACATGGGTGTCATTTACCAGATTATTTCATAATTATGCAAAATATTAGCACTTGGCGTTATTACCCCATACCACCTTATTACTTAAAAGCTGGATATTAGACAATGAATTAAAGTTTTAATTTTTCTTTATGGTTTGCATTGTCTGTCGCATGGATTATTCACACAATATACATGCAATAATCAGCTACATACAATGCCACATCTGCACGGCTAATAGAAGAAGCTATTCAGCAGCAACACCTGCATTTCATTCAATATTTATAACATATAAATAAATAAATAAATAAATAAATAAATAAATAGAAGATAATCTTTGGCTATCTACAGATTAAACATATAAGGATAGATGACGCACACCTTCAACAAAAAGGTGTTAATTTTTTTAATTTTGCATGGAAAGCTAGGTACAAAAGACAACAATAAAAAAAAAACTCAATTTTCGTGCAACAAAATTGAACAAAGATTTAGTAAATCATTTAGATAGTTTCCTTCTGCATTTATTTAGTTAGTTTTAACATAATTACAAAAAATAAGAAAAAATATTTAATAAAATATGATTTCAAAAAACAAAAACAGTAACGAATATTTTCAGATTTTTAAGACAAATTTTGTTTATTCAGGTCTCATTTCAAGAAAAAATTGTTTTATTTATTAAAAACGATAGATAATTATACAGTCAGCTTGTTCAAAAATTATCGCGACAAAATAGCTGATAAATATGTTTCCAAAAATTCAGCGCTCATTTGGCTTCATAAATTTCATCAGCAGGAAATTTTTCGACATCAGCATTTTCTTATAGAGAATTTCTGATTAAAGAAAACTAATGCTTTTGAATTATATATATATATATTTCTACAAAAAGTGCTGATATTTCACCTTGAAAATAACGATACCCGTACGAACCATGTATTTTAATTTATTTTCTCTTTGCAAGTAGTCTATGCGGCTCAACGATTTTGGTTTGTGGAACCGAAATTTTAGGAAATTTTCTATCGGAGCAACTACACATCATTTTTAACTGGTCAATTGGTTAAGATTATGAAAGCAACAATAACAGAAAACTGCAAAATTTAAGTGTGTATTTTTTATGCTGAATCAAAAATAACCCATTTTCAGGTCTGTAGTGAAAAATATGTACCCCCCCCTCCCCCGCCTTCTATTTATGATCCACTCACTCTATTATTGTGAAAAAAATAGGGGATGTAGACGATAATTAAAACCTTTCAGAATAAGTATAGCGATTACCCTATGTCACATAGTGTCTTAGAATATCTCATTTTTCCGTTACACATAAATTGCAATATGAGGGAGTTCAGTAAAGAAATTGAGAATGGCTGGAAATATCTCTCGTCGCAGACATATAAAAAATTCGTTAATAAAGATTTTCAAAAAAAAAATTAGTTAGTTGTGACATTAAACCTTAAACAGACGGACGCTTTGGGCGTACATAAAGACACGGCCGTCTTACACACTACGCCAATGGCTTTTAAAGCAAAGACAGCAACTTTTAATGATATGCAATGCAATTTTCAATAGTAGTAGGATGCAATAAACGTTAATTAAAAAAAAACAGACTAATTTAAATAGAATTCAAGTAATTAATTTTGGATTCTGTCTAAGTTGCATTGAATTGCTCTCTCAGTACGCCATCCGTATCTTTAAATGTTAATTAAAAATATCCAAAAGAAAGGCAACATAAACCAAGGCAGCGATCAAAGTTTGCGACCTCCTTTCAAAAGGCTGACCATTCATTTCATTGCGACCTCCACTTAGCACAACGCGAAGTTTAACCTTTGAACAATGGCTTATTTTAGGCAAATTGTGGGGATTCAAGCGCTACCAATACCATTTTATAGTGTTGATTATCTTGTCTAAAGAGAGAAATCCTGATGTTTAATGTTACGAAGAATACTGTTAAAATTTAGTGGTAAAAATAAGCTCCTTGTGGCACAGCGCTTTCATCAATGACACTGTAAAAAAAAAAGATTATTACTACACTGAATTTGGGTTTGCGAAAAGCCAAATGAAGCTTGGATCCATCACTTTTATTGTAAGAACCGAAATAATTTCATTATAATTCGATTAGAATAAGATTAAGAAAACCGTTATATAGAATAGAAATATTTTATATTATTTAGGACAGGCATCTATGAAGTTTCATGGTATATCTATTTCTACTTTTCTAGTATTATTCAGATATGCTCAACGCTATGTTGTATAGAATTTTTTGCAAAGTTTTAATATTATTTTAGCAGCGATTTTTTTAATAATACAGTTACTAATTGATAAATTTGTTTTACGGAACCCTCAGAAAACTCGCACTTGACCAGTGAATTTGAAATCAAAATAGAAGCACTTACAAATCGCATTATTTTATTTTATAAAAAGTCGAAATATTGCAGTAATCCGACACTACTAAGCAGACGTAAAAATCTATTCATAATAACACACACACATATATATATGTATTTATATATATATATAGATAGATAGATAGATATTACTTATACTGTACATGACGCATGAATTTATGCTACTTTCTAGAATTATCAATAAGTCGGATCACACCCCTCCTCGCTTTGCCTTTTTCTCAACAGTTTTTTTTAACTTTTAGCTATAAAACTCTGAGTTATAAGGTAAAAAAAATTGAATACATTATTATGAAAATGAAAAATTGTGCATTTCTTTTATAGTATCAGATTTTCGAAATATTTCAATTTTTTAACAAATTTGAAATATACAACTGTGAAGTATCCTAACGTGACTGAGAAAAATTAAGTTCATTTTCGAATTCTATGCTAAAAAGTAAATAAAAATCCAGCATCAAAAGTTAAAAAACAAATAAAACACTAACGCAAGTTTGTGTAATAAAAAATACATTATTTCTTCCTTTCGAACTTTACTTGTTCCCATGATAAAAAATGCCCATAACCATTAAAAGCTATCTTAATTAGTATTTGAAGCTATGCTATTTCTTATTTTAAATACTTTTCCAGATGTGAATCGAAAACATGCTCTCAGCTTTAAATTTGATTTTTGTGAGTTTTTTATTGTTACCAGAAAAACGAGCTTTGTCTGCGATTGATTGATAAACGTCGGTCATTTTAATGAGATATTATTGAAGACAGAACGAGAAAAAAAAAATATCTGTGTTATTTTAATTTTGTTAAGAATAAATGAGTATTTTAGTCATTTATATTAATTTAATAGTCATTTATATAATTTTACTTGATCCCTTTGAAATAAAAATAATTTTAATTGGTAATTGTTTTTTTTCTATATTCAAACATATCACATTTTTTCCACAAGAGGGAATCTTCTCCAATGGGGTTCAAAGTTCATCTCTATATTTTCAAATATAATTTAAAATATTTTAAAAGTTCAAGAAATTATCAGTTATCCCAAAAATAAGTTTGCATACCATAACACTTTTTTTTGTTTTACATTGTTAATCGTATCGTTTAATTTACAAAATTCTTATTTCTTTGCTGATACATCTGTTATAATTCATTTAAGGATGAGTTAAGAAACAAGCGCATAACATTTGCTTGCAATTTGTGAATTACGAAAATATATGTTTGCACATAATGTATTTCTTTAAACATAAAAAGTTGGTTTTGGGTGTGATGCAGGAATAAAAGTTGAGTTTGAAAATGTATATAAGGTGTACGCTGTATAAGATATACGAAACTGTGTATTTGAAGGTTGGTAAAGTTTAGTGACACAAACATTTTCTGATTAGGAATGTTTGGTTGCCCTCATTTATTCAATCATAAATTCAGGATGTCTTACTGCATGGCAAATCCGACTTTTTATTCGCAACTTTAAAGATAATGAAGATTTTTTGCGATATTTTCAATAGACATACTTTCCGTCTGTGAAATGTGATGACGTCATAGGAATCACTGAAAAGGTCTAAAGCTTCGAAAGGTCTAAAGCTTCTAAGGGAAATGTTTAGAAAAAATTCTGACGTAGACAATACGTGATTCGGAATGTAAATCACGGTACATAAGGATCACTGACCTATTCATAGTTTACTCTCCGTGATATCTATCACATTTCACAGAAAGTAAAATAAGTCTAATGACTATATTGGTGAAACATCTTCCTTAGTGTTAAAGTTGTGAATGAAAAATGAGATTCGACTGAGAGTGAGACACCCTGTATTTATGACTGAATAAGTGCATTGCGACTTAACTTTCCTGTATCAAAAACATTTGTTTTAATGAATTGTGATCCCCCCTCTATCGTTTGTATAGGCGGTAGTGAAGCACCCTCGAAAAAAATGTTAAACAAGAGCGCCAGGTCAGATTTTTCTCAGAAGAAGAAAATGGACACAGGAAATGTAAATGGCATGCTCACTTGTAATAAAGTACATGATCACTTATTTTTTTTTGTTATATGTATTTTGAATAGGAAAAAAATGTTGCTGTTAAAATCATAGACTGACTAAGAGAATTTGAGACTCAAAGCACATCGTAAAATATGAAGTCACCCATTAAAATTTATTTGAAAATTGGATAGTACTTGATTCATTTTTATGTAGAATTGCATGCATTTAAAAATAAGAGTTTACAATTTTCAAAAATTTGAACGCATTTTAAAGAACACTTCTTGTTAATTGCTGAAAATAATTTATAAAATCTACCCATTTTGCAAATAGATATAATATGACAGTGTGATAAAGTTAAATTTTTAATTTCTTGTGTAGGTTAGAGCCCCCCTTATCAAAAAATCATCAGGTTACTTAAAAGAGTGGACCTTGAAGAGAGCGAGGTCCTGGTTGATATTCACTTACATGTTATAATAGACACATTCATAAGAATACATTAAAAAGTTCGGATAATAAAAAAACAAATAAAAAATAATAATAATACAAACTCTTAAAGTTAAGTCTTGTATCAGAACTTGACGCCCTGATATTAAAATGTAATTGCTGACATTTAGCTAATTGATGAGATTTATTAAAATATAATAACAGGAGCAAATGATAAAAATATTTCAGTTGTATACCCTCCTCTCTTCCGTCAAAATAAATAAATGAAATAAAATAAAATAAAAAAGAAAATTTGCATTTAGACTATTAAAAAAATCTCTTAAAGCATTTTTTTTTGTTTTTGTTTTCTCGGTTGAAGCGGCTGAACGCTTAAAAGAAAAAAAAAAGACCATTACAATTATCATTCAAAGTATGCTTTAACTCATTTTAATTACTTTTCTAGGTTTGAATGGAAAACACTATCACAATATTAAAACTTTAAATCTGAGTATTTAATCTGTTTTTTAAAACGATACCTTTCTACCATTGTTTGGTTAAGACCTTGCATAAGTATTCACATATTAAAGGAGCCAGGAATTATGAAACTCTTTTCTAGATTCTGTTAAGTTTTTATTCTGTTAATTTTAAAAAGAATAAATGTATTTAAACATATTTTGTGGCTCTATATTCTTGGTCATATCTATTGTTCTACAATAGTCCAATAAAGTAAAACTGATGCATGACAATATTTGCATATTAAATTTTTGTAGTAATATTTTTCATTCCTTGATAAAAGGACATACTTAGGAAAAAATAATGAATACTTGTATAGGATATACACATTAAACAAAAAGAAAACGATAATCATGGTAATGTGAACTTGTAAGGAAGAGTAAATCAGTTTGTATAAAACAAAGTGAGTGTATTTAAATAGAAATTGATTTAAAACTTGTTGCAGAAAATTTGTGAGGAAAAAAAACTGGAAGAGAAAAATATTTGTAGAGGATCAACAAAACAAAAGAATAAGAAGAAATTTTGAAATATATTTTTCCATGTAATAACGAAATGTTAAGAAATGCTGTGTTCACTCATTATACAAAAAAAAAAAAAAAAAGAAATATCGTAATTTATTCAGTTTTTTTTTTCATTCTTATTTATTTTAAACAATAACAGAATTTTTCTGGAAAAGAAAATCGTTCATTATATCTTTCTTTTTAATCACCACTGAAACTAAGAAAAAAAAACTTTTCTTAGGATATTTCATTTTGTTATTTACTAGACTGATGGACCAAACAATTAGATAAAAGACGTCCATTATGATAAAGTAGGTTTAATTATACGACGCGACGTAGCGGGACATTATTGATTTGTTTTACATTTACAGATGTATAAGTAGAGAACTATCTCAGTATTATAACTTGAAATCTGTGAACCTTTCCCCTTCTTATTCAACAAACTTTTGTTATCGTTAATAATGGATAATATACTACATTTTGTATAATTTTCCAGAAACTGTGTAACAAATATCTTTTGTTGGCAGTTAGATATTAATTGTAATAATAATTTTAGTTTTTCAAGCCTAGATCTTATTTTAATTACGAATATTAGTCAATAAATTTACATCATATTAATTTATATTTATTTATTGAATATTTTTAAATGGAAAAAAAAGTTACATGAATATTACATTTTTTACTCTTTACACACATTATTGATAGTTTTTATTTATTTTTCATCTTTAAAAAATAATGTTTTAGGGACAGAGACACAATGCTGCAGGCTGATATTTTGATTACTCAAAACACCTGTTTGTCATGCCTGAACTTATTTGCAAACTAACAAATTTCATAAAAGATATTCATATATATTTCAATATCCTTTAAACCAAAATATCAACTAAATTAATATCCACGAATGATTCAAAATAGAATAAATAAAAATAATAAAATGGAAAATGTAGAAATAATAAAATATTATAAGAAGGAAGTAAATTTACTTGAGACATTTACAATAAGTTCATAAAAATTCAAGCAAATGAAAAAAAAAATTAAGTGATGCTTCTATAAAAACATAAGTATGCAAATTGAAATCAAAAGTGTGTTGTCGCTATTTAATGTGATAAGTCGTTGAGAAACTGTGTATGTTTTTAATTATTGGAAGTAAATTTTTTTGCGTAATTAATTCATAGATTCTTCGATAAATCTTATGTGAGTGAAATTACGGTTAACATAATTATGCGTATTAACGCTCTTTATTTACTATAGACATTTTGTAAACTATTTATTATTTTCCCTTACTTCTACAATTTTTTTGATTACCGATTATTAGATGAAAAACATTTCATTGAAAAAATTATAAAATGAAAAAAATTCAATATACTTCAATTCAAAAGTAATAATATATCATTATTTTTTACCTTAGTTACCTCTGAATATTTCACACAATTTTATTATTTCTTGTCAAATCTACAATTTCGTATTAAAGATTAGCTAATAGCAAACGTGAAATATAATTCAAAATTTAATAAAATAAAAAGAAATTCCGAATAAAAAATCAAATGTGTAATCTAAATCAATTTATGCCTAACGAAATGAACATTTAAAGAAAATATCCATACAAGAGAGTTATTTATTTGTTGTTTAAAACTGCACAATTTTTCTCATGAAGAAGATTAAACTACAAATTTATGCTTTTAATCTGTAAATGTATAATGAAACTCAGGATTTAAGTTATCTGTTTTAACCATTTGGGAATTTGTATTGCCCTTTTGAGGTATTATTATGTATTACTTACTTATGATGTAATGCATTTAATCTTTTGAAATTCATTTTTGCTCCGTTTTGTTATCACAGGATATTATAGCCTCTGTTTTGATGCTTCTTGCAATGTGTTCGATTGACTTTTTTCTCTCTATTTACAAATTATTTTTTAAACTATAAAAGGCATTATAAAAATTATTATATGATTCAAGAGTTCTCTTTCTAATTGTTAAGAAATGTAAGGAAGATTTTAAAAACAGAAAAATATTTTATTTAACTGTTGACATATTTCAACTCATCACTGAGTCATTTTCAAAACAAATTTGAAATGATATTTCAAAATTGGATTGCCTATGGTGCACTGAACTGAAATACCATCATTCAATTTTTCATGTGACACACGTTATATTTTATTTTATTTGGATTTTAATTTCTATTTTTTTTAAACATTGAACAACTCGAGCTACAGTTTTGGTAGATTGAATGTTTTTGCATCGTTACAAATGGAATTTTTATGTTTTAGAATATCTTTTTTCTTACAATGGATATATTACAATGGATATATAATATTGTTTGGAGGGAGAAAAATTTTGCTTTCGTTGAAGTTTATATGGATAATTTCTTCTTGTTTTAATTTTGAAATGTCCATTGCTTTTTATGACATTTAATATCAGCGATATGCTCCTTCTTTCTGTATTTGAAATTCCTGCTTGTCATTCTATTATTGTAATTCTTTGATCCGTCAGCCCTAATTAAGGAAAATTTCATAAAGTCTTGAATAATTCTTGGAATTAATTGGGTCAATCTTAGTACAAGTGATATTCTTCAATTTTTTGCTGCTAAGAATATATTGAAATGCTTAAGACTGCATATTAATTTAAAAAAGCTTGGTTAATATTTGATGGAATAAAGTTTGTATTTTTGTAAAACAATTTTACGCTCGTTCTTCTTGTTATTGGCAAAATTCATGAGTAATTTATTAATCTATTCTACATTTAAAACCATTATTATAAGAAACTCTAGAAATGTTCTCCAATTCATTACGTAAGTTATTTTTAGAACACATTAGAAAAGCAAGTCTTATGAAAAATCTGTTGATGGAAGTCTTATAGACAAGTGGAGAACATGCATTATATGTTATGGTAGCCTGGTTTGTCATGCTTTTTCTGTAAACAGACCTTTCGATACATCATATGGTTCGTGTTAACATTACATCCAGGAATGGAAAACTATTATTATGTTCAATTTCAATAGTGAATTTAATGTTATTGCCTATTGAATATAGAATGCATGCAAATTTACTTTCAGTTCTTTAAGACTGTACTCCCACATTATAATAATATCATCCACATATCTAAGACAAGTGTGAGGTGTTAATTGAAAGGTATTAAAAACTTTATTTTTCAATGGACGAAGACTAAATTCAGCTAATAAAACCGAAATAAGTGAACACATTGGGCTCCATGATTTATTTTATAATATTCACCATTAAATATGAAAAAGTTATAACGAATGATTAGATTAAGTCCTCATTTTATTGTATGCTTTTCATATCGTCTTCAAAATCTTCAACATCATAACAAATCTTATTGCAAAATTCCTGTGTGTAAATTAACGGATATAGTGATACAATATCAAGACTAGCCATAATATAATTATTCGATAATTATATCTGTTTTATTTTCTGGATAAAATCTTCTGTTGTCATAAAATAGAGCAAGATATTCCTATATCGTAACTGTAATCTCTTCAATTGGATAATTAACAAAAATTTTTCGAACAAAATAAAAAAAATCATGCATTAAAAAGTTAAATCATGTATCTATATCTATACATAATTTTATATTGCTTTTTAGAAAAAATCAGGGGTAACCATATTAGAGCACATGATTTGATTCTCCACATTCATTGATTCACATGATTTAATTTTCGTTGATAAATAAGCGTCTATTAATTTACAAAAGGCGTCTGAAATTGTCTTCGTAATAAAAGAAGGGGAAAATTGTAATTTAAACAATTTAATTACAAACCATTACAATTTATTACATTTTAATTATGATACAAATACTTGCCGTTAAAAAAAAATTATTCTGTAATAGCAATTTATCACATCTGATAATTTGCTTTCGTGGAAAAGGGCGGGGCAGGAGTGCGTTTTAATATCCTGAAATGGTTGCTGATAAAATGTCTAAAATTAATGAGCTGTATTACAATCTGAGAAATATAATCTGTTACTGATTATAGCTATCTATTCATTAAAAGGAGGGTTCTAACTTTATGCATTATTAATTGTGCTGTCGATTTTAAATTTAATGAAGTAATTTTATTACTATATTAAAGCATTTAGCTCATGTTTACGCTGATAATTTTAAACCTTTTATGCTTGAACTACGAAAATTCGTCCATTTTTCATTCTGTGTATTCGATGTGCGGTTCGTTAATAGGTTTAAAGTATTAATTTCAATCTTTTATGCTAACACATGACAAATATTAAATTTATTAAATATTATTAAAGCGAGAAATTATTAATCGCGCTATTCATTTATTAAAAGATCGTCTTCAATTATGTATTAATTGAGCTATCCTGTTAATAAATTTAATGAAGCGTTTTATTAGCTACAGAGGGTGTTTACACATACTGAGAAAGATTTTGACAATAAAACAATTATATTATGTATTAAATTTTGACAGTTTTTAAATATGATAATTTTATATGACAATTTTGATACGATTTTTTTAATTTGTTGTATTTGGTAGTCTTGTTAAGGATTATTACGGGATTATTAAGGATTATTAAGGTTAAGGATGTTAATATTGCAGCGGAATTTCCAATGTAATAGGTATATTTGAGAAACTTGAAGAGGAAATTTCCATTCCTCCACCATACACTATGGAAATATTATTATTTACACAATCTTATTATTATTATTTTATAATTTGGCGCATTTTTTCTACATTTAAGAATATAAATACATATTAATGAATTTAGTTTTTTACAATTTTCTTCCTCTTTATTTACATGTAAATATATTTTTATGATTTAGTTTTCAATATTTTCCCGCAACTAACTCGTAATTATTTTATTCTCATTTGATTTTTTTTCTGTTTGAGATAGTCGTATGTAATTATTTTTTCTTGAAAGAAATGTTATTCTATAATCATTTGATAACAATTTTAAATAATAACCTTTTCTAAAATATATAAAAAAATGTCTCCTAAAGTGCTGAAAATTTCAATTTCAAATAGAAATAAATCATCAAAAAATGGATAAAATTAAAAAAATTCACACCGGGAACTTATCTAAAACAGTTTAGATTTTTATGCATAGTTTTTGCTGCTGTAAAATATTTTTTTAATGAAACGGTTCTAACAACATTAAATTCAATACTAAATTTCTCTTAAAATAATTATTCGACTAAAAACTGTTTGCACCAGCGTGTTTATCAAACATTTCTCTATAATATCACCAATTTTCATACTTTTGCATAGAACAGCTCTCTTAATATTAACGAATAAAGAGCTTCGGTAAAATAAATTTCAGTGGCGGTGACAACGTTAATTACTTTGTTTAGAACATAGAGGTACAAATTTCTCTTTCTCATTTTTGGTTTTCAACAATGAGAATACTGCTCTCTCGTGCATAAAATTAAAAAAATAAAGAAAATAAAAATAAATCCTCTTCCGATATAGTTCCTAAACTGAATAGAGTCAACTGCTCCCGTGGAGAGCATTACTACCCCGTATACGTATTGCGCAATATATTTTAAAATAAAAGCTACCTCGCAAACATATATCCAAAATACCTCATACCACTTTAAATTACATTAAATACTCTACAAATTTATGTAACAAACAGGGGATTTCTTAATTATTATATAGACTTCACATCACCGAATTTACCTTGCAAACTTTAGATCGGGTGTTCTCTCTTACGTGCTCCTCCTCCCGGCGGTGAAATCTTCAAATGGAGCAAATTAAGTTTAAGCAGTTGTTTGTGATTCAGAAGATTCATTTCCGTTCTGTGCAGTATCCGTAGTGCCGACTCCAGGATTAATCCTAAACTGCAAATAATAATAGCACTTGGCGTTGTTTCCCAAGGATAATTTATTATTTATCCCACTGTCTAATTCAAAATTCAACGCAGTTTTTAGATTACTCATATTAAAGAAGTTAGCTAAAGCGTTCGCTGATAACCTAATAATTTTATATCTGAGCAAGGCAGTCAATAATAATTCTTTAAATTTTAAGAAGATTTATTTGACATGAAACTTTTCAACATAACTGAAATATGAAATTCTTTTATCCTTTTTTCCTCAAATTTTTCCTCAAATGATAAACAATAGGTTTTCTAAAAAACAAATCAAGTGTTTTCTAAATCATAAACTTCCAATATGAGGCCTTAATATTTAAGAACGACAATAAACATATTCCTTTTTACCATGGAGCAATGCGGTTACTTTTTATGATTTTATTAGTTTGTTTGTAAAACTAGCTATTAGATGCAACATTTTAAGGTAACTGATTATTTTGTTTAGTATTCTGCCGTACAAAAGTTATGAACAAAAAAAATATTTCAAAGATTTTTAGGTAAATTACTAAAGAAACACACGAAAGTTCAATATATACACTCATGTCCATAAATTAAGGACAATGCAAGCTCCAGCAAATAAATGTACGGAAACAAAACAAACGTGACTTATTCGTCAAGCCCACTTATTAAACAAAAGGAAAAGAACAAAAACGATGGTATATGTATGATAACATTCACAAAATCTACAATTGTTGCTCCATAGAGCAATTACAAAAAGTACCCCCCTTAAAAAAACTTAACATTATATGGTTGGTATGATGGTTAATAAGTTGTATGCCTCCCAGACGATGAAATACAGACCGCACAGTGTCTAGGCATGCTGAGTATCAAATTATCAAGCAATCTTGGGAAAGACTACTCCACTCAGCACGGAATACTCTCCGAAGTTCCGGCACACATGTAAGAGGTGGTTGACGGACTGTAACCCCTCAGCCAATAATATCCCATACATGCTCTCTCGGATTCAAGTCAGGCGAAAACACTGGCCAGTCCATGCGGGTGATATCCTCAGCTTGAAGGCATTCATTTACGATATTTGCTCGGCGAGAATGGGTGTTATCATCCATAAACACAAATTCTGAGCCCATGGCACCCCTAAACAAACGTACACGTTGTACCAGAATGATGCCCCGATAAATTTGGCCTTCATGGTTCCGGTTTGAATATGTAGAGCTGTTCTGGAACCCAGTACAATTCCATCACAAACGAGCAATCCTGCACCACCGTAACGATGTCATTCAGTGATGTTATCTTGGTGGTAACAGGTGCCTGGCGTTCTGCATGTGAAAGTCTGACGCGAATCAGACTGCAAGCTAAATCTGGACTCGTCAGAAAACATTACACAAGCCCACTATGGCGATGTCTACATTGCATGTTCTTTACTCCAGGCTAACCACAGGCGACAGTGAATTGCCGTTAGTGGAACACATCTAACAGGTCTACGAGCATATAGAAAAATATTTCCCAATTGTTTGTACACGGTTTGCCTTGAAAGAGTAGTACATGTGGCTGAAGATAGCTGACGGGACATGTCTGATGCTGTGCTCCGTCTGTTTCTTTTGGCAGTTACTGCCAAGTAACGGTTTTCATTCATGGCTGTAACTCGGGGACGACCTGTACTGTAACGTCTACTGACATTTCCATCATCTTGGAATCGTTGCCAAAGTTTAAGATTACACTATGGGCAATTCCAAGTTCCTCGGTTACTTAAATCTGAGTACACCTATATTCCAGACAGTGGATAATTGTAACACGTAAAATATCATCCGCTTGTGTCCTCTGTGTCATAACTGTTAGCTTTTGTCACTGAGAGGCTTAGAAAATGCTTATTAAAAGTTTTACTTCTTTGCCACTGTTCCTGATCTATGCTGCTCTCATACTTTCGTCATTGTGACGTACTATCGAAGCCATCTGGTGGCTATCTGAAATTTGTATATTAGTCTTGAAGATGTGTGCGATAATTCTGCAAGTGAAATTTTTACATTAGAGTTTGATTTCCGTGTGATTCTGAATTATCCTTAATTTATGGACATGAGTGTATATATTTTTACACATAACCTCTAGTATGATAAATTTCAACTACATCTATTATTTGATTACCGGTAATATTATGCTACAAATTTAATTAAAATGGAATCTGAATATATAAAAGAAAATACAAATAGCTGTTTTTTGCTGTACGATATTTTACCAAACATTTACTAGAGTCAAAATATAAAAACCATTTAGAAATAGGAAACTATAATACCTATGCCACAGAATATTCTATAAAAATGAATTGACACATGGCTTTTACCAAAAGTATCATGTTTATAGTAGTGTTTTTCTTTTCTTTTCTTATTTTTTTAAATAGATTTTTGAAAAAAGATGCATAATTTATTTTGCATTCTGTTAAAAGTTTTTTTCTTTTTAAGGCAAATAATTTTTTTATTGAATTTACAGCAAGACAGATTTTTTTCAAAACTGCATCACTTATTCTAATTGTTGATGTGAAGATATGTTGGGAATATTTAAATAAAAGGAATTGTTGAATAAAAAAATGATCTAGTTTTATGAATGCAAGCCCCTTAATTACATTGTATACTACGAGCATTATATATATTTCATAGCTTCGAATAAATTTAATCAACCGACAGGTTATGTAGAATCTTTCAACTTCTTTCTTCGTAAATTTATACAGTTTGATTTAATATTCATAAAAAAAATAACAGATAAGCGAAAAGTATTTGATCTTCAAAATGCCTTCGATATTTTTCAAACTTTAACAGGAAATTTTTATAAGTCATTTAAATGAGACATAAAAAAATATTATTCTAAAAAGTATTGAAGTTGCTTCCGATTGTTTGTAAAAAAAAAAAATAATAATAATAACAGCAAAAAAATATTTTTTATACACGAACAAATATTTAAATTTCTTTAATTGGCTAATTTTATTTCAAATCCTTTCTCTGTGACTATTTCTTCCCTATTTTACTTTATAACTCTTGATTCATTATCGGCCCTTACCTAGCTGTGTGTCTGAAAAAAAAACTTTTTAATGGGACCTATTTATTGCATCTGTCGCTGATTGTCCGAAGGAGAAAAAAATTCCATTCTATTGTATGCTTTTAAGCCTTCAGTTTTGGATTTTCTCTTTTTTCATTTTTTAACGTGAAATGATTATGACTTTATATCTTTACCTTCAGTCTTTGTTTTTGTAAAATGTGATACAGACTTTTTATATTAGATTTTTATCTATAGGAGAATGCTTATAAATGAAACACTACATAAATGAAACAAAATTTTTAATATATATTTCATACATGGAGTTTAAATGCCATAGGGTAGCCTAAGACATCCAAGTACATAATAAATATTGTAAAAAAATCGTAGTTTTTTTCTTTTTCAGGTCAACTAATTCACTTGGCAATCATTAACAAAGGTAATAAAAATGAACTTATTTCAACTCTATATACTGTCTATTATTATCTTAACTTATTTTAACTTCTAAATATTAATAAAATGAAATAATAATAAAAAAATCGTGGAAGAACTCCACTTCATTTTCCAAATTCTATTATAGGTGTCCAAAAAATGTTGTAATTATAATGTGTATATTTCTGTTACAATAGGAATAGTTCAGATGTTAATGTTGAACTCAAAACATCAGGGAACCTAACAGATCTAATACCAAAGAATGCATAGAAATTTTAATCAAAAGAAATAAGGTAATTAATGATAATTTTTTATATAACGTTCCAAAAAAGATGGTTAAAGTTTTTAAAATATAAAAAAATGTCAACCTAATAATAATAAATTTTTAAAAGAAGAAGAAACAGCGAATGACCGATTTTCGGAATTGAGAAAACTGCTTTATTCACTGTACATAATACTCAGAAACATTACCGAAATTAAGACAAGCAAAAATAAAATTGTTTTGTATTTTTCTTTAAATCTCGAAAATATATTGATCTCTTAGATTTCCAATAATGCAAAACGATTTCGGAATCATCGGTATTTTGGTACAAGTTATTTTGTTTTGCAAAATGAGCTAGTATATATTGTTGAATTCATCTCAATAATATAATCTAAAATTACAAAAATGATTAATTACTTAAAAATGTAATTAAATAATTAAAACGATATTAAAAAGTGAGTAATTTGGCCACCAATACTTAGCCGTCATCCCGATTTAATATTAAAACAATTGTTACGAACTCCTTTTGTTCATATCATGAATTTATTGAAAATGTAAACAGAAGAGAAAAATATGCAATGACTTTTTGTAATATAAATTTCCTAATAAACGGATGCGTTACCTCAGAGAACAAAAGAAACACTCCCAATCCCTCCCACTTCTCTTTTGTTTTTTGCCGTATTAGTGGAATATACCATGGAACTCGAAGCGAGAGTTTTGTGAATGAGATATGGACAACTAGCGTTTGAAATGGTTGAATTATAAACCCTGATGATGGCTAAGTATTAGCCGAAAGTGCTCGTTATAGTACTTTTTTTACTTGTGATTACATTACGTTTTCAATAATTAAGAAATTTTTGTCTTTTGTATGTAGAATCAGTGTAAAAGTTTTTGAAAATATTATAAAAACGATAAAATACCGAACCTGTCGGCCGATTAGCACAAATGTCGATAAGAAGTCTTTTGCCTGAAATCAATAACTGCGGAATAATCGGGAATTCTGGTTTTTACTGAAATACTTGTGAAAACCATGATTACAATATTTTTTTTCATTATGTGTTTGAAGACTAAAAAGAAATAAGAAATAACCAGTTCAATAATGCTCAATCCAATTTTAAATAACAAAGTGGAAATCAAAGAAATAAAGCCACGTAAGAAGTAGTTTACCATACAAAAGAAAAAAATAATATAAAAACACTATTATGATTAAATAATGAAAAAATATTCAGCTACAAAATTATGTTTTCAACCCTTTCAAGCGCAAAGTATTTTTGTTGCTAAAATGTTGAAATGAATAATCAATGCTCAGATTTAAGAACAAATTTATTTTTTATCTACCAAATTAAATCAAAATAAATCATACCGTTATTCCGTTAATCAAATGGTTAAATTGTGTAACTTGTAACTAGAAATATAACACAAAATGCTTAAATTTCTATATTTAAAAACAGATGCATTTGATTTGAAGAGATTTATTTAATGTTTTTTTTTTTTTTAATTGATATGTGTTTTGCGTATTAAATGTCTTAAAAACTTTGCACTTGCCATTAAATTTTTGACATACCTTCGAACGACTGCTTCAAAAAGCAAAAAAAAAAAAAAGCAAAAAAAAAAAAAAAAAAAAAAAGATAGAGAGAGAGAATTTGAATTATTAAACCTGATTCCGTCTGTTTCACAGGGGGAAAAAGGGGGCGAAAGAGGGTGAAATATCCTTTTTTTATAGCGGCAAAGATTTAAACCCATCTGACTTTTTATTTCCAATCCTTAACTTCATGTGTCTTTTATTTTTTTCGCATTTTTTATGATCCTTTCTTCCTTGTCTTTGCTTTGCACGATTTGTTTTAAAGTGAAAATATCCCATTTTATCGGGCAATTAATATTTGATGGGGATGATTTTTTTCATAAAAATAGAAAACAAATCTGCAGTGAAGGATTTAGATTGTGTTCCTTAGTGTTACATGTATTTATAACTTGATCATAATAATTTTACATATAAATTTATCGGGCTGTTTCAAAAGTCTGGGACTGAGAAGTATAAAAACCAAATACCAATATTTTTGATAGGAATTTGGGAATAAATTTTCGATTATTTGGGCGGTTTTTTTTTTCGAAACTTTTCCAGGGAAATATCTTACACATGCATACATTCATTCTATGACAGGTATAGGGAACATTAATGATGCATAAAAACCTTATTTAAAACTTAGTCCCTTTTTGTGACTTGAACATCTGGTTGGGCGTGATTGCAGAATTTTGAAGAAATATTTTTAACTTCCTTAAAACAATAGTTTTCTGCCTCCTAATTTTTTTTTCAGTCACAGATTGCATTTTTGTTTTACAAGCATCGAGCTCTTCCAAATGTCTTGATAAAAGGGCACACTTATACGCATAATGTACAATACAAAATGAATGATAAATTAATATTTGATGCATACAATTTTGATCTATGACTTAAAGGCTTTATGGTACATATGTAATTTGCTAATTGAAATATAATTTTCTTTTTCCTGTAATAGATCAACGATTTCATATTAAAAAAATATATATTAAATATACTTCATGTACAATATTCTGTTGCATAAAAGGCCTGAAGAAAGACTAAGATAGGTAAGAGCAGTATTTTAAACTTAATATGGTAAACCTTTGCTTCTTTCAAACGGTGAAACTTAAATCAAAATTATTCCAACCGCTAGTTTTTTTCCTCAAACTTAAATGTCTGTTTGTGTGTGATAGCAGAATTTTTTAAATCTTTCAAAAAGTTTCTTGCTTGGAGTTACTTGCTTTATTTCCAAAGAATTTGTGTAGGATCATTTTAAAAGTACGTTTATGTTTTCCATAGACATGATAAAAAATTTTTGCAAATATCGAATTATTCTGTTTATAGCAAATATGGGATATGGGCAACTTTTTAAATTCATCGTATTACTGTCGAATGCTTGTAATGTCTGAACACTTTTAAAAATTGTCTTGAGCTATATTTTTTATAGATATACTCAAAATGCTATATAACAGCGTAAAAATTATTGTGATATGTAAGAAGCTTATACAGGGCTTATAAATTTTGTGCATATTTTGATCGAATGGGAAGCTTCAAATCCTGCGGATTTAGACAGCTTGTTGTTTTCTATACTGAACGTATGGTAATGTTTGATGGACTATTTTAAAGAAATATTTTGAACTGTCACAAAAATCTTTTTATTCATGGTTCTAAGGGATTTGTGTCTTCAGTGCTTTCGAGTTCCGTACATTATTTCCTTCGCAGAACAAATCCTTTTAACAAATATTGAGTTTTTCAGTCTACATTGATAAAAAAACATCTGCTTAGAGACATACTATAGACGATAAAATAAACATCGGATTAATATTTGGTTCATAGAGTTTAAAAATGTGCTTACAGCTCCTGCCTTTCAAAATAAACAATAAAGGTGAAATTCTGACGATCTTTTTAAATTCACAATGTAGCTGCTAAATCTGATATATTTTATATAAATATTGTTTCACTCCCCTTATTTTACAAAAATTATCAAAACAAGTATGCAAAATATCAAACAGTTTTTATATATATAAAAAAAAAATGAAAGTGAAATAAGAACAAAACAGAAATTAAAAAGGAATAAAATGAGTTTTATAATATTTTAAAAATATATTTTAAAAATATTCAAGAGCTGTTAAAATTGCATTTTATTGGAAAATTTTTAGACTATAGAGGGGATTTAGGATGCAAGTAAGAAGTCAAAAAATTAAACGTTAGCCGTTATGGGGATTTTATTTCTGCATTTTCATTTGTTTTACCCTTTTCATGGTATTATTGAGTTGTGTTACGAGTAAAATGCAACAAATATGCCATATTTTTCTAAACTGGAACTTTATTTTTGGTCAGTTACACAAATTGAAATCATTTCTCATTCACAACTGGCAATTTATACCAGGTTATCCAAAAAAATTAGTTAAAAAATGAAACAAATTAAAATGTTGAGATTTTTTTAGGTGCCATTGGATTTTAATCGGGCCGTATAAAATGGAGAAACGTGAATAAAGCACTTATTAAAATGTATAAAATTAGCTTTATTATATGTCATATAAAAAATAAATATTCTATAAAACATAAATTTAAGATCCGCAAAATGTAAATTTAATTACAAATATTCTAATTACAGTCCCTTTTAAAGTTTTCAATAATACTAAATGTATCAAGGATGTTAAACGAGCATATAGAGAATGTTATTTTGACATGTATTTTAGTATGTGTCTTTTAAAATTGATATTGAAGTCCACCGAAGTTGAGAATGCTTTGGGACCTATAGCTACAATGACTTCCGCCCCGAATTATGCTATTATTTCATACACAGAAATGATTACAACAACCAGACGTAACAAAATTTCTCAAAAGGAAATTTACACTACCAGAGAACTAAATCCGGGAGCTCAAAAAAGAATGTGTAAAGGAGCGAGAGGGAGTCGAACCCGCAGACCACTTATGCTCTCAAGCCGTTAACGGCATTATCAGTCTTAACCACTCGACTTGGCTGTGCAAATGATCGGTTTTAATCGGACTATCCGATTATTCACCGTAAAACAAACAATACTAGCTTAATTTAAAATTATTCGATTTGAGGTTTCTGAAATAAACGATTCAACAAAAGTTTTAGAAATTTATTTCTGTTTGTGATAGACTATAAGATGTTTGTTGAAAGCTTCCTGTTTTTTAATGATGTCGTAGTATGCAATAAGAATTAATGTTCTGAAATTCTTAATAATCATTTATGATATTTCTTATATCAGCATCACTTTTTCTATGCACAAATAAAACTGGTTGTATGTATGTCGGCCAATTATCTACGCTGTGGGATATAGGCCCTAAGGGGTAGGGTGCCCTCTGTGGGGGTCTTTCTACGGGAACCTAACCCGTATTTACGCAAGGTTCGAAGAAAACCACGGAAAACTCCGAATGGTTAGGCCGACGGTCGTGACTGGGTTCGAACCCACCACTTACCGTCTACCAGTTTGAGGTCAGAACCTCTCGGCCACTGGTGGGGCCAAATAAAACTGGAGAAGTTCTAGGATAATATTAACCTGATTACAGCCTAAATGAGCAACCGTCACAAAGAGATTGTGTAAAACAGGTAAACCGCCATCTTACCGTAATATTATCGATTTGCAGTTAAGTAAATATCGTATAAATCCCTAGTTGAGAGGGAAAAGTAATTAAATTTATTTACACATAATAAAACTACAATTATCAATTACTTTAATTATTAAATTAAATTAATACAAAGTGCCGTGTTATTTTTTGAAGGCTCTCAAATTTATGCAAAATGCTAGACATTCAAATTATAAACATCTATGGGGTTAAAATTTTAACCACAGCCTGTTTCTCCCATATGGATGCGGGTGATAAATAAATAATTAATTACCTCTCATGCTCGATGCAAAAATCAATTAACTGAACTAGATAGACATGAATAACGAGAAGTAAGATATTAACATTTAACAATTATGTTATTTACATTACTTACCCGAATTTTAAAATGGATTACAGACATTGTAATACTAAAAGCTTTTAAGTAAATTTTGTTCTATTGTATAAATTTTTATACTAAAAATGTTAATTTAAGTTAATCAATTTCTCCTGATTATAAACAAAACCTATTTTATATTCTTACACTATTAAAATTGCATTTAAACATAAGAAAGATGTAGAGACTACCTTTGAGCAATAACTTGTTATCTTTGTCGTCAGCTCTCTCAAAGTCATTTTCGCTGTGCCTGATTTATCGGCTCTGGATTGAGTCTCCTTGTAAACACTCAATTACTAATATGCGTTTCTAGCAGTCGTTCTGCTGTCATGGATCTAATTACAAAATTCTATTTTTACTTTTTCTATCTTTACAAGAAGAAAATATTGGAATAGTGCAAATTTTCGAGTTCCGGTTTTCGACGGATTTACACTTTTCAGGGGTCAGAGAACCCGGAAAAAGAATATTTTTACAAAATGTCTGTCTGTGAGTTTGCCTGTCTGTGGTCTGTGCCGGTATGTGATAAAAATTTTGTGGGCACTCTAACTCAAGAACTACTGAACGAAATTCAATAAAATATTAGATTCAGTAAGTCCCTCATATTAACTGGTGTTGATAACTTTTTGTTTAAATCGCCTCACAGGGGGCGGTGCCATGCTGCCTTTTTCACGATTTCTACAATAGCTATATCTCAAGAGCTAATGGATATATTTTCATAAAACTTTGTTTTTGCTTGTAATATGATGCTGTTTGTTTTTGGTGCAAATCGCCAAACAGCTGGCTCTGCTATGCAGCATTATCCATGATTATTGAATACATCTATCTCAAGAACTAATTTACAAATTTTCATCAAACTTCACAATTAGTCCCTAATATAAACTGTTGCTATTTAATTTTTGTAATAAATTGCTGAACAGATGGCGCTTCTAAACAGATTTTTTTCCATTTCCGTAACGGATCTATCTCAAAAATTAAAGCACGAATTTTCATCAAACTTTATTTAGAAAGTGACATGAGTTGTTGCTGATTAATTTTTGGTGTAAATCATCTAACCGGTGACGACGATATGCTTCATTTTCTAGGAAGTATTAACATGTATGACGTAGAAGAATGTGATTCCCATATCTAACAACCTTTTCTGTAAATAAGACAAATTTAGGTGTTTTAGCACAAACCTAGTTTTACAAATTGGACATTATTTCCTTTGAAGTCGCAATATTTCTTTTAGAATACTCATTTTATTCTGTTTCATTGACGAAATGAAATAAAAAGAAAGTTTTGTATTCTTATTTTGTAATATTGTATTGCTGATAGCTTTCTTAAAGTTTTAAATCTAATCAGAACACTATAAATTATATTTATTAACATTTGAATTAATCTTAACATTACTGTGTGCAAAATACACGAGCAACTACTTAAATACCTAAAGTAGTTCATTTTCATGTTTCTTAGAGTTTATAAATCGTATAATTTTATTTCGAATTCAAAATAAAATACTGATAATGACATATGTTTCCCGCATAAAAATTAGGGTACACATTTATTTAAATCATTAAAATGTCAGAATTCATGAATGAACAATACGGTTTGAGTCACAGTTAAACTCACAATTCAAGTATCCACGCAGCCTCTCCCGACTTCTGATTCAACTGTATCTCTCTCACCGAGAAAATATACATAAGTCAGATGCGAAGAGGGAAACAAAAGAGTGACGCGGCGCCCTCTTTCTAATTCGCTGCGCTCTTTCCCAATATTTATTCAGGATAACAATGGTGTCCTATTGTTTTCTGGAAATTTTTCAAAAACCAACGATCACTGTTGTATTCGTGTATTTTAATTAATAGGAACTTGACACAAAATGCACGATTTCATCAAAAGTTTTGTTTACATCTGTATCATTATTTTTCTGCAGCTATAACGAATGTAAAAGATTTTCTGTGTTCATCGGAGAATGTAAAGAATTTACGTCGTTGGAAACAATGGTATTCATTAAAAATACAAAACAAATTATGATTGTTATTGTATTGAAGAAAAAGATATGTGGGCTATAATATTTTATTTTTGAATGGAGAAAAAAAGGTATTTTTATTTGAAATAGTTACTAGTGAAAGATCAATATATAAAATGGTAAGTAGAAGACATACATCTGAAACCAGACCTGTGAAATAATAAAAGTAAAACGATAACTAATTTTTTAGAAAATGGAAAATGCAATTTGATTCAAAGTCGCTTTAATAGACAAAACTACTATTATTGTGCCATTTATATTAAAAATTGAGTAAAGAAAAACGCGCTGCAAATTCGTAAATTAATTTTGCACCATTAACCGAACACAATACTTAACATTTGTAACAAAAATCGTATTCGGATTCGCTGTTAATGTGTTGTGATAAATAAAAAGATTGTGGAAAATGCGTTGTTAAAAATTACGAGAGGAGAAAATATATTTTCCAAACATTCATTTTTAATTATGCAATTTTAAAGGCGCCATGTAGTTTAGTAAAGTTTTGAAAATATTTTACATGTGTTGTTTTGGAGTGTTCTAAATTGTGTGGTGTTTACAACATGTTTTTAATTTTGTGACAAAGTGTTGCCCAGAACAATATTATTGAAAGACAAACTTCCATCGCAGAATATTTACAACATTATTTCAACACAATTAACAACGTTATTTTTAGAACACATTTCTAGATAGCAACTCATTTGCAATATATTGAGAACACAATCACAACGCAAAGAACTGTTTTCTATCAGAAGTTTTCTAAGTTACAACAAATGAATGTGTTGTTAATTAGATGTTAAAAAATTGTTCTAAATTGTTCTAAAATGTGTTTATTTTTATTTTTATGAATTTGCAGTTTATGTCAGTCAGTAAGTTTCACATGTGTTGGGCAGAGAAATAAACCAATAGACAGGGGGTGGCAGCAGAGACAATCAACTCATCGAACTCACGGATAAAAGTTAGGATAGTTAAATCCCGATTCGCAAATTAAAATTCAGTCGGTTTGCCAAATCATATCTTGGTGGAAAACAACTAAAAACTGGATTTTAGAGATTAATTCATAACATTATTATTATGTCATCCTGCTCCCAATCCTCTATATTTTCATATTTTTGGGGTGCAGGAAAGCACAAAGGAAAGCCAACGAATCAAACGTTAAAATCGGTTTTTAGGTGTTTTCCACAAAGATGTTAATTCACAGTCCGGTTGCATTTTAATATGCAAATCAATATTTTACTAATTCTAGATTTTCATCCATGTACTCGATGAAGTGATTGTATGAGCTACCGCATCCCGGGCTATAAGCTATCCTAGATAAATTCAGCAACCCCATGTCTTAAGAGAGGTTGCTGTCAAAGCTCCACCAACTTGCAAACACTTTATTGATTAAGCCTAAGCTGAAGTCCTGCATTCGAAAAGCAATTAAATTTAATCAGTTGAAAAAATAAAATGAAATACGCAAAATCTATTTCCTTCCGTATTTAAATGGAAGATACAGCATAAGTTAAAAGCAAATATAGGGAGAAAATGAAAGGTTTAGTAATGTAAAATCTTTTTCATAAGAACTTTAATGTGCGAAAAATTGTTAAAATTTCATATATGTCGGATAAAAATCTAGCACTGCTGTGTGAAATTTAATTGTTGGCATTTTGATTAAATTTTTATGTGCGGAAATATTTAAGCTTGATATTTGTATATTTTTAGCCATTTTATTTTGACTCATTAATGTAAACCAGATTTTACTATTCGGAGTTTAAAATTATATTTTTCCAATTATCCAAACTGGACTATTGTAAAGTTACTTGCATCTCGTTTATGAAAAAAAGAATGAACGTTTTAAATGAACGTACAAAGTATATTTTTCCGTATTCGTTTTCTTTCCGGTAATCTTATCTATAGTTAGACAGAAGATTTTCTTTCAGAAAGTACAACATGTCAGGTAAAAGTTTTCTACATTCTGTCATTTTTCGTTCCCGAAGTTAAAGAATATATTTTATTTCTATCAGGTTACTACGGCTGAAGTAAAAGCTCAGAATTCGCCTCAGGGGTGCTTTGAATTGCGGTGACTTTTCAGATATAATTTTTCAAGAATAGCTGAGTAACTTTATAGTAGATAAATAAAATAAAATAAAATATGTTACAAAATTCGTCCATTAGAAATAACGCCAATTAATATAAACTACTAGTATGTTTCAATATCAAAATTCAAACACTCACATCAGTCATTTGATTGATTAATGATTTAATATTCCTTTTTACACATTTATATGAAACAGAACAATGCCTTATTAGTTTTTTTCCCCTATGTTTAATTTTAACTCTTTCGGGCCGAATTTTTTTTCAGTTTTTAGATAAAATTAATTTTGGGTTAATAACATTAACACTACCTATCCATATAGATTAATTATCGTTTAACGAATATTCCATCGTATGAAAGATAAAAAATGTTGTTGTTTTATGTAATATTCAATTAATATTCTAATGACAATAAGCTAAGGACGAATTTTTGGAGATGTTTAGAAAATATAGTATTACAGTAAGAATATATTACAAATACTTATATTGCAAATTTCTAATACATTTTGCGTTTTATAACACGTGATTCTTAAAGGAGAGTCACTTTTATTTTAAATTTAAAGAATGAAATATATGTTTAAAATATAAGAATTGCAAACGAAACAAAGAAAAGTAAGCAAACAATAATAAGTATTATTATTACTAAATGCCTAGACATAGATGAAGTCATAAATTAAATGCAGAGACTAACATTACTATATGTAAATAGTAGTAAAAGTATTTATTAAAATAAAATAATACTCCATTAAAAGACTTGTACTATTAATAGAACACCAAACGGTTAAAACTTGTGTTTTCATGATGATTTTTACATCTATTTGTGGAAAACTATTAAATCTTTTTTTTCTCTCTGCGAGAATTAAAATAGTGATGGAGATACTTGAGGTTTACACAAATATTATTTTCAACTTATACATTACACAATCTTGCGATTGTTGTGTTTTTGAACAGTCGATATCTGTTTTTTATGTCCTTTTTAACACTGAATTCGAAAATGATTTTCAATATTAATCGTTATGTAAGGAGTTTTTATAAATCAAAACTTACAAAGTTAAAAAAAATAGTAGATACTTTAAATTAGAGGTTATGTGTTTTTTAAATGTTCATCTACATTTTAGCACTGTATCTGAACATGACCTTTATTTTTACTTTCTTCTACTTTCAATAGAAGAAAATACTGTAATCGAAATATTTTCCGACTTCCGGTTTTCGACGGATTTACACGTTTTTGTGGTTAGAGATTACGAAAGTCATGTTTTTACAAAATTTCTGTCTGTCCGTATGCCTGTGTGTCTCTGTGTCCGTATTTCGCCATTTTACTATCTGAAAGCGTATGACGTTATGCATAGAATTGAACCAAATTTTTTGTGTTTGGCTATAGCCCGTTGGTCCTCCCTGAATCTGAAAAAAAATCGCCAAAATGGGCGCTGCAAGAGCGATTTTTGTGCCATTTTCAATATTATACCTCTTAAAAGTACATTATGAAGTTGTGCATAGAACTGAACGAAATTTTTTGTACAAGTGCTTGGCTATGGCTAGTAGGTCAGCCCTGAATTTGAAAAACAAAACATTGGAAGGGGGCGCTATAAACACGATGCCTGTATCATATTCATTGTTTTACCATCAAAAATTATATGAAGTTATGCATAGAACTGAATTAAAAGTTTTGTGTATGATTATTTTTGGTTATGGCAAGTAGGTTTTCCCTGAATTTGAAAAAAAAATTGCATATCATTTTTCTGGCATCGGCTCGTGCAGAGACTGAAACTCGTTTTTACTCCGATTAATTGATTGAAGCAGAAATTTCAGATGAAAATTAAAGTTGGTATAGTATTGAATTACAATTATTAAAGCATTAACATGGGTAACTATTTTTTTAATATTAAAATGTACATATGAGATAATGGAAAGTCTTGGGTCTGGCACATCCAACTAGTTTACCATAATGTAATATAAATTTTGCAAATAATAAATTTCGAAGTTGAAAACTGGAAAAGAAGGAAATTATAATATAGTTGTACGTCTTTTTAAATCAATTTCGTTTTATTTAATTTAATAACTTTTTTTAATCTGGGAATTCTTACAGCTACATATCTCAGGGGCTAGAAAAGATAAGGAGGAGTGAGGAGTATAAATTTAACCTTAAACTTTTTAACTTTGCAATTTCTGATTTGTGAAGCATTTTGAAGTGTTGATTAATAAAGGTCATTATGTAATTCAGAAAAAAATGAAATTAATTACCAAAAGCTAAAAAAAACTACCATTACATCTTCTTTATGGTATCAGTTTTCAGCATTATTTTATTTATTTATTTTTACAATTTACATTTTAAATTTATTTTCAAATATTAATTTCAAAAATTTTGAAATTTACATAAAATTAGAAGTAAAATTTAAATACAAAGGTCATTAAGGATTCAATGCTGTGAAGTAGATAAGAATAAATTATCAAAAGCTACAAAACATGAAATAACCCCGATTTCGAGAGCTAGTGTTATTTACATTATTTTTATATTTTTTTTCTTGATAGTATTAATATCAGAATAATAATCCAACTGTACACTATTTCTGTACGATAAATTTATCCAAATTTAGAGAGATGTCTTTTTACAGAAGATCATTGAAATTTCGATAGCAAATGTCATTTTTAACTCCTAATATTTTTTAAAGATTTTTTAAATAAACACAGAAAAATACATGACGTAACAAAATTTTTGCCTTGCATTTAGCATAAAATATGTAATATGAACTTAAAAAACATTCAGGTTTACTTAACCTCTTCAGACCTGAGCATAAAATAACTCTACTAATATGCATTTATTGCTTTTGCATAATCGAAATGACACCATAGATGACAGAAAGAGTGATTTTTGTGAAATCAATACTTTAGGGGACTGGTAATTTAGGTTTACAAATATGGATATAAAAGTACTAATACCCTTAAAACATCAGTTTAACTATCAGTAATATATATCTACTCAATAACAAAATTAAGGTCTTTAAACAAGTAAATGATCAACAAGTACTCAAAATTTTTTATTGTAAAGCATTTAAGTTCAATAATCATTGGCTAGAATGTCCTGAAGGTTTTTTCGAAACGCGGATGAAAATAATATTTAATTTATAAGGTAATATCCATCAGTGCTGAAATTTATTGGTTTTGTTTTAAACCAAAAAAACATTCAGCTGTATAGATGTTAAAATGCAAAATTAAAATGCCGCGTAAAAATGCAAAAAATTTGAACAGTTTAGTTTTTATGAGGAAAAGAATGGAGCATGGTCAAACTTTGAATGAAAAACGAAAAAAAAAAATATCTTATGTATGACACTTATTTAAATCCCCATATCTACTCATTTTTTCAAAGTTCTTAAAATATAAACTATACATTTAAAATACTCTAGATTTGCATATTTACATAGATGTTTTAATTTTATGATATAAAAGAACTGTTAAATAAATCAGCACTGCATTGAAAAACTGCTTTATTCGTGACATGGAATTGATCCATACAATTCTCAGAATGAGCTAAGATATTCATTTGCAAATATCTTTTATTTGTGTTTAGAGATGGTGATGTCATTACAATATGCTAATTTGGAGAAAGGTATATCATAATATGTGCGTGAGATATGAGTTTATTTTATATTTCTTTTATTTAGATTCCAGATACGAACTATTTTGAAAATATCTGCCCACTGATTTGAATTCTGCAGAGAAAATATATTTTTTGTTCAGAAGTTAAAAGTTCGCTATTAAATATGTACATTATATTTTCGACACTTAAATATCAATATTTCATAATTAAATTGCATTAGCATATTACGTATACAACTAAAGAGGGTGTGACTCCCCCCCCCCATTTTTATTTTATAAAAGTTACTACTATACGCCTCGCTTGTCCTTTGCGGCTGGTTCTTATTTTTCCGCCCCCCCCCCAATAAAAAACCTACTAAAGACAAAGGTATTTTAAACAGAATTTTATTTCAAAATATATATTAGACAAATGAATATGAAGTATATATTTTAGAAACAAACCGGGAAATTTTTTTTATTATTAAGACTAATTTTATAAGAATTTTTATGAAATTGCTGGAAAGCTTTGAAGACGTTCAGAAAGACACTCATAAAACTTAAATGTAGATATAGAAAATTAGTTATTAACTGTGCGACAAAAACACGCTAAAAACCACCTGGCGGAAAAATGTGAAGTTAGCATTCAATTTCAAAATTGACACTAGATAATGTAAAATATTGTTTCAAAAATTACAGTTCGTCCGTGTAAAATGATAAGTTGCATTTAAAAATAAAATTATTAAGAAGAAAGAAATCGTAAATATTTTATCTCCTATCGCCATCTTAAACTCGTCTCAATTACATGACCTACTTAGCTATTGTAAGACAGACACATAATTACTAATAAAACTGTCACAAGTGAGCAAAGTACAGTTTATTAAGTTATACAGAAAATTAAGTTAACGTATGCGCAATGTGTCAATCAGAATCAACAATTCACTGTGAATACTCATTGTGCACCGCGTAGCAAATTAAATAATGACATGAAAAAATAAAATTCTAAACATTTCATGTTCAAAAATAAATAAATAGATAAAAATAAAATACAATTAGAAGCATTCGAACAGTCAATTTTTAACTGCAGTACACATTTCAAAAAACAGAAATATTTGTAAGCATGAAATATTTTTTTAGCATGTAAATGTAATTCAGTGTTCTCAAGTTAAAAATACATGGAAAGGAAATCTGAAGAATGAAATCATTGTGTGCACTATAAAAAAAATAAAAAAAAAAGAGAGAGAAAACTAAAAAAAAAAAATCACAATTCAGCAAAAAATTTATTGAAATCAGCGAATGCGAGTTCTTTTTCTTACTGTTTTTAAATCACAAGAAAATCTTTCGAAGATTTTTGCTGCAAAAATAAGCGATGCAAAAAAGCGATATATTTCCAACTGAAGAATAAATTTTTTACGTAAAAGGGATGCCGATATTTCAAACTATACTAGTTTCTTTTAAATATTTTCCTGGTTTACTTCTTTGGTTTAAGAAGGAATTCTCAAAAGGATTTGATTTTATAGTTTCTATATTTAGACAAATACAAAAGTTACGACAATATTATTCATCCCTTTTTCATAAATTAAAAACCTCTATTTATAAAAAAAAATGCTTGATATTTGCATATTCAAATTACTCTGAAAAAGTATAACTAAGAATGAGAGAAATAAAGAATTTATTTTCATGGATGTGTATGTGTGAAGTATTTCGTACATCATAAAGAAATATATGAATGTATTAGTGGATGAATTTCGTTTAAAATATGACACCCGTGCTAAAAAATTGCAAAACTAAAAAATTTGATTTCTTGAGTCATGGCTGCCATTCTACGTGATTTACACTCCTCTAGCAATCACCTAAAGTAGACGGTAGTACAATGAAAATCCTGCAACCAGGTAGAAATTGTATTTGCAAAATGACCGTTGAGCCTAAAACAGCCTGAAACACGAGTTTTGACTTATGACACTTTTGTTGCAAGGGTTCGATATTTTTAATAAAATTTTTCACGGATGTTTAAGCTCTAAAGAAATGAATTCGTTTTAAAAAGCAATAGGCACATTTTTTTTTTACAAATTGATGCTTATTTTAAAATGGTATTTGATTATTTAATCTAAAACTTAATTAATTAAAAATTAAAGTTAACTTAAAACATACTTGAATTGCTTCGGCTGCAGTCGAGAAACGTACACACGAAATAAAATCTTCGAATACTTTACTCATTATGTGTGTAATCTCTAGAAGGATGTCCTAACTTTTCTGGGCTACAGTGTTTAATTTATTTAAGAAAATGTTTGTTTATCTTTTAAACTTATACTTTTAGTACAAATTGAATTTATTTTTTAATATATCTGAATGAAAATTGATTCAAATTTAAAATGTAACATAAATTTTACTCTCAATTATTGTTTTTTTTTTTTCAGACGAATGTTTATATTTCTAGTAAATCTGCGAATGTTCCCTATTTCGACATAAAAATGATGCTTCAAATTCAAAGGGCTATTCCTCTGTTAGTTTTATCGTAGAGAAATGTTTTTTTTTTTTTTTTTTTTTTTTTTTTTTTTTTTTTTTTTTTGTCGTACTTGATAGAGTAACAGAATATGTTTAACCATTTCCGTGACGCTGTGTCCAGTCAGGATATCTATTTTTAATTTCAAACTTCTAATCGGCACCAGTAATGTTTTAATAAAATTTTGCTTTTTCTGTTAAATCCTAAATTAAGGGTTTTTTAATTTCTCAAAATGTTGTTTCTACATTCCGGTTTAATTCGATAATTTCTCATTTCCTAACAAAATTTGCACGTGCCGAAAAGGGTTAATAAGTGACATACCAGCAGACCTGCCGGCGTTGCCTAACTTCGTGATGAATGACTCCTAAATTAAATTCAAATTTTGAATGTTAAGACTATATTTCATCTGAATTGAGTTTTTTAAATGAAAAGATATTGAATTGAAAGTACATAATACTTGTAATTTTATTTTCGGATTTTTTTTGAATTTGATTTTTGGAGTCTATGTGCACCGAAAGCAAGCAAAACTGCGACTAAAGTCAGGTTTTTACTGTCTTTGTCAAAATTTCGCCAAAAAAAAAATCTACACGTTTGAACAATTTAAATTTTTTGTAGGTAATGTACTATTTGATGTATTGAGATGCTCTAAAATGATTGTGTGAAAATTCGGATGTTTACTGGCTTTCATCGTAGGAACACTGTAAAAAAATGCGTTAAATTTACAGCAAAAACGCTGGCAACCTTGCTGCCAGCAGTTTTTGCCGTTAATTTAACTGAATTTTTTTTTTACAGTGTAATTTTTTTTACGCTGTTAATGGCTCGTAAAGACCTGCGATTGCATGTGTATTTGAAGCATTAAAAATCATATATTTAGAAACTAATTGATTAGAAGAATATTTTAGCTTTAAGTATACTTTTTTGGTTTGTTGTAAACTCTAAACTTGGGCTTTAGAGGGGCAACACCGCAGCAAAAAAAAAAAAAAAATTTTTACGTGATTCGTCAAAATTTCTACACATTTTATTTTCTTAAAAATATTTTTACCCATAAGAACGTTTCAAACTTTTTTTAGTTGATGTAAATATGGTTTATTGATACACTCTGAAACGATTGTGCTAATGTACGGATGTTCAGTTATATTGTTATCATAGTTTTATCGTGGATAAATTATTCTCTTCGTAAGGCGCGAAGGGACCTGAATTCGCCGGTGTAATAGTAAGAGTTGAAATTCACATTTTAAAAAAACCTATTACATTGTTCATTACACGTTAAAAGATTTCAGTTTTAATAAAATATTTTTGGTTTGCCGCTAGTTTTAAAACTGCATACAGGGCAGATTTGTAAAAAGGAAGAAATAAGTTTTTAATGCTAACTGTGATAGTTTTTTTTTCATGAATCGATTGTGGCATTTGAAAGATAAGAGTTCAATCTTTTAGAACATATCTCCCGTTCTTAACTTTACGAAGTGATTTGGTCCATGTTAATTAATAAATAATGACAAAATATTCTCGAAATTTCCTTTATCGGTTTTCATTTTCAACTAATATAAAAGAAGTTAACAAAGGAAAGTAAGTGATAATATATTTTTAACATATTATATATACTAGAGTTTTAACTTAGTTTGGTAGTTTTCTGGTGTGTTCGTAGTCATATAAACGTACGTAGCACTTACCGTCTCTGGTCTTCAATCTGTCTGTATATCTGTCTACCTATAACTGTGAAAAATTAACCAATCGAATGGACTGTAATTTTATATAGAGGATCGTTTCAAAATTTTATCAAGTCATTCAAATATGTTGAAAATGGAATAAAAACTCAAAAGGTATAAATATTTTTTACTGTGTTCTATTACATCCTATAGCACATCATTGAGAGGCAATGATTCAAGATTGCCATAGTGATTACGACCTATTTAAGTAGGAGTTCTTTTATTTCCATGCTACTGAATTTAATTTTTAAATAGTGATAATAAAATTTGTATTTATGCATTTTTGATATATTTGCCACAGCTATGACAGCGAGATCGAAATATTTATAAAAATAATTATAGTACAAACATTTGTTATGTTTCACGTAAAAGTTCTGACTTCTTATACATATCTCAATTTTTCAAATTATTTATTTACGGTACTATTTCATTTTGGTCTTAATATATTTTTTTTGCTAGCATCTACATATCAGAATGGTAACAACAAATATTTTTAAAGATAAAAAAAAACATAGTCAAGTAAAGATAAATTCTTTTACAGACGGATTATAGATAATTAATTATTTTTAAAGATTAATTTAAAAATAATTGTTTAATAGTAATTTTCAATTACGACATTAATTCTTCACTATTAACTGGTAGTTAATTCTCACCTAAAAGAATTTTTTTATGTTTGTGATAGTCATGTATAAGTGTTAATTTTAATTTGAAGGAATTTTTATTCATTGAACATTTCGAAACAATTTAAAATATTAATCTTTTCAAAAATTTGTAAAAAATATTTTCAAAATGCTGAAAATTTGAATTTTAAATGGAAATAAATCCTCATAAAATGTGTAAATAAAAAAAAAAATAAAATTCAGCCTGCACACCGGGAACGTCAAACGTATAAAATGATAAAAAATTGCTTAAATTCCTATGTATGATGTTTGCTTCCATACAACTTTTATTTGGAACAGTTTTGATCAAACTTAATATTATATATCTCTTAAAATCATTATTCGATTTAAAAACTATTTACATTACGTGTTTGTAAAACATTTTTGCATAATACCCCCGATTTTGCTCAACACCATCAATTTTACGTGTAGCAGTTTTCTTAACATTAGCGAAGAAATACCCTAGGTCACAAAAAATTCATTGTCAGCGGTGTTGACAGCGTTAGATACTTTTTTTAGAATAAAGAGATACTCGAAAATTTCGAAATCTACTTGACATGTAGGTAATATCAGAATTTAAATGAATTGCTCTTTCTTGAATATAACAGCAGTTTATAATGCAGTTTACAACACATTTCCTTTTTCAAAAAAAATATTTTCCAGGAATAAGTTTTTACAGATTTTGGCTGTTTATGGTTTTAAGAATAAATCATTTCTTCCAATTTTGTTGTGAAAAAATAATAAAAAAATCTCTTTGAATTATTAACCACATTGTACTTTTTAAACTATTTTAAACTAATTAGGAACAGAAGTGCAGACGATGATAATATGTATTTTTTTCACTTTTCAACCTTTTCATAGTTGTTTGTCTTTTTCAGATTTCAAAATTTAATGTATGCTTTTAAAGTATACTCTTCGGTGGTGGCATTTCCCTAAATAAATCAGCATCTACTTCGATAATATCTATTTGTAAATTCTAAGATCTTCAATATAAACTCTTCGTTTGTTACATTCCACGAATTCACAATTCTATTAATGAAATGTCGTTTTGATATTTCATCGCTTACTTAAAATAAGAATTTTCGGTTTGTTTGACTACATTCGTGTCACTAGAGGCTCAGTCTCATCAAAGGTAAAATTTCTAAACGATAAATATTTCTCAAAGGGTTTCAGCAAAATGGCGTGCAAGTTTCTTTGCTGCTACTTTTCAGGAAGACGTTTGAAAATACCGCATCACTTTGATCACGAAGAGATTATTTTTAAAAGCCCGATTGCGTTTTGTACAAATTCAATCATCATGGAAAATGATATAATTTATTTCGATTGAATTGTAAAAATTTTCTGACTTCTTATATTAAGTACTTTTGACTTCGAAAGGGTGCGATAACTAAGTAAATTAATTTGCTAAATTCACTTGCGATGCTCCTGTGGTGATAGAAAAATCTAACAAACATTGAATTAAATAAATAAGCAGATTATGTGAATAAAAAAAAAATATCACGGAATGGAAAAAGATTGCAATGTTCCGTTTTAGATGGGAAAATGTAATTTACTATTATTACTTTGTCTTTCTTGACATAAAAGTATCCCGAGGAAAGGAGAAAAAACGAAAATAACGCAGAAATTTACTCAGAAGTAAAAAAATTCAAAACTTAAAAATGCAGTTGTTTAAAAACTTTTTAAAACAGTTTGAAACCTTTAAAAATAAAACATGAAAATCATCATTATCATATTTATCTTCTTGTTTTGCTTTCCTTTATCGTTTGGAATTGATACCAATGTTTATTTTCAGCATCCTACTCTGTATTTTACTTAGATATTATAAGTATAATAATTTTTACAGTTTAAAAATTCGTCTTTTTTATGCTTTTATTTGTTTTTCCACTACCATTGTGAAAATTTTCAAAAATAAAAATGTCCTTCCAATTGAAACGTTATACAAGCTGAAAGTACATAATGTTAATAACATTCTGTTGAAAAAATATACACATATTATTGCCTTTAAAAATTGTGTTTTTTGATACTTTTGTTAAATTTGTAATATTTTAAAAAATGTTTTTATTTGCCCAAACCGCTTTTATAATATTTCTTTACCTCATTTAAAACATTTTTGTTATTGGAACTATATGTCTATGACTTTAGATTAAAAAATTAGCCATTGGCCACCGTTCAGAGTGGCTTCACAGTATTCACTTTTTAATAGATATTATGATAGGAACAGTTATTTGTTTTTTCTACTCTTCATTATTTAAAGAGACTCCGATGCAAGATTCTCGCTGGTTTTTGAATAACATTAGCGATTTGACGAATAAGAAATAAAAAATAGCCGCCAAATTAAAAAAAAAGTTTGCGAAATAGATTTGGCGTGAAACTCTGAAAAATTTACCTTTCATACCTTATTGTATCCCTGTTTTCAAAATGTTCTAAAATAACCGAATGTTATGTAATTGCTTATAAAATTGAAATTCGGTTACTTAAACCACTACAAATGAATAAATTCTAATGTATTCTAAGTGCTAATAATGTGTAAATGTTTCAGACATTCTTTTGGCAATATAATAAATATTATACGAAGCTATCATTGCTTTAGCGTTGTTAAAACATATGTTAAAAATTCCTAGGAAATTTCAATTCGATAGAAAAGTTTTAAAATCGATGGAAAAAAAATGACCGGTCAATGATTGCTTTGTATGCAACTTAATATATATTGCAAATAAATATATATTGCATAATAATTTTTTAGCTTGTCTGTTTCTCACTGAATTGATGTTGCGTCGGTATTTCTAGAAAATTGAACAATGTAAATGGCACGGTGCGGTTTAATTTGTAAACTGACATCCAAACAAACATTCAAAAACATGGATAAGAGTCTCCACCGTGTTGTTACAGACATACATACACAAAAATAGTAAAAATTGACCCCTTGCAATTTGGCGAATCTGCTAGTTCTTTTATTCGCCAAATGGATAATTTTATCCCGATTTCGTGCAATGGCGAGCGACAGCGTGAACACTGCTACTGATTATCCATAAAATATTAAGATTGGATGTCTATTACGGAAGTAAAAACACTAAGTGGACAGATTTTAATCAATAAAAAAAGGATTTTGATGATAACTCTTTGTAATTTCAAAATTCTTTAAAGCACAGAAACTCTCCGTTCGTTACATTCAAAGAAATCTAATTTCTATTAATTAAATGTTGTTAAATCTTTCAGCGGTTGCTACAAACTTAATTTCTCGGTTTGATTAACTACATTCCTGGAAGTTAGGCTTTAGTTATTCCTTAAATAATGTAGCAGTTTTCTTTGCTGATATTCTTTGGGAAGACGTTTGAGAGGCACCGGTACATTTTGATCATGATGAAATTCTTTTTAAGAACCCTATTGCTCTTCTCAGAAATTAAATCTTACTGGAAATGATTTAATTCATATCGATTGAACTGTAAAAGGCCTTTGAATTCGATTTCAGAAGGAGACAACCATGAAGTAAATTTCTTTCTATCTAAAGTGCTCCTGTGGCATTTGAAAACTATAATAAAAATTGAATTAAAGGAATCAACAGATTACATGCATAATAATATTATTCCTAAAATGTACGGAATAGTAAAAGACTGCAAAGTTCTTTTTTGGACAGGTAAATGTGATTTTTTAATAATACTTATTTCTTCATGACATAAAAATAACATGAGAATAAAAAATAACATGAGAATAGGGGAAGTAACGAAAACAACTCTTAAGTTACTTAACTTCTGTCCAAAACTTAAAATTACAATTGGTTAAAAACTGTCGAAACAATAAGACAACATTTGAAAGCTTTGAAAATAAAACATAAAATATATCGTAATCATATCAATCACTTTCATTTACGGCCTGTAATTTATACGAATCTTTATTTTCAGCAGGTTACTCCATAATTTATTTAGAAATTATGCTAAGAATTTTAAGTAATGAATTGAATGTAAACGAGAGTTTTAATATCAAAATTCCAATTTTGTGCTTGGTATCTGACAATTAAGTTATGTTCCATACAGTTTAATTTTTTTTAAGTTATTTTCATGTTTTTATTTATTTAGCCATATTTTGAGGCGACACATGATACAAAGCACATAATGTGGTTCCATAAAGTGTGTTTTTTAAACTTTAAAAAACAACAAAAAATCTCTTTCCCGTTGAAATTAGGCAAAAAATGAATGTAAAATTTGTTAATAACATTCTGTTGAAGAAGATATATCTATTACTGCCTTTTAAATTTGTATATTCGTTTTTTTGTTTGTTTGTTTAATAGATAAAGCTACAAGAATGAGTAACAAGCTACTAACACATTACCTATATTCCGAATAATCCGACTCTCTAGAGAAATGGAAAAAATGAAAAAAAAATAATACCGGACACTTTTTAAACAATTTCACAATGATTGTTTTTTTTTAACGTTTTAATGGATCTTAAGACTCCTAAAAATCTTAAAACTCAACTATAAGTAACACATTTACTGGCGGAATTTTTATCAAGAAAATAATCGACTTTTAAACTAACTTAAATATTTTGTATTTCTAAGGTTTTTAGAGTATAGAAACTTTTCGATACCGTTTGCTAATGCTAATCCAATGGAAGAAATTTATAAAGATATCTGTGTCGCAGTTCAATATTTTATTTTATTTTATTACGGGAATTTTTATATCGGACACTTACATTTTCGTAACCGGTTTCGAAACTGAAAGTATCCTTGTTAAAAAAAAACGTGCAGTTAAAAAAAAATTGGCATTTGTATAGATCGATTTCAGTTGTTCAATGGGGAAAAATCATTTAAAAATATTAAAATTTAACCTAGATATCTTTTTAAGTTTCTTCCTTTTGCTTCCATTAGCAAGTGTGTCTTTTTACATTTCTTAAGTTGTCTCTTAACTGATTAGATCCGAAGCCTCCATTTGAGAAATTTCTTTTTACTCGGAATTGCGGAATCCAAATTTTAAAATTAGAAAAAAAGTATTATTACTTTATGTAATAACGAAGAGTCGGTTATCGAATAAAACAAAAAGTAAAATTCAGAATTTTTGATAGGAATTCAGAATTTCTGAATAAAAATGAAATTCCTGAAATCCACGCTTTGGAATAAGGAATGAAGAAATCACATGATTTTTTTGTGCAATTGGCTTCTCATTCTTCGTTCGTTTTTTGTTGCAAGAATTAAAACAATACTAGCAATATTTTAAGAAAAACGTGTAGATGTTAAGAATAAATGTAAAAATATCACATAAATTTCTACAATGATTAAAATCATTATAATTAATATATTAAAAAAAATACGAAAAAAATCGCGTTTGTGTTTGATTACCGCTTATATTTTAAATGTAAAATTGTTTCAATGGAAAAAATAAACATAGCTTTCATATGTGATAATGTTGATAATACTATGAAATCAGAAAAAAATTAAATTGTTTTAAAGGTTAAGTTTAATTTCAAAGCAAATCGTTTAGACATTCAAATTCCTATAAAATCCGGAAATTAATATCGTTTGTATAATACTTTACTACATTTTTTTTTAATTAAAAACGATGTTCTATAATATATTTTATTACTAAGAGATTATTAAAATTTATCTGATAACCTATTACCTTTCAGTAAATAAAAGCAGTTAGATAGTAAGTAAAGATAGTATGATAGATTCAGTAAAGATAGCACTGAAAATAAAAATCAGTGCAATGTCATAAATATGAAAAGGAAAATTTTCAAAGATGGATTGCTCGTAAATCTATCTAACTGGTCATTAAAGAGCTCGTAGGATTCCAACACTATAGTCCATTTACTTAACGGAGGAGGTTCAGTTCTCCGACTGGCCTTGCATGCTATGGTGAAAATCACTCGCCGCTCTTCTTTTTTTCCCACTGCTGTTCCGCTATGACAGTTCGGTCGGGAGCCGCGAAGACACATATTTGGTGCTAATTTCTCCATTAAATTTTATGCATTAGCCCAGGTTTTACCTGGGTTTGAATGATATTTATTAATGGATATACATCGTGAAATTTATCCTATATATTTTTTTCTAAACATCATTATGCTGGATTTTTTTTCGATACGTTTAATATTTACTTTTAAAATATCCTCTAAGACATCTTTTAATTTTTCATTCAAAAGAAGTGTAAATGAACAACATTAGTGCAATCAATCAACTTTTATTAATTATAGAGTTAGTAGATAAATAATTTTACCCCTTGTCAATAACTCCCCCCCCCCTCCCTCCTGCTTCCTCTTTGAAAAAAAATTCAAAGCTTTATTTATTTAAAGGTGATTTTTTGATGCAGAATCAATAATGATATGAGACAATAACAACTTAGAACAGTCAGTGAAAGATAAATTGCATAATTTAAGTAAACTTTTATTAACAACTTAATCATAAATATTTCTTTTTAATTTTGACAACTGAACATGAGGTCAGGGTACAAAAAAAGCACACGAGCGTATATTTACGATAAAATTTGTAATAAAATAATTATTTTGTATTTATAGTTTTATTGTATAAAAGCATAAAATTTTCATGATGCTTGGTTTTATATCCTTTAATCCCGTATTAATCCTTTCCGTATGTGTGTGCCCAGGGGAGGGGATCTTTCTAAAGGAACTTAACTCACATTTACGGGAAAGTTCAAAGAGAACCACAGAATAATCTGAATTATTAGGTCGACGAGCGTAATTTGGATTTTTCTATAGTTAAGTCTATGGGGACATTTTTTACAAATTTCTTGCTTTAATTTTATATATATATATATATATAATATTATATATATATAATATACTTTTTTTTCTTTTTTTTGCATGGGATAACTGGGAACGATCTATAACCGAGCTAGTTTTTACTTTTTCGATTTTGGTAACAGTTTTGTATATATATATATATATATATATATATTATAGTCCTTTTAAATAGTGGAGGCACTTAACTTTCCTTTACCTTTACCAGCCATAACCGAATTAATATATATAAATAATAGTACAAGTGAATGTTATATAAAGAAAAACCAAGCTGTTATATTAATTTAATTTCATATTTTCATTATTACTTGTTGTATGCATTAAAATGGGGGGGGCTGCTGATGAAGGGGTGAAATGGCTATTTCGTAGTCTTCGAAATATTACACTTGTAGGATCAAAACCTGAGTGTAACTTAAATAGTTTCTGGTTCTTTTTTAATTTTATCCTTGCAAGTTTCATTACATTTTGCTATAGTTTAGCAATTAAACTTGACATTTTCTACAAATTTCGGCAAAATCTGGAACCGCATTAGCCGATCCATTGAACAAGACACTGAATTAAATTATTAGATATATATTACCAAGGATCTGTTTAGTACGAATTCAGGTCCTTAAAAGGATCTTTCAGTATTATTTTTTATCTTATAACAATATCTTTCACCTTTTTTCAATCTTAAAACAGTCCTTCACACATTCGTTCGAGTTAAAACAAGATAATTCATAAAATTCTTTGCTGCATGAAGGACCCTTCTGAATTTTTTCATCTTAAAATAGGATTCTGCACAATCTGATGACTGGTGTATGTTGTGTCTATTGATATTATTTGTGAAAACGTGCCAATTGTGGATGGCAAGCTCCTTAGTTACGTTACAACCCCTTATCTTATGTTACAACCAAAGACCTTTCTTTGGTTACAACCTATAACACCTACATAATAGAATCGTCCAAAATTACTTCATTATATTTCCACGTGCCAGAGTACCAGAGCTTGTTGGATTATACACTTCTCTTGGTATCTTTTATTTCTGCGCTTTATTTTTACGATGGGCGCAGGTAAAAGGCGAAGTAGCCTCACGAAACAAAAAATTCAAAATAAATGACGTCAGGCATCTTCTTCTTGAAGCTCTCGGACGTGTAACTGTTGAAGACTTGAGAAAATGCGTGAAACATTTCGAGACATTACAAGAAGATTTTATTAAAGAAGGTGTAAGAGATGAAAAGCTTCAACCAATCGTAATTAATTTACAGGATGATAGTGAGGGTGAAAGTGAAATTGAGGATTATTTTCCCGTTTTCATGACATAAAAAAAATAAAATAGAATAAACCCATAAAAAAAATCCTTTTGAGGACTAAGCTCTATCCAGGACTAAAAAAAAAAGAAAAGAAAAATCATAAAACAATTATTACACTCCACAAATTCTCATTTCTCTACATCCCATTCCCCCTCTCCACAAAAGGCTGAAATTTTTTTAACGTCTGAGTGGGCTGTAACAATAGCCAAGACGTTCTTCTCTCTAAGCTGGTAGACGGGAGGCGCTGGGTTTGATAAAAAACGCGCTCGTCGGCCTAATAGTTCAGAGTACTCTGTGGATCTCTTTGAACCTTCCATAAATATGAGTTAGGTTTTTTTAGAAAGATCACCTTTCCCCAGAGCACACACGCACACACAAAGCACACCCCACTAAGGCATACATTCCACATGTAAATTATCCGTAGCATAAATAATACTGAGACCGACAGCTGAATCACGAATTTAGCAAGGTTTTTCCAACAACCGATTAGCACATTTTGCATACTTTTTCTTTTGCCAATTAGCAAATTCTCCATTTACCATAAAACTAAAGATTATTATTTGAAAAAGGATAATTTTTTTTTTTTTTTTTTTTTGCATTAATCGAAAAACAAAATAAAGGATTCAGAACCAAGCATCATAGAAATTTCATGCTTTATACAATAAAACTATAAATACAAAATAATTATTTTATTACAAATTTTAACGTAAGTATACGCTCATGTACTTTTAGCTCACAGGCTATCATAGCCTGAGAGCTTATGTGCCCGTCCGTTCTGTATGTACTTTCGTACGTGCGTTCGTGCGTAACGCGATAACTCATGATAAAAATATCCGATTCACTTGAAATTTTGTATGTAGGTATATCCTGACAAAGCGCTTCCCTGATTAGTTTTTGGAGTTCATTCGATATGTATAAGAGGGGGAACGGGGGGCTCATGCCCCTACCCTTAGTTGATATAAATGGGATTTTCATGCAGAATTAAGTTTTCGTTCAAAATTTAGATTAGGATCATTCTGATGTGTCGATTCCGTGACTGTTATTAGGTGTTCTTTGAATAAGTATAAATAGGGGGAACAGGGGTTCTAATCCCCCCCTTAATTTATATAAATGGGTTTTTCAAGCAGAATTTTCAGATTTCGTTCAAATCTCTGAATAGTTTTGGAAGTTTAATGGTTAAGTATAAAAGAGGGGGATAACTCCTTTTAAATTATATAAATGCTTAATGGGTTTTTATTAAGAATTATCTCATTTGCTCTGAATTTTGGACATAGATTTTTTATATGATAAAGCATGTCTTTGATGGTATAGGAGGTTCAATGATTAAGTATAAAAAAAGAGGAAAGGGGAGAGCTGTTTCCCCTTCTTAATTTTTTTTCGAACGGAATTAACCCTTGAAAATATAAGGCTTTAATGTACAATTAGTATTTGTAGCCTGTGAGCTCAATGCCATCAGTTTAACTGGGCAGTATTCTTTATTTGTTCTCTGACCTGTTGTTTAGTTTAACTGACTTAAGTCAATATCAAAAAGAAATATTTATGATTAAGTTGTAAATAAAAGTTTATTTAAAGTAGGCAATTTATTTTTCACTGACTATTCTAAGTTGATATTGTTTCACATAATTATTGATTCTGCATTAAAATTTAGCTATAAATACATAAAGCTTAGAAATATTTCAAAGAGGAAACGGGGGTTGGAGGGAGGGGGGGGGGGGAGTAAAGTACAGGGGGAAAATTATTTATCTACAAACTCTATGACTAATAAAAGTTGATTGATTAAACTCATGTTGCCCATTTACACTTCCTTTGAATGAAAAAATAAAAGATATCTTATAGGCTGATATTTTAAAAGTAAATGTTTAATGTATCAAAAAAAATCAAGCTTAATGATGTTTAGAAAATAAATGCAGGACGAATTTCACGATATATATCCACAGTGCTGTAGTTGGAAAAAAATATTTGTGGGAACTTATTTTATTTATTTATTTATTTATTTATTGATTTTTTAGAGTAGATGTTGATGGTACCGGATTTTCACGTACCCAAAATCCATTTTAAAACATTTAGTCAAAAACCGACTTTTTTCAAGACAGAAACGTAACTATAATGTTTAAATTTAACAATCATAATTATTATATTATAGTTATTATAGCTCTATAGTTTTATTTTAACTCTTTAGGCTCTTTTCTAGTCTCCAGTTTCAATAAATTTGATAATTATCATCATAATTAATGACAATAATTATCGCTTTGCTCGGGGAAAAAAAATTAGTGCACGTGCGCGATATTTTAAATTATTTTACAGTAATAAACCAAATATTTCTGGGAAAGGTGTTCCCACCCAATTACAGCACTGCATATCCATTAAATAAACATCACTCAAACCCGGGTAAAACCTGAGCTAATGCACAAAATTTAACGGAGAAATTAACACCAAAAAATGCTTCCCCCCTGACTCCCGTGGGGAGAACTGAGCCGCCTCCGTTAAGTAAATGGACTATAATGGAAAATCTCACTTCAAGGTAACTGATAAATGGTGAAATAATGTTTCATCTATTACTGTTGTTTTTATTTTATTTTTTGTGCCTAAATTAATTGCACCTGAATGAATGGTTCAATATGAAATATAAATTTCAGTCTGAAAATCTGAAATATTTATTTTTGAAATTAATTTTTGTTTAATCTTTAAAATGCTTGCTTATCTTTTGTAACTGAACAAGTAAAGCTTTCGTCGTGTTTTATAGTAAAAAAATACTTTGAGTGTAACATGTTAAATATTAAACCCATTTTTACATGGATTTTTTAAAAGTCCTAAAAAATTCCTGGTCGTAATTAAAAGTAGTGAAATTACAGTATTCGTTACTCTTTCTGGCAATTTATAGCGTAGTAGTCTGTATTTAGAAAATTAACATGTAGCGAGAAATGTAGTACAAAAAGTGAGTAGATTTTAGTGAACAGTGGCGCTACTTTTTAAAAATGAAACATTCTTTTAATTACGTGATCGTAACTTGATTATTTTACACAAAATGTGTTCTACTTAAACATTTGCAAACATCAAAAATTCAGTGCAGCATTTAAAAACGCATCGTGAGATGCTATAGTACATCTCACAACACTTTGACACTTGCAGGTAAATACAAATTTTATATAAATCTAATAAATCTAAATCAAATAAATTATTTTTCTGCTTGGAAACATTTGAATTAATTACTTATTATAAAAGACTAAATCCCACTTTTCTTCTTTTGGTATTGATTTGTTTGCTATTTGTTCTTTTTTATGATTCTGTATATAAAAAGTAAAAACAGTACCATATTATAAGATCCCTAATTTGTACGTCTGTCCTTCTTGCTGGAACCATTTGTATTACTTATCTATTACTGTGAATTAAAGACTTTTCTTTTTCTTTTGCTATTGCTTTATTTACTATTTATTCTTTTATTATGGTTTTGTACTTAAAAAAGTAAAAATGGACCATTATAAGATCACTAATGTGTCTGTCTGTCTATATGTCATAGCCATTTTACTCTTAAACTGTGGAAAAGTGGAAAGTTGATATCGACTGATGTAATAAAATCTATTGACCAAACTATTTATAGATTATTAATCATTCACATATATATAGTTAAAATGTAACGGGGCTAATTAAGTTACTTGAAAAGATAATAATCATGAAAAGGTATCGTGTGAAATCTCTTCTAACACCAAATTCAAAAATACATTTGATTAAGTTTTAAGTATTATATTTTCAGAGATAACGCTGGAAATATAATGTGAAAATATGTGCGTCAATTCTACTTCTGAATCTACTATATTCCGAATCTGAAAAATAGAGGCCGTCGAAGTTTATTTAGACCTTGCAGAAAAACTATACCGATGATCGTTTCGATTTTCGATCGTTTCGATGTTCGTTACCGATCTGACGTAATAAAAGAGTTTTATAAAAAGTTATTTTAATGGTAATTATAAGTACCGCCGGTAAATGAAGGGTTAATTCTTAAATCATATGGTTTGACTATCGAGATATTGTTAAAAGCACGGTTACTAAAGAAATTTATATTTTTCCTAAGATATGAAACATTATTTATCGCAGCTAAGCATTATGAATACCATTTTAATTAAATTCTATTAAAATATAATATTTAATAATAAAGACGATTCTATAGCACCATAGATAGCAGCTTTATTTTTAGGCGCGCACGTAATTATGTAAATACGTCGCACCTATAGTCGTTGTTCACACTGTCTGACTGTCGGCATATAACGACGCAAAAACTACCCAACCGAATCATTTGAAATTTAAAATATATAATTATTGCATAACTTTGTCGAGTCATTTCAAACTATATGAAAATCGTATGTACAGTTCAATTACAGGTGCATTCAAAATAAATTATTCCGTTTCATTAGGGTCAATAGGAAAAAATAGTTTCAAGTGCATTTTAATGATGTTACACTCTTTCGAACATAACACAATTCATATGCATCTATGTGTCCTATACTAAAGTGTACATTCTGTACAATCTTCGGTGCAAAGAATAATTTTTAATATACATGGTCACAAAAAAGTATTCAACTGCATAATCGTTTAGGTGGGAAAATTGTTTGGGGTACTTTTTAATTATATTAAAATATTTCACATTTTATAAAATTGATATGCGTTGCATAGGTTTACTCCAACTTAATTCCTGTATATTAGAAAACATTTAATATTTACTCGAGATTCGGGTACTGTTTTGTATCCGAAGTACTAAATCTGTATATTTTAAAAACTGCCTTATCGTCTGAGTTGCAATTTCAGTCTTGCTTATTTTGATTATTCTTAAACGATTTGATTTCTTTATCTAGAGGTGTCTATGAAAAGCGTATTTAATTTGCATGTGAAAATATAAATCACGTATTCCATTTTCAATTAATATTTAAAGCCTTTAAGCAATGTTTAGAAACTTCTCCGATAGTCAATTACAAAGACAAAATTCATTTTTCTTTAATTTCTATTTTATATATTTTTATTATGCATATATAAATCTAGCCTGAAAAATTTGGGTTGTGTCATGTTCATTAACTTTTCATTATTAATTAGAATGTGCTTTGTTGCGCTGATTCATAAAATGACGTACATTTTTTACCATCACGTAAGGATTTCTGAAAATTGTAAATTTAAAAGATAAAAAGTCAAAAATAGCTGATGAAAAGTTCAAATCGGATGCTCTAAAATAAATGTGATTGTTGTCTTTTTTTATAAATAATTTTTATGTAGTTTTTGTCACTGAATGACCTTCATTTTCAACCGTCACGTTGAGATTTTTCGTAAATCTTAAATTTCAAAGCTAGAAAGTACAAAGATAAAAGTAAACCCTCTCTCATATCCTCACCTTATCAATGATGCGTTTAGCTGTAAGAGATCCAAAAATTAAGATAAAAATATTGAATAAATTATTGAAAAAAATAATATAAAATTGAGTTAAAAAATTAACATCAATTTTATAGTTCAGATTTTTGCTATTTTTGTATATTAATTTGAAATTTACGATTCGCAAAACATGCTGATGTGATGTTAAAAATGAAGTTAGATTTTAAATTCACGGCTAATATGTACGTAAATATCAATTATCAAAATCTTAAAAACACAAGCATCACATACATTTTAGAGTAATGTAATTTTTGCATTTTTTTTTAATTTTCACCTTTCAAATTTATGATAAGCGAAAGCTCTTGATATGATAGTAAAAAATAAAAATAATTTTTGGGTCCATTGCTACAAAAATACACACAAAACAAGTATTAGATGAAAAAAACTTTACCATTGCCATTTTTTGAACACGTATCTGATAAAATATTCTTCCTTGTATACATAGTCGAGAAGTTGCTGCATAAAATCTTGTATTTGTTTGAAAAAAATCTAAAAGTAAGCCGTGAGTAGTGGCTTGATCAGTAGCGGCAGGTACTGCTAAGCGGAGGGGTCTTGGTTCGAATAGTGGTAAGACATGGGTGGTGTGTTGTCCCTTTGTAGTGAAATGAATATGTAATGAATATGTGAAATAAAATAGTACTGAATTGTCTCTGTGTGTAATGGATCACTCGAGGCAAAAGCCATAGCTGCTATAGGCCTCAAATCAACGTCAAAATAAAAATAAAAAAAACCGTGAAAATTGGTAGAACTTTAGCGCAGTGTTATTACGGTCACTCTGCTTCTGGATTTCCCTTTGGCAATGTTAAGTCTATGCACTTTTGAAGCACTTTTATACTCAAAATATCTCCTCAGAAATGTAATATTTTAAACTTTTTTTTCTGTGTATTCTTCTTTAGGGATCTCTGTTTTTTTCTTTGCTTTCAAGATATATCTAAAATCTACGCTTAATTTTATGTAAAGTGTTAAAATTTTACTCCCAGTTTGTCCGTTTTAAATCAGAAAATACTAAATTAAGTTAAGATTTTATATGTACTTTTAGAGATAAGAGAAAAAGAGACATTATATAAGACAAGAACACTGAAAAGAGAAGTTTAAAATATTAATTTCCTGAAGAAATATTTTAAAAAGGCATATAAAAAGACATCAAATCCCTAGAGACTTAACATTGCGAAAGGGGAATTCGAAAAATGAGGGACTAGTACTCTTAATATACCAAACTATGATCTTTCGTTTTGATGAGATTCTAATTTATAAAGTAAACTAATTGCAAAAATTGATTATTATCAGCATTTACATTTTGAAAAATGAAAAAAAAATTAAGAAACATTGTATTCTTTTGTAAGAAACAAGTAAAACTTTTATAACAAAGTGTACTTAAAAAAAAAGTAATCGTCCATTCGATTCATTTAATCAGCTACAATTTCCAGGTGGAACAAATGACACTCTCGGACGGAAACTTTCTTTTTCAGTTTATTTCTTTCCCAAAGATATAGAACATTGGTGATTTTGTCCGTATGGTTAAAGAAAATGTGGAAAATGAAATTTCCATAGCTTTTTATTTATTTATTGTTTCAACAAAGAATGAGAAAACAAATCATATTATGCTACATTCTGAATGTCGACCGTTATGAAAAAAAAATATATATATATGAGGACGTGTTACCCTTTGTCTTTTTAATGTAGGCATTAAAATTATACTTTGAATAAAATAATATATTTTTTAAATATATACATATATATATAACGTGACATTTAATTGCGTTCGTAATTATATAAATATGATCCGCCTATAGCCGCAAAAAACTACCCAACTGAATGGTTTTGAAATATTATGTATACAAACGTTGCATAAATTTGTTGAGTCATTTAAATTTTATTATAATCTAATTAAAGCTTAATGAGTTAATAATTAAGGATTTCTTCATTTATTTTTAAATCCCATCAAAAATATTTTATTTAGTGATATCTCTTGATGGTTTTAGGTTACCATAGACATTATTTAAGATGAGATCCCATTATCTTCATACTACTGTATTTAATAAATATAATAGTTATAAATTTTGTATTCATGATTTATTGCATAACAGTGCAACAGCTATTTCACCAATATCTGATTATTTATCGAACTATAATTAGTAGGAACGCACCTTATTTACCACGCTTGACGTTCAATTTCCGACTTGAAAATTTTTACGAATGTAAGCACCAAATTTATGTTCTTTACTTACATTTCATTTTACCTTCTGACAAAGTATCGCTATTCTTCAGAATTTTGATAAAGTTTTGTTTATTGTTAATTTAGGTTGTTTCTTTATTTAATGAATTTTTTGAAAAATTTAAGAGTGAAAACGAAAAGGATTCTATAACAGAAAGAACACCACAATATTTTTTTTTAGTTTTTACATACAAATTTTAACCACAGGGGTTATCCAAAAGATCTTCATTCTTTTTCAATTTGTTGACGGCCTCCTTCTGGGATTTTCGGGAAAAAAATCTTCGCAGAAATATATGACCTGTTCTATTCTACATAATCACCTATATTTTCAGAATAATTTCTCATGTATTACTCTAGTTATTTAACAAACTTTTAACATCGCAAGTGGCCGGTCACCTTTAGCCATGTAGTGTATATCGAATCTCGATGATTTCAGCATTAATTAATCCATTGCTTCAGATCCGTAACTCATTTGTGGAGAGCAGGGTGGCCAATTTCGCTCACGTATCTTTCAAATAATACGAATTCATACCACGAATTTGAAACAGTATTTCCCTTCTTTAATTATGTTGTTTTCATAATTTTATTAAGTAAAAATTCATCTTTCGTTAATTCGTTACAAATTCCGATATCTAAGTAAAAACAGAATGCAAATTGGTGACAAGCTTAAAATATCCATGAAGCGTTAAATTAAAAGAATTTTTGATTGTTCCTACCAGTAATTTTTAAGTGGCTTGTTTGTCATGAAGCATTTTTACACTTAAACTGTGAAAAAAAAATCTGAAAAGTTACTAAAAGTTACTAAACTTTTCATGTAACGGCAGCAGTAAGAACTCATGTAACAGGTACAGATTGGTACAGAAATTCAAAAATTCTGTAAGGTTACTAAGAACTTTTTAGGAAGATTAGGATGCCTGGAATATAATATGTAATTGCATCCCAGATTACATATAAAATTTTAGTAAGATTACTATATATTTAGTGGATTATTTTGTAAAGTTACAAATTTACGTATCTTTACAAAAATTACCTTTTCTTGTATAGTGTACAGATAAAATGTTAGTAAGCATACAGATTTCGGCAACTTTACATTTGTAGGATTATAGATATTTTTTTACAGTGTACTCCTAGAAAGGCTTAATATGAGTCAACTGGAAAACCCATGAAATTTGTTTATTCCGTTATTCCAATAGATATTCAAATAGACAAATAGATTAATTAAACTACGTAAAAATATGTATTTCGAAAAACCGGTGACAAAATAAAAATAATATAATTTTTTAAAAGCGCGTGTTGTGAAAGAGTTAAAAGTTTGTTGGTTATATGAACCCGCTTGAATGCATAAAATATTCAGAGACTACTGCTTTGTTATTGTAACATTTCGAAGTTCGCAGACAAACAGGACATTCCGAGAAAGACCAAGATTGTACATATACTTTACTCGTCAGTGGTGCTCACATTACATAATTTCGACACCACATGCGAACTTCAAAAAAGTTATGATATAAAAAAAAATCATTTTTTTACGTCAGAGTTTTATTTCGCATTCTAATATTTTTAATTAGCTTCAGTTTATTGCAGTGTTTAATTCAATACAAGTTTTCCATATAGGAGTTATTAAGTAATTCTCTTGTACCATACAGTTAGCTGACAGAACATGTTAAATATTTAATTATAATAAATTGTTTATACATTAATTTCAAATGTGATTAAACATCTTCCAATATAAGATCATAAACTTCTATTACAACACAATAAAACAAATAAACAAAAAATATTTTCTTATTAGAATGGACTTTTAATTACATTCACAAAATTCCATCTCTTCTTAAAATAAAAAATAAATAAACATTTTTAATTACGTATCCAATTATCGCAGGTGAATTGGAAAAAAATATTTTTAAAAAAGTCCATTTATTTGAATTGATGAAAATGATTCCATTTATCCATTAAATTAAACAAAAAGAAGAAGAAGAAGATTAACTGAAAGAGATAAATTTAAATTGGTCTGTCACATTCTTTTGACACCTTCAATTAAAGCGTTTCTTTAAATCTCGAAGCATCGCTGAAAATCGAAAGAGAAAAAAGAAAAAAATTCAGAAATCTTTAAAAAGATATCGGAAAAACCTTTGCAGTTGATATGATCTTGAATAACTTATTTTCCGAAAGTAAAATGGATTGCAATGCGTTTAATTCTCTCAATATTTTCCCAGAAATTTATATCGAAAATGCGAGTAGAAGCATTTCCTGAATTTTAAGCTGTTAGCCTGTCTATGATTATTAAATGTCCGAAAAACTTCCCACAAGTCACCTATTCTGAAATTAAATATATTAAATGCTTATTTTGCGTTACATTTTCACTTTTTTATTAAATTTTTTAGCAATCATTTTATGCTCAGTAAACGTTCCTGCTAACGAAAACATGAAATTTCGTATTAATTCGAACAATTAAAAGCAAAGAATGTGGATATGATTGTTAAAAATAACCATCTACACTCTAAAAATAAATTACCCAAACTGGCTTGTAACAATAGTATGTAACAATTACACCAGAAATTTTCTAAAGAAATGTTTGCGTCTAAAGTGTGTTTTATGTTATACTGACCAGTACTTAACAAAATTTCTGGTAACACCTAAAATCTCCGAATCTCTTGATCAGTACAATTAAAATTATGATTGGTTAATGATTTGTTATAAATTTTATATTTAAGGAAGAGCAGGGAAATGCATTTAAACTTAATCATTGTGCGCGCGGCAGCGCACAACAATAATATGATTGAGCGATAATGCTTAAGCATAGGAAACCGCAAAAACACGGATTTTTCAATTTTTCTTTTTGCAATAACTAACTAAATACTTATCCAATTTTGATGATTTTTTTTAAATGTTCGTCTGACCAAGAAGCACAACATAGCACAAAAATTATTTTTTTTTGTGGCATACTGTAGGTGTACTGTAGAGTATTCTGAAAATCGGACAAAAATTTTGTGTCACAGCACTTTTCTCGAAAACTACTAAAGATAAAAACTTAATTTTTTTTTAAACAAAAGACAAACTTTTTATCCCGGGGTAGTCATCGAGAAAACGTTATTTCGCTGGGCGGTTTTTCTGAAATTGCGTATTTTCCAAACTTGGTCATAAATGGGTATATCTAACGTTCTATTGCAGATAGAATGTTGCAGTAAAGTTTATTTTAAAGATTTTGCGATGCTAATTAATCCTGCAAAAATTCATAGCTTTACGTTAAACAGTTTTTTTACAAGATGAAATAAAAGAATAGCAGTCATCAATCTAAGGTACTTCTGATCATCGGAGAGAAAAACCAGTTACACCATTCGATTAAGCATAAAAAATACAGAATGCTTTTTTTCTCTTATTTTTAACTTAATTTTTTAACGAATTATGAATTTTTTTGAAATTTTTGACATGCTGATTTTTGTCATTTTTTAATGAATCATTTACTGAATAATTATGCACGGTGTCTAGCCCTGGTGGCTGTCAAATTTGATTTTTAATTTTAAATTAGGCAATTTTTTGCACCATGCCAAATTTATATTTTATCCATTTTTTATATTTTGTTTTTAGCACAATGGCATCAATGGCAAAAATGCCTGGCATACCTGTCAAATATTGGGGCCCTGTACTTTAACAAAGTGTATTTACTATAAGTATATACCGTATTTTTTAATTTCAATACAAATAAGATTTTGTTTTCTATATATAAAATACAAAACAAGTTATGCAGTATCCCTATGGAATATGGAAAAATAGAAGGACTAGTGAAAAATGCTCCAAGGAACAGTGCAAAAGCAGAATATGATTTTAATTGAGCATTAAAAAGTAATGGACAAGTTTATTTTTTGGAAAAAGTACACAAACATTTAAAAGTAATGAACAAATTTATTTTATTGAAAGAATGCCCAAGCATTTAAAAGTGATGGACAAGACTTGAAACTGAGTCAAGAACTAGTAAATAATTTCCTCAAGACTTGAAAATGGCTGATCATGCTCTTATGTGACAAGCATATTCAACGTCCTTTTTTTTTTATCCCTGTCTATCTTAGTATTGACACGTTATCAGAATATAACATTGTACTCGATAAAAGCTGAACTTTCAGAGCAAGTTTTTGATGAAGTAGCTAAATTTACCACATGCTGCTCCTTAACAATTTACTTGTGAAGTAGCAACTCTTATGGCAATTTTATTATGTCCAAGTACATAAAAAAATGGAAAAGCAGTTGCTGTTTGGTTGTACATGTTACGTGCTTATCAGGTACTCTAACTTTATTAAAATCAAAATTTTCTTGAAATATACAGTGCTTTTGATACTTATCGATTACTTATGAAAATATAAAAATTTTAGCACTATTTTATCTTTTGCTAATAAAAATCCGCTTAAAAATTTTTAGAAAAAAGATTGGATAGAAAAACTGTTTTTTAGTGATAAGATTGCGTGCAAAAAATGGTTGTGATAAGAGTAAATACAGTGCAAAGCAGTAATATCAAGGCTTTGTTAAAGAGGGGCCAGGATGTGTTTAATATAGATACTGTATCTAATACTTGTTGTGAAAACTGAGTTTTTCTAAAGCACAGTGTTAGATTCTGCCAACATGCCTATACTAAGATAGACAGGGGTAAAAAAAAGGACGTTGAATATGCTTGTCACATAAGAGCATGATCAGCCATTTTCAAGTCTTGAGGAAATTATTTACTAGTTCTTGACTCAGTTTCAAGTCTTGTCCATCACTTTTAAATGCTTGGGCATTCTTTCAATAAAATAAACTTGTTCATTACTTTTAAATGTTTGTGTACTTTTTCCAAAAAAATAAACTTGTCCATTACTTTTTAATGCTCAATTAAAATCCTATTCTGCTTTTGCACTGCTCCTTGGAGCATTTTTCACTAGTAAATCATATTCAAGACTGAAATAGCACAGTTGGGGTTATTCCGACGGAGCGAAGGAAATCCACACCCGGAGTCTAACCCGGATACCTTGGCTTGAAGCATCAATGCTCTTCATTTCTAGCTATCCCTATGGCACTGGACTGACATAATTAAGGAGATACAGTAACTTGAAATTAGTCAAAATATAGATTTCTTCTTTAAAATTAACCAAAAGTTTTTTTTTAAATTCTGAATATTTTGACACCCATTTTTTCTATACGACAATTATATCGCGAGATATTGTAAATTTTGTTAATAGATCCAGCGCAATGACCCATACAAATGAACATTTTAAACGGATTTTGCTCCACGTTCGTATTTTGTAACTTGCTTGTTTTTATAATTACTATCGTTTTTTGTTAATTTAGAAAGATGTTTGAATTAATTTTTGTCCTAAGTGTATTGAAAATTTTTGCGCGTGGATTTAAGTTTATAGTTATTTTTTTAATTAAAATTGAGAGTTTGTTGAATTTTCTTCATTTTTTAAATATGTATAAGCAAAAAAAATATTATTAAATGTAAATCTAAAAATCCATATATTGTTTTATGTAAAATGTTCTAGTAAATGTGGAAAACAATCGAAGCAAAAACATTCATATTTCTGAAATTAAAAAAAATAATTAAAAAAATAATAAAATAGGATATTAAGATTTTTTTTGTAATTTTTCTTTTATTTTAGTATTAAGTATTGTGAAATCACATATTATTACAGTATTATTCAAAAATTGAAGAGATGGGTTCAAAGGTACTGTGTTCCCTTAATTATTATTTGTTAGACAGGGCTGCGAACTGAAACGGCAGTTTCATTCATCCGAGCAAGTGCATGATGAAAGAGTGTGGTAGCTCGGAAACTCCTGTATATCTTGTAATTTGATCATCGATCTATTTGTAAGATCATCGACCTCATTGTAACATAGCGCTGTAGTTCGCAACCAAGCCCAACAAATAGCAATGAATAATGTCAGCGAAGTACCGTCCGGATAGATGAAATGTTAAAGCAGTGGCATGTCAAGCCATCGTATCCAGCTTCAATCCCTGTTTCAGAAAATTTTCACTCTATTTCAATGCACATCAACTGTACTATTACAACAATAAACATGTATATATTTACAAATATTATAAGTATTTTTTTTTACTTTTTTTGTTTCAGACATAAGACAAAACGCAAATCATAATAATAAATAACTAATATAAAAATCATAACAAAGACGACTAAACAATATTGAACTTAGCTTATTGAAATCTAGCAAAAATTGTTTCGAAAAATTAATGTTGTCGTACAATACAAAATCTTTTGTTATTGTTTTTGTTTTACTACTTAAGAGTTTTTTTCTCATAATACGATTATAAATCTTTTAATCGGAAAATAAATTTATAGGAAAAGAAGACATAAATGCGAAAATAAATAGTAGTCTAATTAATTAAAGGCTCCCTAATCAGATTAAAAGTCAATCAGTATTTATCTCTTTTTAAACCTTTATTGTCACTTTAAATAAGATTAGCAAATCAATAACAAATTAATGAATTAAGTTAAAAGAAAATACTAAGTGAAAAAAATTAAAGAAAAATACAGAAACCAAATTGATCTGTCATTCCCAATTCCAATTGAATTATTTCTTAATATTTGGAGTTATCTGTGAACATAGAGTAAAAATGAAAATAATGAAAAAGATAGGAACATTATATTGAAAATTTCTTGAAATAGATTTTATGATCTTGATAAATTTAATTTAAAATAACAAAATAGATTAAGTTGAGATATCCCTCACAGTATATTTTATTTAAATAATTATATGGAAAATAAATTGAAAGTTTCTTTTTCATCTTTAAAATTTTATTTTGCTCTTAATTTATAATAATTTCAAAACATCATAAGCAAAAATTAAATTCTCTCTAAATACAATTACACATTGACATTAGTAACAGAGGTATATGTTTTTAAAGTATTAAAAATGTCTGATTGACACAGTTTTAATTATTTATTAGGTAACTGCAGGTAATAAAACATAATCATACTGGAATTCTTTTGTAATACCGCACTAGTAAAATCGGAGGAATATTTTTCATATTGCTCAAAAAAAGGTCGATAAATTTTAATTACTTATTTGTTTATTGCAGGTGAATTGGAGAAAAAGATTCATACAATGGTGAACATGTTAAATTCGCCGAAGAAAATCTTTTTTTTTTCTATCGCACTGAAAAAGGAAAAATATTAACTTAAAAATATAAGATGAGATGGAATTCATCTGTCACATTCTTTTGACATCTTCAATTAAGCTGTTTCTTTAAATTCAGTGGCATCGGTGAAAATCGGTTAAGCAGAAGGAAATAAAGAAAACGAAGAAGGGTTTGAAAAGATATTGAAAATTTTTTGCGTTTGACATCTTTTAAAAGATTTATTGTTATAAAAAATAAAGAAAAGTCTGAAAAAATTAACAGTATAAAACAATTATATATATATATATATATATATATTAATCTTTAAATATTTTATATATATTTTAGGGTATAAAACACTTAATTTGACAGGTTTAAAGCTAGAGAGTCTATTTTATTTAGCGTAGTTACTTTGTAATTAAATTCATTGTCCTGAAATGCATATACAGTTAAAAAATGCATTTAAAAAATGCATTTAAAAACAACTTATATAAGCAATATCATTTGAAAATTTTTTTAAATAATAAATTATTAAAATAATATTAACTAATTCAATTAAATAATAATAAATAATTAATTAAATAATAATTCAATTAAATAATAATAAAACTTATGTATCACAGTTTTTATTTATATTTTAATTTCTGAAATTTAGTGTTTTGTATGTTTCACTGCCAGTTGGCGTATTTTAGAATGCATGATTTAGTATGTAATTAACTACACTGTTACTGTAAGTCGAATGTAGTTCTGTCCGTGAAGAATATTTGTGATTGATAACACCTGCATCCAGCTAACCGAATCATGCTTAAAAATATTTATTAATTTAGAATTAAGGTTTAAAAAGATTATAATGTTGTAAACACACTTGTATGCATTATTTTTTATAATTTTATTCTACCACAAATAGAATGAAATTGCTTACAAAATTCCACTTCACATGCATAAACAGATTTCAAAAAGTATGTTCAAAAATTATAAACGATTTTTGCTGTCTTAAAAGCTGTTTTCATATAATTTTAAGAAAACAAATAATTGTTGATATTTTAACTATTTTTAGAAACATTTAGAAGCAAACAGTAGAATACATTTTGAATTTTTTGTTTATCATCTATGAAATTTATACAGTGAGCGCCTGGTTAAAAAAAACTGTTTGGTTTACGAACACATCTGTTAACGAACATTTTCGTAAAAGTTTCCATTTTAGAAAGCCAATACATGTTCAGCTAACGAACTTTTCACAAAACAAAACAATAAAGCTTTGCCAAGCTAAAATTTAATTGCAATAAACTTTTACCATCATAATCTTAAGTTGCTTTTTTTAAATTTCAAAATAATCATTATTTTCTACGAAAGTTATAGGTTGAGTTATTTAAAATTTCAAAATAATTTCGATTTTTTAAGAAAGCAATTTTATGTTACATTTTTTAAATCAATCTTTTTTTCTACTGCTCTTAAATGAATCGTATTAATGGAAACGTTTCATTCACTTAACGTATTTCTGCTCGTGAAGAAATTATATGACTTCTCAAATCACTTCAATTCTTCATTTTCTTATGCTTTTTTAAGCCATTCTTCCTCTTTGATCTTCATTAATCAGGCTTCTATTATTAGCAAAACCCCAATCAAAGAACTCATATCAGCGAATTAAGAAACAGGCCGCATAATGAAAATATTTTGTGATAAATTCGAAATTTTTCGCCCGTTATTTTTAATAAGACAAAGAAGAAATAGAGATGCAAAGTGCATTTTTAAAGGTTTAAAAAAAAAAGAAAATCACATTCCTTTTTAATTTACATTTTGAATACAAATACAATAGTAAATACAATAGTATGTAACAAATACTATAATTGGATATCGTGTGAAACATATACTATATTTGCCAATCATCGTTTTGCTTCCTTTTGGAACAACGGACTTCCACATTACTCTTCCAATGATCATTTCAGAGTTTTCAACTTATGTTTTTAAGATTTTCAGTAAAGTTGCCCTATACATTTGGGTAATACATTATATGCATTATATGTTTATTGCATTCGTGCATTCGACAAAATTTAGTGAACCTACTTATTTCCCTTTCAATTTTAATTATTTTTAATTATGACAGCAGAGCTCTGCGTGCAATGTCGTATTTTATAATTCATAAAAATGAACATTATTATGTGTTAAGAACTCTGAAAATCTTAAGAAAAATACTTGGTGAAATTTGGAATTATTTTTATAAAGAACGTCAATTTTTCCACGAGTATGCTTGATGCCATCATAAAGAACAAAGTTTATTACAAAAAGCCTCCTATCATATGCTAAGTTTCAACACTTTTGCGACATTAAGAGGATAATCGTAAAGATATTCAATTTTCTTATAATTTATTTACAGTTATGGTATTCCGAGAAAGAAAAAATCTTCGCAGAAATGTATGGCGACTACTTTGCTGTTTACGCAGCTAAAGTTTCAGGACAATATCTCAAGTATTTATTTATATATTTAACAAAACATCTAAAATCGCAAACAACTGTTGATAATTGGCCATTTAATCCAGATAAGGATGCTTTCATGTAGGGGCGGTCATGAAAATTTTACTGAACCGATTTTAATAAGAATTATTATTATATATCTCTTTATTAATGAGAGCAGTTCAGTTTCAGATGCGCTCAAACTCTCATTTTTTAATAATAATCCCATTTTTATATTTTAATTTTTAATTTGAAATAATTTTTTATAAATGTTTTTAACATTGATGGCAGTTAGGTTATTTCTAATATTGAACAGAGAAATGAAGCAGTAAGAATTACTGTATCAATACAGACGTCATATTACAATTAAAAGTTCTTGAATTAAAAATTGTTGAACATATATTTTTTTAATCATTACGCTAATACTGAAATTAAGACCCACATCTCAGAATGCTCTAAATAGGTACACATTTTTTAATATCGCTTTTCAAAAATTTTTTATTTCTTTTTTCTGTAAGAACTGCTTTTTTCAGAATCATCTTAAACAAAATTCGGCTAAAATGCCCATTTTTACAACATGTTTTGAAATATATTCTAACTTTATATTAAAAAAAAAAATCGACCAATACTGCACATTATTTAGTTTATAACAAAAAACTGTCAATTGAATGCTTTTGAGAGCAAAATTGAATTTAAAAATGAATCATAAAATAAACAATTCGTTATTTGAATACATCCTCAGTTGTTTAATCATGATCGCTTCGGGAAATTTTGTGCCAAGTACCCATACTTTGACAGCTTTTTCTGAAATATAGGGTAACATCCCCACACTCTCAGAAATGGATACTCGGATTTCAGGAAATTTTCTTCGTTTTTGATGAAACCGTTTCTTGGGAAATGCTCCGAGCGAATATTTCGTCAGAAAGACGAAATTAGTTTCTTTGCTGATTTGACGATACAAATTTCTTAAAAAGTTTCGTTAAAACAGCCCTGGTGATGCCATCTATCCAAATATTTAGAAGTACCCATAATTATAATTTTTGTCAGAGGGGAAAAAAGTGTCATCAAGGGGATTCGAACTAACAACCTTCGGTACGGCAGTCTTACATATCACGCCACAGAGACCTCGAATAGCTTTGTTTCTAAAGGCAAATAATGGATTCTACTGCATGTTTATAGTTTTATAAAGTAGTTTGTAATTTTATCAATGCTGTTATATATCTTGTAAGTTTTAATAAATAAGGCTTACTTATTGTTATGGTTTTTCTTATGATTAACGAATATTTATAATATGTCTTAGTTAATATATTTATTAAAGAAATTTTCTTTGCTCAATGAATGATTAAAATATGGTCTGGTTAATTTGTTGCATGAAAATAGTGAATTTTTAAGTGCATATTGAAAAGTTTTTTTTTATATGCTATAAGATAATTTATAAGATAAAGCTAAGATTTTATCATAACTGTTTATAAAAGGGAGAGAAATGGATTATGTATATTTTAATTTGATTGAAAAAAAGAATATATTTCTTGAATGAAAAAGAGATCCTAGAATTTTGAAATGTAACCAATTTTTCTTCTTGAACGATTTTGCATAACACAACAAATTTATTCTTTTCGAAATAAATCATAACGAATATCAACAGCAGCAATAAATAAATAAATAAATAAACATTCCTAAAAACTTTAACAGCTAAAAAATTAACTAATGCAGGAAAATAAATGCCTATATTTCATTACTTTCTGAAAAGCGCTAAAAAGTACAATTTAAAAAATATATATTACAGGACTGGCATAAACAACCAAATATCTGCTTGCTAAAATCGCAAGATTTGTAGAAATACAGTAGTGCGCCCTTTGACAAACTGATTACCGCAACTGTTTCTTTAAAGTGCATTGAATCTGGCCATGATTAAGACAACAGTTTCGTCAAATATTTGAGGGTTTTCGTTTCGTTAAAAGTCACGTGATTTTGATACAAAATGATCGTCAAAAACGATGAAATATAGCCCAAGGATAGCTGTATCGTCAAAAGTGAGAGTTTTATTTCTGAGAGTGCAGTAATTGGCAGGCACCAGTGATTGGCACATCCTACAAAAATGTCCTAAAATAAGATTTACATTCAGTTTTTTTAAAAAATGAAGACCATATACCGTTACATATACAGCCATATACAGTTATATGCTCATTTACTTTACAGATTATAACTTTGATTTAAGGTAATAGATGACAATAGTACCTAGAAAAGAGAAACAATTATGGCTTGTATCAAATTAGCCATTTTTGTTGCAAATGCTTCTGCTCTAGCTTAAGAAAGGCATGCATTTCAATTTATTATTATTTTATTTATAGTATATTTTAAATTGTAATTGATAACAGTTTTGTTTAGTTGAAAAGGGTTACTTTAATTGTGTAAAAGTCTAAATGCCAATTACTGGTGATTACAGCAACTTTTTATAAATATATTTTTATAAAAATACTTTTTCAAATATTTATAAAAAAAAAAAAAAAAAAAAACTTACCAATACGGCATATTATACTGATCCTAAATAAGAGAAGATGTCAATAATTGGATGCGTTTGGGAGCAAAACTGAATGTTAAAGTGTGAGAGCTCATATTCAAACGCATACTATTGCTCAGAAATTAAATTATTGCTGTTCAATGTCAGAAGGCGAAGAAACTTTAGGATAGAATTGAGGAAAATACAATTCTATCCTAAAAAATTATACATCATATTTAAAAAAATTAGATATTATGCTTCTTATCTCTTAGTTAATCTTTTACCAAACACGATAGCACCAAGTAAAAAAAATGATAATTATCAAATCAGAAATTTACTATTAAAATTTTTAAACCTGTTTCAGAACAGATTTTCAGCCATGATAAAATGCATAAACAGATACAAGCATGAAAAAATTAATTCAACGTAACACATTTATTTAAGCAACAATTTTTTCATGAATGCTATAAAAATGTATAAATTAAAAGATTTTAAATGGAATATAAAAGTACTAAAATACAATCAATAAAAAAATCGAAATAAGTCGAAATAAATAAAGGCACATTTTTATTATAATGTATTATTAAAAGTACTATTAAAAGTTAAGATAGTGATTTACAACTGATACAAAGGAGTAAGTTTTTTAAAAGAAATAAACTAAATAAAATATTTTTTATTAACTTCTTTTAAAAAATAAATGAATAGCTAGAAAATTTTTAATCCAACTTCACACCAAGAACAAAATTCGATCGAAGTTCTCCTGAGGATCGAACCCGTTAATATTTATTAGCTGACAGCAATTTAAAAAAAAATTCCCAGCTATCGAACGGTTAAATTTATTCCATGACTGCCGAGAAAAAGGGCAAAATTGTAATGATTTTTTCTCTGCAATTTATTTTAAATGTTAATAAAAAAAGGGATTCTCTATCATGGTGTAAATTTTTACGTATACTCTCTTAAAAAGTCAGCCACAAAATAACTCAAGTTGAGCTGAAATCCACTCATCTCACGTTTTGAAAAACAGCTTCTCGAAAAGAGTTGAAACAACTCGAGTTTACAAGCTGTTTTTAACCAATTTAAATTAAGGTGAGCTATTTAAATAACCAATTTAAATCAAGAAGATTCAATCGTTTGAAAAACAACTCTTTTATAATCGAAAAAATTACAGCTCTTTCCTGAGAAGCCAAAACAGCTCTTTCATTTTAAGAGTGTATGCTTATAAGCGTTGAGAGTATCAATCATAGCTTAGTTTCTTAAAACTGGATTATAATAGTAGAATTATATTAATTTAAACAAAGCTTCAACTGCAGTGAAACCTGCAGCCTAGTGAACGGATATATCTGGTTGCGGCAATATGAAGGTTTTGAGAACATCAGCTTATCTCTGAATCTATCAATGACATTTGCCTGGTGACATTTCCTTATTTTTTTTGGATAAATTTATTTGTTCCCTGAAGGTATAGGGTGATAAATATTTTCATCACATATTATGTATTGGCATTGGATGTGGTCACAAATATTTTCTTTACATAATATCACTGCAACCAGAATTACGTATCACGTTCAAGTCTAACGCAAGAAGTTTCTTAAAATCGGATTCCTAAATTCCAGATCAATGATCAGGCAACACAATTCAAATAAAACCTTGTAAAAATTGAAATTTTAGTTCCGTATAACTCATCTTCTTGCATGTATTTTATTTCTCTTCTGGATTCTCCAAAGTAAAAATAAATTAATTCGATTGTTACTTATAAAACTGATAGCAAAATTAAGCAATTCCCAACTGTATGTTAGTTGAAAACTGCAGATAATTTCTTATGTTATTTTAGGAAAAGAACAAGTGTTTAATGCACAAAATCTCAGAGTTTAAAGGCTCATGATAAAAGAATAATTTGATTTGATATCAATACCAGTTTTTTAGCAATTATTTTCGCATCAAGAGTACGTTATCTGCTATTATATTTCTATTATCTGAGAAACATATAAACTTATTATAAACGTATGATATTATTTTAAACTTTAGATGAATTTGATATGCAGTGTTGTTTTAAAAGGTTTCATTGTCCTCATGATCATTAAGTTCAATATCGAAATTTTACTGAAAACATACAAGAAAATATAGTAAAAAGATATATTAGAAAACGTAACTGGAAATTTATAAAATACCATTTTCAGTTGAGTTTCTAGATTGAGTTAAAGTATAAATTATAATTTCGGAATGAAGCAATAGAAAATTCATGAGTAAATGGCACATACAAGCATTAATTTTTAGCGAAAATATAAAAACAGCGTTATGACAGAAATTATATTTCCTCAAGTTATATGGATGTTTTTATTCTTCATACACAAAATCAACAAGCTGTGTGTAAATGTAAGTTATTGTCATATGGAATTTCATTAACTTCTTTGAGTATATGAAAGTTTTTTTTTATTGTTGAATGAGTATTTCAAACACAACGCAATAACTATTGACATATTTATATTATATTTATATTCACTATTAAACTATTTATATTCTGTTTTTGAATTGAAAGGATATTTCGATTAGTATTGAAGTTATAGCTAATAAAAACAAAATTCACTAGAAATTATTTTACTACTTTTGAACTCTATCGTACTTAAGAAAAATCTATTAATTTAAATGTTTGGACATCCAACCATAGTAACTCGGGATGGAATTAAATCATTATATACGACGAAACTCTACTTTAGAAGATGTTGTTTGGAACAGCGTCATATTTTGTCTAGAAATTTTAGTATCATTTATTCTGTTATATATGATAAATTAGATGGTTCAGATAAGAAAACGACCAGTCATCTGAAGCACCGACGGAAGTGTGTGTGTGTGTGGGGGGGGGGGTCTATTACAGTATCGTATAATTTGTTACAAAGTGGCAATTTTGTTATTGACGTTACCCCAACTTGGAAATATCATCACTACTTGGAAACATCATCACATATTCATTTGACATTGCATCTACACTGTAAAAAAAATCTGCAAAGGTACTAAACTTTTTCTAGGAAACTGGGATTCCAAGAACTTTTCCTGTAATGGTAACAGCAAAAATTCAAGTTTCAGAATCGATTACACGAATTTTTTCTGTTATCGTTACATGAAAAGTTCTTGGAATCCCAGTTTCCTAGAAAATGTTTAGTACCTTCACAGATTTTTTTTACAGTGTATGTGTATCAGTTTTTTACGGTTACCTAACCTTCACTGAAAAGAATTTCGAAGCTTGTAATCGAGACTTTATTTTTGTGATGATTTTTCTGAAACTTCGGATATAGTAAGCAGATTAAAGTCACTATTGCATTTCTTTAAATAAAACTTAAGATTTCTGTGATACAGTTCAAACGCGTTTCCGAAGCAATAAACACAGATTAGGAAGATTAAACATAATGCTTGCAACTTAAAATATATTCATATTGAAGAACTGAGAAGACATACAAGTGTCACTGGAGTGACCCTGATGACACAAAATTAAATTATCATTGCCTCATGAAGAGTAGACATAAAGTGATAAAGTTCACATTTTCAATTCGTAAAGTTTTTGGTGAGAGATAGGTATTGGCTAGGAGACAGCTCTTTCCAAGGGATAAAAGATAGATTGGAAAAAGCGGGGTAATTTAAATTTAGATGAAAAGCCTAATAGGCGATAATTAGTCAAGAGCTGGTACGTGAAAAAGTAAGAAAGAATTTGAAGGCTGCCGATAGCAGAGGAACGGGTGCGGCAAGTTGAAAGAGACAAAAATTTAAAAGTACATCATAATATTATATAAAGGTTTGTTTAACAAAAGTTCCGATTTTCTTTCAGGAAAGCTTCGAATGAAAATTCGGACATACAGAAATTGCATAGGCAGATGCAACACGAAAAGAATCGTTTAAATAAAATGGCTGTAAATAGTATTTTTTATTATTTTTTTCTTACAGAAAAAATAGACTGGGGATATTAGAGTAATACATAAAAGGGAAATAGATTAATTTATTTTTTAATATTGAATTGATTGCTACGCCTCCACCAAAATTAAGGTGTTTACTTAATAAGCAAGTGGAACCTATAGGACATGATGATCTTGCTGGAGTTTATGAAATACCTTATATTATAGAAAAGGGGGACTTAAATTATTACATAGGCATGACTGGGAGAAAGCTTGGTATTAGAAAAGGGGAGCATGAATCTGATATTAAATTTGGGCGTTCTAACACTGCCTTATCTAGAACATATTGAAATGAGGGGATAAAAGTGTTGTTTAGTGAAAGCAAATTATGTTTCACGTCAAATTGTTGTCGTAAATCTATTATAAGAGAGTTCATTGAAATTTATACGCGTAAAAATTTTTTTTGCAATGATACCGTTTCTTTTATTATTCCTAAGTTATGGTTAGAATTAATGAATAAATTCCTCGTGAGAGCTTGAATGGGATGAACCATGTTGGAAATTCTTTCAGATGGTCTATTTTAATTTAATTTTTTTACAATAGAGCGCATGATTTTTGTTTTTTGTTGTTTATATCTCATTGTCGCGTGTCATTTGTATTCACCGTGAAAGGTTTTGAAATTTTATTTTTAGTTTTATTATGATTATGGATCTTATTGGACGGATCCGAAACATGTCAATGTCATTTATTTTTAATTATTATAAAAACTTTCTTAAGTAAAATAAAATTTTTATTAAAATGATTAATTTATTATTCAGATATACAGAAAGAAATAGAACGGCGCATTTTTATCTTGATAGTTAATATTAAATTTTGACTTTATACAGATTTTTTTTAATTATCTACAAAGAATAATATGTGTGATATCAAACGATATCACACCCAATCCCTCAATATTACTGTAGTAGTTTGGTAATTTCTATTTCTGCATTCTCTAATCTATCATGCATACCAAAATCATCGAAATAAAAATTCCCTTCCAAAATGTAACCCTATCTCCCAAAGTAATAATTATTGTAAAACACATATAAGCGATTATATTAATTATAAGTGAATTGAAAATGTTAAAAGAAACATAAAAATAACAAAATACATTTTTTAAAGTTAGAATGTTTCTGTACAGAAATGATTTATTCCTAAAAAGTTTTGAATCTGTAAGTTTTGTAGTTTTTGAAATGTCTGATTCAATTTAAATATTTCAATAATAAAATGTTTAATAAAATATTTCCCTCTTACTTTATTAAATTTTTCCTGGTATTTTTTTATTTAGTTTTCAGTTTTTGACAAGGAGAGGAGAAAGACTCTTGATAATTGGAAATATATTGACAATTTAGCAAATAAATATCTCTCTCACATAAGAAAAAGCAAAATTAAAATAACAGTTATCGTTTGTTTTGAAATATTTTTAATTAAATGTCATTTAATGGATAAAGTGTCATTGGAAGATGATAGATATTTTGTTGTGTTAAGCATTGTTTTAACGTATTTCAAAAACACATGTATTTTTTCATGACATTATAGAGATTTAAAGTACAAGGTGGCCATAATTAAACTGACAGCACTCGGAGTCTGTTGTATCTTGGTCTATTTGCGAGATGCAAAATTTTGTTATAAAATTAAACAAGACGGGTACAAAGTATTTCGCGCAAAAATACCTGGTTTCAAAAGCCTTCGCTTGAGGAATATGTGGCGCTATGCATTAGAAAAACTAGTTTACAAAAGCGCAGAATAAATACTGAAATCGTCAAATGTTCTAAATAAAAGGCAATTTTTTTATATATAGATTTTGCATCTTTTAAAACACCTTTTCTATTGCACAACTAGAGTTAATTTTTGAAACTATTTTTTCTCGAAATATTTTATCCCTTGTCTTGTTTAGTCTTCTAACAAAATTTGGTGCAATTTTTTCAATTAGATCGTACAATAGAAAACTCTGACTATTCTCAGTTTAATTATGGCCAGCTTGTATTTCTTCAGAAACAATAATATTTGGAAAAATAGAAATGTTTCTGGATTTGCAAAACTTTGAATAAATACAATTTATTTCATCCTAATTTTATTCAATATCGTAAAAATGTTCCTTTATCTTCAGAAAATTTCCTAAATCTTCAGAAAATTTTGTAAAAAGCACTGTTTATTTTGCAACAATCTCCACAGAACCTTCACTTCGTTCTTCTTAAGAATTTTTTATGCCCCTGCTGATCTTCAACAGTACCATAAATTCGAAATTAACATCTTGTAGTTGGAGAATGGAGAGGACCTATTTACATATTTGGGAACAATTTTGTACAAATATTCTACCTCTGTTATCGATTTGTAACCTACTGATTGACTTTCCATCCTATAACAGAAATTTTATGTCCAAATTACCATATTCTATAGAAAACCCCGAGATTTCATCCTTGCAATACATTTATTATTAGAAACACAGTTATTAATACGGTAATTAAAAATGTTTACAGACGCAAATCAAATATAGACAATAAAAGATAATTATTAAAATAATTAAAAATCCACATGCAGAAAAAGAAAAAAACAGCTATCACGGTTTTAAAAATGCAAAGCTAAACTAAAATCATACTTTATAAGGCTTTTTTTCATGCTCTCTATTCGTTTTCTATCTTTTCTTTTTCTTTTTCTAAAGTCATATTTTCTTTGATGCAGCAAAGAATTTCTTAAACTCCTCTATGTTTCATTGCTCACAACATCTTCTGTTCATTAATTAGCGATGGAATTACCGAATGTAAATGAAGGGAAAAATAGAAAAATGAAATAGCGAAATGGGTCGGTCACACTGAAAAATAAAATATTAGCTATAGAAAAATAAACAAATGTAAAACTTATCTTTCGCTAAACAAAATCAGTAAACAAAATATTTGTAATACATAAAAAATTTGGCAAAGCAATGGCATGTGAGAGACAACACGATTGTCTCTAATTATATGTGTAGCGCAAATAAAGGATACAAATATATAGCAAATGATTTGTAAACATAAAATATATTAAAAAGCGACTGTTTATTAAGAAAAAAAAATTAAACATCTGAAAAAAAAAATGCATAAGAATATTTCATTTGGTCTATTTTTTAAGCGTTATGGAAGAATATTAAATTTAAAGGCCACTGCAAAATGTAAATAATAATAATAAACATTTTTTCAATTATTAAGAATGTACATTTTAAGACTGAAATATTTAAAAATATTCATCCAATCTCTTGTAAAACAGTCTAGAAAGCGAATTAATTATGCAGTTATTTAATATGTATACAAGTATAACTATCAATTCTAGAATTTTATTTTAATTTTTTAACACAAGTTTTGTTTCTAAATTCTAAAAAAAGTAAATCGATGAAATAGTATTTTAATATTAAATAAAGTATTATTAACTCCTTGTATGTATCATAAAAAACATGGAAGCTCATATCAAAACAGTGTACTTATGAAATAACGAGAATTTCGTGCATCTTGGACGCGTATTTCGAAACATGTAATTAAATTAAAAATTTTGTCCATTTTGCATGTAGTTATTTATCTTTTACAGAAGTAAAAAAATGTCAAAATATGTTTAAAGTTACTTGACAAAATATGGATTTTATGAATATATTTTTACCAAGATTTTGAAGTCCAAGTTTCATATTTTTGAGTCGTCTTTTATTTGTCAGATTGCTGTTTCGTTTCTGTTGATTATAAACTGGAATTACACGAACTTATTATGTAACGGCGATAACAATAATTCTTGTAACAGATACATGTTTTCACTGCTAATAAAAAAATCTGTAAAGTAACTAAGATTTTTTTTAGGAAAGTGGAGTGCCTAGAGTTGTTTATGTAACTACAAACCTGATTAAAAATAAAATTTTAGTATGATTTGTTGTAAATTTAGCAGAGTTCATGGTGAAAAATAGATATATTATTCACTAAAGTTATTTTACGACTTTAGTAAGTCATACCACGATTCATAGTTAAACGATAATGATTCGTTCACTATCGATGATTAAGTAATTTGCAAACCTCCAGCTACCAAATGCTTTATTTTGAATAATGTTTTTCAAATTCAATATTTAACTACTTTATTTATAACCTTTTTCATTTAAGTATTAGATTTTAAAAGACTGAATTTTATTTTATGTGTGTGCGATATTTTAAGAATTGTTTCTAATGTCATGCACTGTAAAAAAAAAAAAAAAAAAAAATTAAGAATTACTAAAAGTTTTTTAATAAATCTGTATTCTACAGATTTTTTTAGTTACCATTAGAAACTTTTATTTTGAAAGTGAAACAAATTTTTTTTTTTTTGTAAACTGAACAAAAGAATTTTTTGTATAACTAACTTAAAACTTTTTAGTATGAGCAACCAAGCAAATTTTAGTAATAGCTCCAAAATTATTTTTAGTTCCCGAAGGTCAGGAGTTTCCTTCGAGCTGCATTCAGTGGGTAAGAAGACAGACTTCTGAAACGGAAGATTTTCGGTAAAGCCCAATAGATGGCAGCAGAAAACTTTGCTACCTGCTCTATTTTGACATGTTTCTAAAGGAAAGGGAAAGTCCAGAGATCATTACCCATGATAACTGTTATGACAGGATTTTCATAATCCCTTTATTTAACAAGTACTTACATTGCATACATTCGGTGCATATATGGTGGCGTCCAGCATTGAAATTGGGTACTTTCAGTCTGGAGCTCGGTGCTACGATCACTAGGCTATCACGGCCACACCAAGTGAGTTTCAGTAATAGCTATTAAAAATGTAAAACTATTAACTATTCGTTGCTAGTTTTTTTCTAGTAATTCTTACAAAAGCCTTGTAACCGATTAAGATTACTAAAAATATTTTAATGATTACAAGGATCACTAATTTTTTTTAGTAGATGGATCCTTTTTTTAACAGTGCCAGCCAAAACAAATTAGATTAATAAACTAATTAGAAATCCATATACATTTTATTTGCATGATATCTGATTTATTTGCATGATATTTGCATGATATAAACGAAATTTTTTTAATGTCAAATGCCTATCTAAACTTTATGTTTTTGTACTTTAAAAAAACAATTACTATAAATTCATACATTTAAAAAATACGAAAATAATTACATTTTAGGCCAAAGAGCTTAAACTTCATCCTAATTCAGGGAGATTTAAATATTTTTCAATTTCATAAATATTTTTTGGGGTAAATATGTGATCATAATAACAACTTTTTATCAACTTGAAATTATGAATTTCGTAAAAAAGTTTTTCGTGATACATCCTAATGTACAATAACTATTATTTTATTTTTTAAGTGATTGAGGTGTTTATTGTAATATAGACTTTTTTAAAAGCTGACTGAAGTTTTCTTTAAATAAAAAATAAATAAATTCTTAAAAAATTTTATTAAAATATTTAAATGTTAAATTTCTTGTACATAGTTGTGCCGATTAAAAAAAAAAAATACATTAAAGAAATGCATACTCAATACATCAAAAAAAAATTTTTTTTTAGAGTTTTGGTTTATTTTGTGTCGGGCGATTATCTACTCGCGGGATATAGGCCCTGGGGGTTGACCTTCGTGGGGGTCTTTTTAAGGGAACCTAACCCGTATTTACGCAAGGTTAGAAGAAAACCACTAAAACTCCGAACGGTTAGGTAGACGGCCGCGATTGGGTTCGAACCCAGCACAAGCCGTCTACCAGTTGAGAGGTCAGAACCTCTCGGCCACTGGTGGGGCCAAGTTTTTGAAAGATAACTCAGGAAAACAAACATATAGGTAACATTATTTTGACAGGTATCTACAAAAAAGGGCGTATTTTTGCTGTCAGGTGTATTATTGTTTTTTTTCTGCCTGTCATTTTAAAAAATACTTTGTTAACGTGTTATTTTTAAAACATAAAATAATATATGGAGATACTTTTAGCATTAGGTTACATTCAAATAGGAAATAATAAGTACATATCAATAGAATTTAAAAGGAGATTTGTTGATAATTCTGCACCAGAAGTTTGCTATATAAAAAACTACAAATGATTATTAATCATGTTTATAATAAAGCCATGAATTTAAATATTTTATAACTTATTCACAGCCATATACGATACCAAATAAATGTTTATTATCTTTAGAAACGCATTAACTTATATATTTTTGTTATTTCAAAAAATACTTTTAATCTGCCCATAAAATTTTGGTAGATTTCGTAAAAAATTCTACCGATTAAATTCTCCACTATGTTAGAATTTCTGTAACATTTTTGAAAATCTACATCGATCATGATCCATATACCCAAAACATACCTTAGTTAGAAACTTTATATGTCTACCTGTCTACCTATCTATTTATATACTTTGTTGCAGACACGGTAACGTCCATAATTCTGCTTAAATCTCTTTTAAACTGATTTATAAAATCATTTTTGTCATGCTCGTTAATGGGCACAATCGGAACAAATGGGTAGTAAGAGAGAGGAACTTTGTGAAAACCGAAACTCCATAAGTTCTTTATTAAAATGGATATCGAATCAGAGTCAAGTTTTTATTAATTCAAAAAATTGGCCAAAAAATATGTTATTACTAGTTTTATACATCGTAAAAATAAATCTGAAGCATGTGCAATTCCTGGAAAAAAATCATTACAACCTCTATCAAACGTGCCTTACAATTTTAATAACCAATTTGTTAAAATAAATATGAATGGTTTAAAAAAGAACTTTTTTTATCTCTTTATATAGAGAAGTGAATACAGAAATAAAAAGAATGCCTAGTTAAAAGACTTAATGCATGGTTATGTCCTTTAAATAGATTTAAATTTACAACAATAATAATAATTTTAGCAGCATTTGGAAAAGAAAGATTTCATTAAACACTATTTTGAAAGATTTGTTTAAAACCATTAGTCTCAATTTATTTTTTGTGTAATTTATTAATTCTGTAAATAGAGCAAAGTTTATTTTTAATTATCAGAACTGCAGAAAATTAATTAAATGTGTCAAAAACTTACAGAAAAGATAACAGAAATCCATTAATAATTAGAGGCTTTAAAAATTTTAATCATTAGGAAGTTACAACGCGTCTTATGTTTCGCCACAGTTTAATCTGATATAAAACCAAGATAAGTTAATTCTTTGATTTTATGTGAATTTTTTCTTTCATTTACAAACTCAAGATATAATTTTATTTAAAAACAGGAAAAGGAAAAGCCTTAAGTAGTTGCCTTAATAAACATTGAAATGGTATTTAAATGGAAATTCCTCATACAATGCCATTGTTTGAAGAAATAACTGTTTTAAAAACTAAAGTTTTGCTTCATTTGGTAACATAAATTTAAACATACAAATTTAAATAGCTCAGTAAAATATTTGAACCTTCATGATAAAATATTAAAAATGACAAAAATGTTCTTAAAATTGAAAATGTTAAGTAAATTAATTCGTTGAGAAAACATGAGCACTAGACAATTCAATTTAATGTTGCAAAGAATTAAATTGTTTATGTAAATATTTAATATATGATAAGTCATTTTTAAACTCTTTACAACATGTAATCAATTTTCCATCTCAAAATCAAAATAAACTTTCTTAAAAATTTAGTGTACATTTAAAAATTTCTTACAGTTTTAATATTTTTATTCACTGGTATTTTAGGGTTTTGTATTCCTGGGGGTTTGTATTTTATAATTTTATATTATTTATATTTAGTTTTGTAGGTATTTTTCATTTTTATTTGTGTAATTTTTGGTCTTGTCCTTTGGTATCTTTAGAAATTTGTATATATTTATAATATTTTTGAAAGTTTGAGTTTGATTTCTGAAATCTGAGAAGTTGGGGGCTAAGGATGTAATTTAGCTTATGAGCCTACATCCTTTCAGAAACTTCTCTTTATTTACCCCTACATGGAGGGGCCTCCCTGATGAAGACTTCCATGTATTTTGGGGATTTGGAATTTCTTTTGGTTTTGTTATATATATATATATATATATATATATATATGGCATGTAGGTAAACGAGGGGCATTAAAGAGGCGACATATACGAAAATAAATTGATTAGATTATATTACATCATTTGCTTTACGGTAAAATTATATATATTTTTGAAAAAACTGGCTGATTAAAGTAATTGAAAATAGGAAACTTTCATATGTTAAAGCAAAGGAAAAAACTCGTAATTATCATAATTGATTTAAAAATCAAGGTGAAATTCCCCTATTTATTTTATTTGGTTCAAGGCGCAATAAAATAATCAGTGTAAAAGATTAAAATGATATGCTAAAAAATATATATATATTCACATAATTCTCTGAAATATACTTTAATCCAAGAAAATGCGCTCAAACAGAATCGGATATATTAGATTCTGCATGTTGATTAAAGCTAACAATGGTTTTTAATCAATGTGAAAGAAAGAATTTTCATTCATTATTCATTAAATTTGACATGTATAAAGGAATTGATATCACTAAATACAAAAAACGGAGCAAAGCACAGATACCATGAATAAAAGATTAAGTTAAAGATTGAGTTAGATTCCGTTTCTGTTTTATTTTATGAAGCCGAAATGGATTTTTCATGTTAAGTGGACGAGAAAAAGGATCAATATATTTTTTGAACAGTAATTTATTTGATTCTTTGTAAAGTATGGTTATTTCACAATTCCACATTCATTATAAAAATTTTGGCTATTTTTTAAGAAAAAAATAAATAAATTAGAAATTAAAATCAGTATATTCTTAAAAGGTGGTTCTAACTTGATGAGAAAAAAAAACTCAGATTTTTCAAAGAAAGGATCATGTGACAAAAACTGTCAGCCGAGTCGCACATTAAACACATTTTACTTTATAGAGAGATTGCGATCTGTATATATATATATATATATATAGCATACATAAAACCTCTGAATAATGCACACGTAAAAGCTCAGATTTTATCAGCTGGTCAGAGGTAAAATGTGCCCATTTACAGGTGTCGATATCAAACACAGAGTCCGTTAATCAGAGATGTGCGCTGTTTAGTAGTATTCTTAATAGAAGTTCCTATGTATGCATATATATATATATATATATATATATATATATATATATATATATATATGTAATATGAAACTAATAAAAAGTAACCTATTTTACACTATTAAATGAATAAATAAATAAATATTAGGGTAAATTCAGGTGAGATGCCGTGTTGCACAAGATGCCTTAAGTTTCATATACGCCGGCATTGTACTGAAACAGCGCTGAGTTCAAGGAAAGGGTTCCATACTGATACTTAAATTTCTGTTTGCGTTCTTTTTAAAAAAATTAAGTGGTTTATCTTTATTGTAATTTAAATCTTAACGCTTCAGTTAAGTGCCAAAAATATTTCATGTGACTTCTTTATTTGCCTATATAAGTCTTACTTTAGAAGACTTATATAGAAAACCACTTATATAGGCATAGAAGGCACCAGAGAAAAACAATTTGATGATTTTAGAGGGTACTAATACCTGGACATTCGATAAAGCATAAATGGTGGCCAATTACCGCTTTTTGAAATATTAGATAAATATTTTAAAATATAATTTTTAAAAAGCATGGTCTTGTAATTGATTTTTCATACATTTTGATACAAAAACAGAGGTGTGTTTACAATGGTGAAGAAATGCATATTTTTTAATTTTAGAGCTTATTTGTAAAGGAAAAAAAAAATTATATCACTTATTCATTATTCAGTGAGTGGGATGCTAAATCGTCCGATATTCTTCATCGTTACAATTGCAGATGAGATGCAATAACAATGCAGTTAATGATTACTCCAAACGACAACAACTAAAATATATCCGACTGACTGTAAAAGTAAAACAACGCAATGTTTTCAACAGAAAAAAAAATAAAAATGAATATTAAAAAATAAACAAAAAACAAAATGCGTAATGTAATAATCTTTTATAATTTAATAACTTAATGTTAGTTAAAATAATTTGGGAAGACACGCTGAAAACACTCTTAAAATTTATTGTTAAAACAGAAAGTAAGAGAAATTCTCTGTAAAATTAAACTAGTTCTGGATTAAATACAATTTAGTTTTTTTTCTCAGTCACCATTTTGCATACATTTCCCTTATATTACAATTTTAGTGCAGATCTTCTCTCGCGGTATCATAAAAGACATACTTTATACTCAATAAAAATATATAGTAACATTAATAATATATATTCCACAACGAAAAAGCAGGAATTTATATCATAAACAAATATTTTTCGTTGTTGTATTAATAAAAACATTCAAAATACATAAAACATTTTATTTATATGTTTCAACTCTTTTTAATTGAGTCATCTTCAGAGTGTAAATAGACTAAAAAGAGTTGAAACATGTAAATAAAATTTTTCAAAGTATTTTAAATGTTTTTATTAATAGAACAACGTCTTATAAGCAAAATATTTATTTATGATATAAATTCCTGCTTTTTCGTTGTGGAATATATATTATTAATGTTACGATACAGTTATTAATGGACGTAATCAAGGCTTACTAGTGTTATTTTTCACATCAATAAAAATAGATCCTATAGCTCAGCAAGTAAGATTCTCTTCCTCTGTCAATAATTCTCTGGTTCAAGTGCAAAGATGGCTAGAAACAAATTGTGCTAATGTTTAAAAATACGGCAGTTCAAATTTATTCGAAAAACTCAAGTTATTTCAAGCTGGCTGAATATTGAATGATTCACTATTTTTAAATTAAGTTATTATCATTAAAAGTAAAGTTACTGAGTCTTCGGAATTTTTAACTATATTAAGTTATAGAGTCTAGTCTAAATTTACCGAATAACTTCTCTAATATTTAACAAAATTTCCGTTTTTAAAATTTCTGTAATTTTACATAGGATTTAAGGTAATGGAGTAACCGCAGAATCTCTGTAATTTCACGGAATTTTTTAACAAAGTGATGAGAAGAAATTCTGAAATGACAATTTAATAATTATTGTTTTCTCGTATTACTTTACCTTACAAAAAAGAAAAGAAATATTATTTTTCATTAAATTCAGTATATTTACGTTTTCTTTCAAGCGTAAATCAAAATGGTGAACTTTGCATAACCGAAGAATAAAAGAATTAGCTTATTCAATGTAATTCTCGTATTCAATAACTACATGAATTGCAGAAATGAAATTTGGCGTGATTTTTAATGTAAAGGTTGAACAGGTGTTTTATTTTTATTAGATTTTATGACATTAAAAAAAATACTTCCTTGAAACATAACACAATTTTGTCTCATAAAACTCGAATTTTAATCTAGACGAAATTGTGTGCTCTCTAACTGAATTTTTTTTCTCCCTTTATTACGCATGCCTTACTTTTCCTGCATGGTATTACCCATTTCAATTTTTAACATCACCATGTAAAACTTTCAGAAAAGTTAATTTGAGCATAAATTCTTCTTTTCTTCTTTAAAACCAGTTTTCCGTTGCTTTGGAATTTGAAGATAACTATTTGCAAATGCACAAAGCTTAAATATCTTTAAATGAATATTCTTTTTACTTAATTCATTATTAAAATAATAATGTTTTTATTTGTTGTGAATATTTTAGTTACAAGGAATTTGAAAATTTATATTTTAACTATATCTCATTTTTATGGGTACATTAAAAAGAATACACTAAAAATATAAAAAACATAGATAATTATACAATATTTTATTTAACATTGATAAATATATTACACCAATTTCCGTAATTTTTATGAGAGAAATTAAAAGTGTATGTTTTAAATATATCAAATTTTAAAGAAGATATTAAAAATAATACACTAAAATCATTTGGAACATAGCAAATTATGCACTGTATTATTAAACATGAATAAACTCGAAACTCCGATTTTTGTAAAATAAATTTTAAGAGTTAAAAAGACGATTTAGCGGCACTCGGTATATTAAATAATCCACTTAAGAATAGCAACTTCTATCCTTTACTCTCAATAAACTGTCAAATATACAGATAGAAAGCAAAATGTCAGTACGTTACATTTGCTTACGTTAACAACCTGAATGCACTTTGCAGATACCAAATGCTATACATGCTGATTTTTCATTTTTTAACAATTTTTGAAAATATCGTAATAACTTAAACAAATCACGCTTCTGAATGAACTTTAAATCAACAGAATTCAGTTTATGAAATCGGAGGAAATAAAATGTTATGTATATAGAAAGAATCTTTTAATGCTCTTGGATAACATAAAAAAAATAAGTGACAAAATTTGTCATTTTATAGCATAAAATATTTTATTTTCAATCATAAAAATGATTTTTTTTATTCGATGTTATTTTATTAAATGTTACGATGATTTTTTTGCGCAACATGATAGATATAAACATGTTAAGCTAAACATTTAAAATTTTGGAAAGCGGAAAATAATTGTTTTCTGTCATAACTGGTCAATGTAATATCTGAAGTATAGCCTTTACTACATTATTTCAAATTAGACATTTTTCTTACATTTTAATAAATAAACTAGTCTGTATTGCATGCATGATAAAAGTAGTTCACGAAAACAAAAAGAAATGAAATAGTTTTTCTTCAAAAATAAATGCAATTTCTCGCACTGTATTTTTTACGCAAACGAAAAGCAAATGAGGTATATACTCAGATGAAAATTATCGCTGATTTTGAATTCTGTTCCTAAAGGCATTTCAGTTTTAGAAGTTTTGTAACCTCATTAATTATTGAATTGTACTCTTCAGTATAGGAGAAAAGTAGTGGCTTATTAAAGAATTTATTATTTGAACTAAAAACATAATATCACGCTAGAGAATTGAATAGTTCAAGAGAAATTTTAGCATTTTCGTAAAACAAATAAATGAGCTACGGAATTCTTGAGAGTTTTTCCAAACTAAAAAAAAAAGTGTAATTTTCATAAAGTAATTTTCCGAGAAATAGCTAAAAAACTCATTGAGTCAGTTTATAAAAATTTGCAATTCACATTTAATATTTTTTATTACGGTGCGGTTAAATGTGTTAATTACTATATTATTATATTTCATGTTATTTGATTTTAATTTAATGAGACATTTGTAGTAACTTATAATAGATTACAAAATTTAATTTCTAAAAGATTTATTTCTAATTTGTTTTCAATTTCAGTAAAAATATTGAGATTTCCTTTCTTAGTAAAAGTCTTAAATTTTATACCTTTAAATAGAACGCTTGTATACCGTATTTTGTCGTTTGATGCGGCATAAATACAATTAAATGCATGCGTAATATTTTTCAGATTTAATTTTTACAAATAATTATTGATCAGTATTTATGTAACATAAAATTAAAATCAACATATATTTATTATTAAAATTTTAAATTTTCATTTATTTATAATAAAATGCGAGTGAAGAAAAATGTAGGGAACGATTCTGGTGTGCACCATTCTGATCTGCGAACTGACCGTAGCTAAACGCCATGTGACGCTTAATTGAAAACAGATGCTGAAATTTGACAGCTAAATGATAATTTCTTCCTCTTGAAATAATATTTGTTTAGCATATTTTTATATAAAATATGTATATTATACCTAATTATGATGCATAAAGATAACAGCAAAAGTGCGAACTAATAAGATTTTTATCGTCTAAGAGTACGATTATATTTTATCGCCTTTGAGTGCCGTCTCATCCTCATCATACAACTTTAGTGCTGACATCTATGAACTATTTTAGAAATATTTTTGAGAATATTATAAAAGATTAAGCCTTCGCCCTTTTGGAAAATTGATCCTGGGAAACAAAGCACTCGCAAACGTGCTTTTAAACCACTGGGCTACTCATCTGTAGCGGAATAGAAGTTAAAATTTAGTTTATTAATTTTTTAAGATGTTAGCATTTATCTCCTTAATTTTTTAATTTTGTTTTCTATTATAAATAAAATAAAATTTCCACCCCCCCCCCCCGAGTTGTAATCTATATATAAGATATTATCATAACTGCATCAGTCAAACTGAATTTTTTTTTCACATTCTCTTAAATAATAATTTTATTACTAATTGACGGATTCTTCTTTTGTAAAACTTTGATTTGTTTCTGCGGTTATATAGACTTTTAACACAAAAAATATTTTGGACTTTCTTTTAAAATGTGGGTTAATCCGAACAAGACCAGCAATAAAAAAAAGTTAAGTCAACCCGTCCAGAACCCGAACCGCAACGACAAAATATAGCACCAACCCGACGCGGGTCGGGTTTTGGTTAAAGTGACTAACCCGACACGATGCAGAACTAACCGCAAACTCCAAGTCTACAAATGAACGACTCTGAGTGATCCATAAAAAAAAGAAAGAAAGAAAGAAAGAAAAGAAAGAAAGAAAAGAAAGAAAAAAAGGACTAATATCCGATTCTTTTTAAAACTATTTTTTAAAATCTTATTGAAGCCTTTATGTATTTTGAAATACATTTTTCACTTTAGTTAAAAAAAGAAAAAGAATGATTCTTAAACTAACGAATTTTTCATCAACTAGGCTTAGGATGACTTGAACTTATGTTAACGTATCATCTACCGGTATCAATATAAATGAAAAAGTTTTCGATAGAATATAATGTTTAAATAAATAAATAAAAAATGCCGAAGTAATATTGTAATTAGAGATCATTTTTAAAACGTTTCCGTTATATAATTTCAAAATATCATTCAACAATTATAAATAGAAAAAAATATTACGATTTATTTGCTAAAATTTAAGATTTGTTTTATTAATTTTTAAAGATATTAACATTTATCCGCTTAATTTTTAAAATTTGTTTTGTATTATAAGTTATTTTTTCAAAGTGTAAATGATACACGAGATGTTATGAATACATTAGCAAGACTGAAAATTACTATTTTTTTTATTTTAATGTTTTGTGAAATCTTCAGAAATTTTGTTTTCCTTTGCTAATTATTATTATTGTTGTGATAAATACTGTTGTTTGTTTTGCCTAATTGTCGAAATATTATTAGATATATAATATTCAGAAATTAAATTTCAAGTTTAAAAAAAAACTCATCAATTGTATTTTTAGAAACAGAATATTATTTTAAAATATGCTATTGTACAATACGAACTTTTTAATAATAAAATCTTCATTCTGTTTCTTTATATTAAATCTTATGAAAATGAAATCATTACCCGACCATTTTTGACGGTGGTTATAGACTAGTTTTATAAATAAAATAAAAATTCTGTATGCAATTGCATTAAAATAAAGAAAAAAATTATGTATAAACTGTACCTGTTACTCAAAAGGTCTAAATCTCTAAGTAACAATGACATATACGCATGGATTTTCTATGCTCAATGTCGTTGTTATGAATGCTATTCGTAAGAGATGTAATACTGTTGTTTGTAGTTTTAGACACATACATAAAAACATCTCTCGGCACAATATTAGGCACTGAGAGTAATATCAATTTTTCTCCCTTTTTTATATAGATGTAATTTTTTTAAAAAAAATAATTTATACTTCATTGCAATAAAACATTTTATATTATCAAGATTCTGCTAATCTATTCTCAATAGTTAAGTAAGAAATTAACTAGGTAAAGATAACGCATAGTAACACTTTCATTCAAAAGAAAATAAACGAGAAAATTTGTTAAATGCAAAAGTGTTTCTTAGATAATGAAGAAAAAAATTGTTACTGGAAAATGTTGATTCATTTGAAAGAGTGCTAAGTAGTCATTCATTAGGGAGTACTAAATGGAAAAATGATTGCTTTCATATAAAAAATGTACAGGGGATTAAAAAAATGAAGTGTCAAAGGAAAACCCATTTACTACAAACAAAGTTAATCGGAAAATTAAATTAGGAAAAGTAAAAAAAAATGTATATATCTATAAAGAGATGGTATATATTTATAAACAGAAAATAAAGATAATACATTAAAACTTTCAATTAGCAAAAAAAAAAAAAAAAAAAAAAGTAAATTCGTTTAATGTCAGTACAATGCTGAGATGATGAAAATGAAAATGTTACAGAAAATTTTTTATAGGATTTAAACGAGTGCTAAGTAGATGTTCCACGAGGAATATAAATTCCTAATATGATTACTTTCATATAAAATGAGTACATGGGATTTTAAAAAAAGAATTTATTAAAGGGAATTAAGGAAGTTAAAGGAAAAATAATAAGCTCGAATCTCCAAGCATGTCTCGATAGTTTTCTTTTTAAATTTGTCTGGTATAAATTTCTCAATTTTTTACCCATTCCTCTAAATAGTCCGATATTCGGGATGTGGCTTGGGTTCTGTCGAACTGGCTTCAACTAGAGCGTTGGATATTCTGATCGAACGTAGAGCGCATGCAAAAATTATAAATTCTCGTCCGTATTAATAGGGATTAACGGGAAACATTTAATTCAAATATCGAATTAAGGAAAGTAAAAAATACAGGTATCTATAAATTGAGGCCCACATAAAGTTTTACGAAAATATTTCAAAATGTCATATTGTTTTTACGTTCTCTCAAAATCTCCAAAAAATTATTTGATTAGTTTACTTAAAAATATACACCCTAGCTTCTAATTGAAACAAATTCCACAGTAACGAGGAATCCCTCACTACAAAATTCAAAAAGTTCCATTTTCAATTTTCTTTAATCGCAATATAAAATAATCCCGATTTAACGAAGTACATTTTATTTAGAATATTTATTACAATGGAAAATCTCCATCGAGCGCAGTTCTTAAAAATCATTTTTAATACCCTTTTTAACACCTTACAGATCATACATAAACCGATACAAATACATAATTATTAATAATCCTTAACCATTAAAAAATAATTAAATTTACTATTTTTCAAATGCAAAATGTATATGAAAACATTCAAATTAATAAAATTATTCGAGTGATTATTATTTTTTTAAAGTGACGGGGGAAAAACTACTCATAAATTCGTTCATTTACGTTTCGAGCTTTATAACAGGGTAGTTTTTGTGTAAATTATTATCTAAATTAGACGTGAAATCTAAATTTGCGTCAGGTTGGTTAATTAAAATGGAAGCTAGCGCATTAGGGAAACACTTCATTATCTTTTAAATATTTTTATAATACCTGTCAAGCTACATAAGTGCAAAAAATGGTAGAGCCTTTTTTTTAATTATTCTTAATAAGCAATTTCTAAAATGACGATAAAAAAATAAGTTATTTTATTTTTTGATAATTACAGATTACTTTTAAAAACAATAATTTAAAACGTTGATTATAATAAAAAATACTGAATTTAAGAATTTTTTTGCATGCAGATTTGGATTAGATTTATATGCAGATGGACACGGAGCGAGCATTTTTGTTATTTTGGAGTTTTACGGGCAGAGGATAATTTAACAAGTATTACTCTTTTTAATCTTATTTCTTTGTTGCAGGTAATGGAGGAAGCCTGGCAAACGCTTCATTAATTTTACTTAATAATTTTTATATTATAAAGGATTTCTTTATATTATAAGGTATATTTTATATATTATGCTAAATTTTTGTTTTTGAAGAGTTTAAATATATTTTTTTATTTATTATTTTGTGTTGATTAAATTGTTTTTAGTTTGTTTTCTTCTTAAATTTGGCTTTTTTGTTCTTAATATTATTTTTGAATGTAGGTTTGGCAGGTATTCGGAAACCTGCAACTATTTAAACTTTTTTTAAAAAGGGGGGTGGGGTTAGACTTGTATTTTCTCCCTCTGAATAGAACAGACATACTTTTCTTGCTTGTATCTTATTTTTGTTTATTAAATTGTTTATTGAATATTTCATAATTATTTGTTTAATATGTAGATATGCACTCTATCCCTTAATTTCTATACTTGCATTTTTTACATATGAAATACACACACACACGCACGCACACACACATATATATATAACATACATTCTGTTATAACAATAACAATAAAAAAACATGAGACTTGTTTTATAAATTCCTCTAAATCATAAATCGTATTACTAACTATTTTTCATACGTAGAGAAAAAGTTATTATGAAAGTTTTTCTTTTTTGTATCACGACATTTACATTATGTAAAGAAAAGTCACATAAAATTTATATTATTCACTTACATAGACGTTCTTTTTTTAAAGTATGCATCATTAATCCATTTTATTGTACATTTTTCCATAAAAAAACTAATATTTCATAGAGTTTTTCAAATTTATAGTAATGTTGTAATCGTGGATAATAAATAATATAGATTTGCTTTCTCGTGTCTATAAATACACACAATATTGCGGTTCAGTTTATGACATTCAAAGAAAAAAATGTGTCGAAAGAAATATGATAAAAAGAAAACAAAGCTGATCGTAAGATTATATCTATGATGTTTGTTGTAACTTTTATTGTTGTTATAAATCACTAAAAATGTCAATACATTTAATGGTTAGAAAAGAAGAACGTATTGCGGATTATCTGATGTGATTTAAAGATTTAATGAAAAAACATAAAAAAAAATAGTGTAATTGTAAATAGATCTAAATGAGAATTAATTAAATATAACGGTTTTCAATCATTCTAATAATTATTCAAATATTCAAATAAATAAATTCCCATTAGTAGTTATAGAAAATGATCTGTATGTTATGTAAAATATTAGAAAAAAACAGACATATGTTTAATTGTTTTCTTTTTAAATATATTCTCTATCTTTCTCTTGTACACTTGAATACTTTTTTTTTCATTGGATGTGTTTAATTCATTTTCTATTTGTATTAGAAATATTTTTTCCATGGTAAAACAAAATTTCTCTTCTCGAATTTTTTTTTCTTCTCTACAATTCAAAATTATTCAAATGTGAAATGTTAAAATGGGAATATAATTCCATCATGTTTCAAAATGAAGTTCTTCTATAAATATATAATATTTTCCACTTCACAAAATCAAGCATTTTCTTGAATGAAAATAGTTTTATGAAATTTAATAATAAGTTCTAACTATTTACTTAAAAGCAAAATTATAATTATTTTTTTTCATATAAAATATATGACGGAATAAAATTTCGCCTTGCTTTTAACGTAAAATGAATAATGCTTACTTAAAAGGCGATTAAATAAACAATTATAGATGTTAAATTTTTATTTTATTTAAAAATCTTAGTTCTTTCGAACCTTTTCCAAACAGGTTCTTCCTCAGAGAATATTTTCACTAATAAAATATTCTTTTATTAATGAAATGAATGAATTATTCATTATATATATTTTTTCATTTTTGGAAAATAAAATTTCAATATAAAATAAAGCTTTTGCATGGAAATATTTTTTAAAACATTAATCAACTTTTTTGCTACGGCACTACTTTGCGGTACTTTTTTGCAACATTTTTTGCTAAAAGCAAATAATTTTGTATGTGTAATAATAAAGGACTGAAAAAGATAAGAGAATTAGGATCCCGGCTCACAACCCACTTGCTGCAAAATTTACAAGTTTCAATACTTTGGAATGCTGCATAATTTCGCATTTATGAAGAAAATCCGGGTACTATTGTCTGAGAGATGCACGTGACAGAACAAATTCGATTTTTACTTCATTTTGTATTTAAACTCGATTCCGCAGCATGGATGCTTGAATAACTATAAGAAAATCACTGCAAGCTGCTATCCTCAAGGGTGCTGTAAATTGTTTCATGTCTAGGAAAACTCGTTTGTCTACTAACTGTGGAGTGCATGCAGCAAAAAAAATTTATTTTTACCTAACAGCATCGATTCTATAAACGTTACAACATAAGCTTTAGGAAAAATCACTGGGTTACTCTATCTGCTACCACAGTTTCTGTAAAATTTCTAAGCTGTGGTCTTTATAGTCGAAGTGCGAAAGCACAAAACCCTGAGTCATCGAGTACATAAAAAAATCTTTATATTATGGAAGAGTAGTCATAGGGTAATCTAATGATCCATGCCTGCCGGAAGTGAAGTGGTACATAAGCCAAAGATTAATGCAACTAGTGGCTCACTCGTAGTTCTACCATTGTGTTTGCCGTACAATTAAAGGTGCAAAAACACGGAAAGCTGAGTGCAGGAACTCATAATGCTAAGTCTACGAGTCAACCACTAGTGGAATTTATTTTTGGCTTATGCAACACTTCACTTCTGGCAGACATGGATCACTCGATTCCCCTATGACTGCTTATACTATGACTACTCCCCTATAAAAGATTTTTTCTTGTGCTCGACGACTTAGGGTTTTGTGCAGTCGAATCATAGACAATTAAGAAAGCAACAAAAATTTATCATGTATGGGAAAAATCATAATTCTATTGGCTTCGTGATACATGTAGCAGAAAAAATTATTTTTACTTCACTTTTTCTACGAATGTGATTTCCCAGCAACGGTTCTTGAAAAATTATACCATAAAAAGCATGAAAGATATTTTTTATACTGTGATGCAATGAAGATATATTGCCTTCGTTCATCACAATTTTTTCATTCCGCCTCATTATGTAATGCTATTTTCTTTTATTATGTGCTAAAACCAAGTTATGCTAAATCTACATACATTTATTAATAACGTATAGTGAATCTTGAAGATAAAATTTTTTAAGGAATATGTATGTCTAATAAGTTATGTCTAACTCAGATAAATTAGAGGTTTTGAAACGTTAAGACACATGCTATATTAATTTTGATGAACTAAATAAAGATATAGTCACATATTTAACAGTATAAATATAAATTTATTATTTTTATCACCATAAAGATTATTGTAAAAAGTAGAATGCGTATAACATTTATTGTTCAATAATTGGGACACACATAATAATTTAGATAAAATGCTGTCTAAGAGCAATCATTTGTTAAGTTTTCAACTGCGGTATGAATCTTTAAATAGAAGAGATTTTTATATAGTACTGTTGTGTATGAATTCTATAGATCACATGCAAGGATGCACAAAAGGTTTGGAGTACATTTCTTTTTAATGACGAAAATCGTTGAAGGTGAATATTCTATCACTATACGTTTCCTAAGTGACTGTATTTTATTTTACTCTATAAAATGCATACAAATGTATGGATTATATACAGAATAGCACAAAATAACTCGGTTGTATTTTTTTATTACAGACGACAATTGTTGAAATTGTTTTCACAAATGTGTTTCGTGTTTTACATTATATTATCCTTAGGCATTATGTTTCGCATAATTAAAAGGATAAATTCTGTTACAATATTCTGAAAAGGTTGGAAAGTGACTCGTAATCTAACCTTTACGGATGTTTTTTCTTGGTTGTTTAATTTACTATACATTTATTTGTTAATTCTGCATTTATTTGATATTCAGCGAAACATTGTGAAAATGCTTTTGTAAAAGCTAGAACTTTTTTCACATATAAACGTTATAAGTATAAACATTTTCCAATAATTTAAATTTAAAGCATAACTATTATTTTTAGTGAAATATAACGAGGGTAGCTGATACCATTTTCAAAGAAGAGGATTTTTTAAGATCAAAGAATGTTTCATTGAAAAAATGTTTCCAAAATTTTTCCTCTCAGTCGCTATAGAAATCAGTATTTCAGTCCGGCGTTCCATATCTGGAAGGCAAAAGACGGATTTTAAAAGTTTATAATCTTAATAAAAGAAAGAATAAATCCAAATATCTTAAGGGAAGATACATTTTCCGGAAATTTTATTAAACCTATGCATAAAATTTATTCATATAAAATAGATACTTTGACATGATAAAACATTTTCTTTGATGATTTTAACACCATAAAAAGATACAGAGAGAATGTCTCAAAATAGATTTTACGTGCTATAATTATTATACTCTTTTATTAAAACTTCCAAACATAACTGATAAGCGTTTATGAAATAGTTTTGATTGTGAATCTTTCTTTCCGTCCACCCGTTGGTCTGTCTGTAAGTCTAGTTTGTTGGCATACCCGTTTCCCTTCGAAAATATATTTATATTTCCAATAAATTAATATCTGTTATTGGGATTTATTATGGAACGATTTGTATTGAAAATGATGTATGTATCATTCACTGTTCATTTACAGATTCAGTCAAAAGAAGTCTGCTGTTTTACGGACTAACCAGAGAAATAATTTGTGATATATTCTAATGATTTATATATGTCAATCACTACAGGCATTTACTTTAAAATATTGTGCGCATATAATTTATCATACATTTACAGGGACATACACAAGTATTTGTCTACAGCACCTGTAATGAAAAATCATTGCTAGAAGCGTGTTTAACGTTTTTTTTTCTTTTTTCTTTTTTTAAACGTATCTATATTTTTATCTTACGTTTGGTGCTTAAATTCCCAGAAATTAATTCCTGACCATTCAACAGATCTTAGATACATTCCGTTAATTCACGAAAATTACAAAATGGGATTGTTTAACAGTACTGTGCGTTGAAACTCAATTAAATTTTAGCACACTATGAACATACGGTGACAAAAAATATTTAAAAAAATACTAACTCAAAGACAAATTCAAATACAGGTTTCAAACAAATTGCGCTAAAAAGTTCATTCTTTTTTCAATATAACGGTGTAAAAGTTAAAATTCGAGATTTTTAGAAGTCTAAAAATTCGCAGTACCGAAAACTGTAAAACTGAAATTTTATGTAACATTTCTTTATGAATGGTCCAGGAATATTACCGTTTAATCCATGCCGTACATAATGTATGACTCTATTACTCCGTAACCCACTTTTTAATCATCATACAAATATGTTTTGTATCATTTTTTCAAATAAAGAATTTAATTATAAATCGTTAAAAATATTATTTTTCAAATGGTCCATATTCCATGAATTTCAAATGGCATTAGAACATTTTTGTATTTTAATATTTAAAGCTAATTATAAATAAATTAAAAATAAATAATAATTATAAAAATTTAAAGCTTCTTCTTCAAAAGATCACCAAAGGTGGTTTATTGCCAAATAGCCTTCTTGGTTACATTTGCAAACAGTGCCATAAAAAAAGTCTTGACGATTAAGCCATAATCTCATTGTTTGGATGTAAGATACAAGCGGCAGGTGAAGGTTTCTATTACGCTTTAATTTTTGGAGTGATGGTACCTTCAGCTTAATATGATACAGATTTCTCCCATTATTATTTTTTTAGCTCTGGTAGTGATTTGAAAAGAGGCATTTTTAAAATTCTTTTCTCTTTAAAAATAAAAAGGAAAAAAAAAATCTGAGGCACATTATTGACGCAAAAAGTTTACGGTTTTTAAACAACTTCGTGATTAGACTTCATTACAACAAAATGTTTCTATAAATTGTAAAACATTAGATTTACAAGCATCAGGGCAAACTATCTATGTCCTAAAAAAAGGCAAGGCCGATTTCCCACATCGGCCTTGAAATGAAAAATCGGTTCAAAAAGAGCAAAAAAGATTTCAGTCAAATCTGATCTATATTTTTTTTAGACGTGAGGACCTTTTCATACAAACTGTAACAACAGCAGAAATAAAAAAAAAACATTACTAATTAATGTATCAGTAAAGACCTTCAGGCACAAATTTATACAGCTTACTTATTTATTTATCTATTTATCTATTTTACTTTTTTATTTATTTTATTTCTATTTATTTATTAATTTTTGCTGGCACCACATGAAGTACAACAGTAATGTTATTTTGTATGTTCGAAACCATGCATGCAAAGTGTCTGTGAAGTTGGAAGAATGAAACATTTTAAACGCTTAAATGTAGAAAATATAAATACAGAAAAAAAATGTTGCATTTAAATAAAAAGTTTTAATCGTTTAATAGTTGTTATTTACTTAAATTACGAATTTATGTTGAGTCATCAGCTTATAATTTCTAAAATAATTGCTTTAACATTTTTTTCTTATTATTTACGTGTTTCGTTAAAGAGATAAAGTAAAATTTTATATTGTTTTAAATAAATTACTTAACTCCCACCAAGCGTAAAATGTGTGTGTGTGCGGGAGGGAGGGGGGTATACATATTTCGGTTCGATGCCCACTCCAAACTAAGGTGTAGGATTATTCTTTCTTTTTTAAATAACAATATGCATCGTAGTTATGAAATTACGCGTTATTTTAAAGAAAAATAGTAAATGATTTTTTAAAAAAAGTGTAAGAAAGAGTAAAAGAGAGTGAAAAAAAGTTGTTTTTACTTTATTAGTTATTTACATTTTGAAGATACGTAAGAAGTATTAATTGAAAAGCGGTTCAGGAAAATTTACGAATGATGATGATGGAGTACTTTTTTGAAATACAGATTTTGATTAAATATTCCTGCCATTTATTTTCAAAAGTTACCTTTTTTTACATTTTTATGCGGTTCTCAAGTTTTATAAAATATATTTAAGGACATTTTTTGAATTCTCTTCCGAGTAAAACTTTTACGACCAAAATTCGCCAAATTATGATACTTTATTTTTTATAAATTTTTGAAACTAGCCTGTGATGAAAATATTTAGTATATATACAGCTATATACATATAAATTTGGTAATTTTAATATTGTAAAATATGTACCTGGTGTTCTAAAAAATGCTGTCGTAACTTTTTAGAAATCAGTAGTAAGCAATTGATTACAGTTCTTCAAGTTATTTTTGCTATAGAGAAACGTATGAAATCGCGGATTTTTTATTACTACGGCTTTTATATTTGTTTATCATACCATCAGTAGATGGCGCCGTATTGTGCCATATTATCATAAAAATATTATAATCAAAAGTATAAAAATCGATCAAACATCGCTTCGTTTTTAACTGCCTCTTGGATTAGTCATTAAATTATCCCCAAAATAATGCTAACATTTTTGAATTAGATGTCTCGTCTTATCATTCTTTAAGTCTGAGATATTTAATTGCTCTATGTCGGTGATATTTGGAACTAAACCTCAGAAACACATTTAAGAATTATATCATATTGCTTTATTCTTCATTAATAATCCAATAGTACTCAGAATTTGCTTCTAACTAATTTTTGAAGACGTTTAAAGCATTTCGAACAGCTGTAAAGAGATGGGTTATTGCACATTATATTTTTCATACTCGAGTAAAGATCATTATAGTCTTCAATACACTATATCAAATAAATTATCACTAAGAACACTACTTATTGAAAAAAAAAAAAAAAAAAAAAAACATTTAATTCCATTTCAGTTTATGCTTGTTTTTCTCTTTAAATCCAAGTTAATAAGATGTTTCTTGAAATAAAAAAAAGAGGAATCATGGTGGAATAAGAAAAAAGAAATATTGAAAGAGTGTTATATCTTACTTGACACTGTGCCAAAGTTACATAAATTATATATAGGGGGAACTGGGGTACATTGATACACGGGGCACATTGATACACCCCCTCTACCGCTCACAGGGTCATTACAGGAAGTTTCACAACAGCTCCAAAAGGTGATGCTAGTGTATTCAACTACATACAGAAAATCTTGGAATGATTCAGCAGTTTGATGAAATGGGACGGGCGATTTATTGTTTTTGTTGTTCAAAAGTAAATTTGAGTTGTACAATTGAAATGCTATTATACAACTGTTCCAGTATTTTCAACCAAAATGAATACTCTCCCTGGTAAGTACAGCTACTCTTTATCAGTTCCTCATTATTTATTGTTAGATAAAATATGAAGTGTTGGATTTGAGACTCATTTTATTCAAAATCGTTGTATGGGGCACATTGATACAGTTTATGACGGGGCACATTGATACAGCCTAAATCCTTTAATAGTTCATATTTTCATTATCTTTTATTATTTTTTTTACCATACACTCCTTAATCCAACCTTTTTTTCACGAAAAATTTCTAATATTAGTTTTTATTGAAGTGAAATAGCTCTAATTTCTTTATATTAGAACATTTTATAGTATTTCTGAAAACAGAAGACGTAGGAACTTACCCAGCATCTAGTGCTAGTAGAACTAATAAAAGAAAAGGACGGCATTCTGGCAAATCTCGAATTTATATCGATTCTCCAGAGAAAAAAAGTATTTTCGACATGAGAAATGTTAAGTAAGAGAAACAAACTGCAGAACAGAAAATGATACTATATTACAAACAGAATTTTTAATATAATTATCCTTTATTTTCTGTTTATGAACCTATTTATAAACAGAAAAACTGGTAATTTTTTCATCTTTCATAAGAAAGAAGATAATGCTGGAGTTTAAGTGCTAGATATGACAAAGTTACCACAGCCAACAATCAGACAAGAAACAGCCAGAACATCAGGTCATAATATATTTAATTTTGATTGCTTTAATATTGCTTAAAAATAAATTGTGGTTGATTTGAATTTTTATAAATAAATATAAAATGGTTTTCTAACTCATTTTTTATGAAAAATATGCATTGGTATTATTTTGTCGTCATTTTTCTTAAACGTATCAATCTGCCCCGGGGATGGGGCACATTGATACAAATGACTTTTTTTGATTTTTTTAAAATTACATGCAAAAATACTACATAAAACAATGATTGTACATTTTTATAACATACTACACAAGTTTTGCTGTCACCTCATGGAAAAAAAACTTGAATTTTCTCCTTTCTTGACACCAAAAAAAAATCTTAGAAAAAAACTGTATCAATGTACCCCAGTTCCCCCTACAGGGTATTTCGCTACCAGACCGACAAACTTTGAGGGATGATAGTGGACATGAAAACAAACATTATTAAATAGGAAACCATGGGGCGTAAACGTCTTCTGTAGGAGCTAGGGGCCATTAAAATTTAAGGTCCAAAATTTCAAACGATGATAAAAAACGGAAAAAAGGGTCGATTCGTTTGCGGTTTTCACTGAAATCATTCTTTATATCACGATTTTTTTAGAAAAAAAAATTTAAGGTTACATTCAAAAATTGTCGATAGAGGGCGATTTAGACTTTAGAGTAACGAACAACTACATTTTACCCTTATTTTGTGCATGGGGTTGAAATTATTCTAAAGTTTAAACTTTAACTTAAATTTTAAGCCCAAAATCGGAAACATTGGGATCGGGTAATTAGCAAAAATTGAACTGTGAACAGAGGGGAACATTTTAAACGCTCATAAATATTGGACAAAAAATCGATTTCGTTGCGGTTTGCGTGTAAGTCATTCCCTTGGTAATTATTTTATTCAAAATGACGTGCAGCTTTGGTGTCCTCATTTTTTGATAGAGGGCGCTTCCAACATGTCTCTGATATTTCAATGGCAGTACTCTTCGGTGTTTTACTACCAGACTAACATACTTCCAGGAAGTGTTAGCGATGAAAAGACGACTCGGAATCACATAGGAATGTCACGTTGGAAATGCATTTTTTGCGAGTAACGGTTAAAGGAAGCAGAGAACAGAAAACAGAAACAGAAGAGAAAGAGCAACACGTCAATGTGACAGAAAACAGTTTATTTAATGTTTTACTACAAAAGGTGTTCTAAATAGGACCAGAAGTGGTCCGGCATGCTTGAGAGCGACGTCACGTAGAATTCCTCACGCTTTGAAAGAGTCTTCACATCTCTGATAGTTTTCTGGCAGATACAGAAATACCAGCTGCGAGGTCTTCAACTGATGGTACGGGAAATACGTACACCCAATTTTTCATTTGACCCCAGCAGAAGAAGTCCATACATGATAGGTCCGGCGATCTGGCAGGCCAATGTACCGGGCCACCAAGACCTATCCACCACTGTCCGTATGTTATTTTGAAGTGTCGGTAAACGTCATTGGTAAAATGTGGAGGAGCCCTATTGTGCTGTTCATCGTTCAAATACTTCATTCTGCTACCTTTGGAACCGGTTCGCGAATGATCACTTCAAAGTGATCGCTGCTCAGGCGCATTACCGTTTAGCGCCATTTACCGCAAGGAAACCGCAGCGCCATTTACCGTCGCTGTTAAACTTGCCGGACCGGTCGTAATTTCGAACACCTTTTCTAGTAAAACCTTTAAATAAACTGTTTTCTGTCACATTAACGTGCTCTTTCTCTGCTGTTTCTGTTACTTTTTTTTCTGCTTTCTTTAACCGTAACTTGAAAAAAGGCATTTCCAACGTTACATTCCTATGTGATTCCGAGAACGTATAACAAGTATAATTCGTATTCGTATAACAAGATTTATATCCATTTTTAATACCTATAAAATATCATAAATAAATTGGCAAAAGATCACAAAACTTTGTTATATACTTTGTGCAAGATTAACAAGTGATCAAATGATTACAAATTAGTAGGCAAATTCTTCAAAAAGCTATTATTTGATGCTTGGAAAGTTTATTATATTTTAGTTAAAGGGACTTGGGTTTTAATAAATTTTTATATACTGTAATGTTTGACTCTTATTAAATGTTTTTAAGGCCAACAAGGTAAAAATATAACTTTTGAAGGAAAATAAAGTACAATATTTTTTCTAAAACGCTTCAAACAAAATATAAATAAAAATTTACAGTATCACAAATGTTTGACAAACAATGTGGTTATAATTGAAGTTCCCCATTAAAGTGGTCATAAAATGAAAACTATTGTATCAAATATTATCAAACTTAGTAATAGTTTAAAGGGTGTTATGGAAAATTATTTCCTGTGAAAACAAAATTCAAATACCCACCAAAACTGGCACGGGGGTGGGGGGTTACATCTCTCCTTATATACAGAGGGGTACCAAATTGTAGAAACGACACAAAATGAAAGAAATATGTTCACTTTTGCTATGTAAATGTGTAAATCTTTGAGTTAAAGTCAAATGCACGATATTCCCTAAAAATGAAATAAATAGTTTACAAAATATATAAATACCTATTTTAATTTGCTGTAAAATATCTATTTTTAAAAAAATACGCTGACTATATTATGCTGAATATCTCCGAAATTTTCGCAAAATCATACTCTATGATTTTTGCTTGTACCTGATTTAATAAAGCATTTAAAACAAATTATGATCTTATTCGTTTGTTTCGCAAAACATTTTGATGATATAGATAGAATAAAATACTTTCAGACAAGACATTTTTGCCTTGATAGTATTAAACACATTCGATATATTTAATTCTAAGAGTTTTTATATATGAAAACAATATCAAACAATCAAACCTATGAGTTTGTGCCTTTTTCAACTTCTTCATTCCTATAAAAAAACACGCACAGAAACACAAATCTACAATACAAAGAGCTGATTTTTATTGCCATCTATCAAATGCAATCCTGAGGAATGCCGCAAGTAATTATCTGTCATGAGTGCGTTTGACCTATTTACAAACTTTTCTTTTTTCTTAAGACAAAAGGAAGTAGTGTGCATATTCTTCTATCTAGAATACGAAAGCAATCTCGTTTATGCGACCATATTTTAAGAAAATGAGATCGTTTCCTTTTAGTTTACTTTAGGATTAGGTATATGTCATATGTAAGTAGCATAGTACAATAAAATGATAGAGTTCAACGTATTAAAGATTCCTAGTATATTGAACAGGTGTATTAAACGGAAACTGACTTCTGTGGTTTATATTCAGTAATAATACGTGAGTGTTTACGAATTTTTCTAAATTTTCAAATTTTGAATGCTTTAGCATTCAAATAAAAGCATTAGGCATTTTAGAGCAGAAAGAGTAATTTCTGCCCTAAAAACAATAGTAGTAACGTACTTGCTCAGAAATACAGGGTGTATTGATTCAATCTGCCTCAAACTAGTATTTACAACTTAAAAAAATATGGAATTGTATATTTTGTTGATATTATGCCAATAGAATTTACATTATTTCGTGAAAAAGTCAATAACAATAACACGGAAGATGCTGAAAGCTGCACAGATTTTTGATCACACCATATTTGTAATTTGAAGCATAACCCAAGTATTACTCGGGTTTCAATATTTGGGTGATGATGGGATTAAGTATCTTAATAAAGGAATTCCGAATTCCGTTTTCGATATAAACTTTGCTCGTAAACCACTAAGTCAATTTAAGTGCTATAACAAATAGTGTGATGTGTTTGATTAAGATATAAAAGCAATAAGTTGTTTCATAATTTGAAATAAAATGTGAAAAAAATTTCACTTGAACTTTGTTTGTAACATTTACTATTTAGATTAGGTTAAAATTCAGTTACAAATTTCTGGTATGTACGAAAATGGAAAGAAATAAACTTATCTTTTAATTAAGAGATATCTGTAACATTCCGGTAATTTTTCATTCTACAACAAATATTTCTTTATTTGTGATAATGAGTTTCTTATTTTATATCTGTAAAGATACATTATAAAATTTGGAGATACTGTAACATTTAAGAGGCCTTGGTAAAATGTGGAATTTTTAAAAAAATTTCCAACATTAGAAGATACATTTTTGGATTAATAATAAAGGCTTAAAGACGAAAAATGATTCCAGCAAGAAATTATTAAATTTCAATGGTCAACTTAATTTTTTTTCTGTTATAAATATAAGTTAATTTTAAAATGAATCTTCGCGTACTATTAAAAAATTTTTGAGATAATTTATCTTTAAACAATTTTTAGAAGTGTGCTACATTATGTCAAGTGTCGTGTTTTAAAAGTTAATTAGTTTTGGAGAAAAATATTTAAATGTGCGATTTTATGTTAAATTGCTGGAAAGTTTCAATTGTTTTACATTTTTATGTGTACAATCAACCATTTTACTTTATTTAAAATCTGATACTTAATTTATCAAATAGACAATAAGGAACTACGAAAACAAATTGAGTAAATTCAACAATATCAAAAATGTTTTATGATTTTAAATAGACCTATTAGTAAAGAAAAAAAAAAAAAAACTTCGAAAAATTACTTTTTAAGTGAACTGGATTGCAGCATTTAAAGGGAAAAATATGTAATAAAATTTCTTTAAATTGAATTTTAATACTCTGATCTTTGCAAAACTTCACCAGAATATATTAGGGATAATGAGTCCAATTTACGTCAGAAATTAGAAAGCCGATATTTTTGTCATTTTTCGCCTAATGAAGAATACTAATTACATTTAAACTTTTAAGACAAACAAAATAAAACTTTGTGTGCATAAAACAGGATGCTTTAAACATGCATTTCCAGAGTTTTTGTAATGTAATATTTACACCATTATGTGATTTTTTTAAATCTTAGAATATAGCGACTAGCACTTTTTGAAAGTTCTGGTATCAAAGCATCTAAAGTTCCTTCAATCCATGGATGAGAACAAACCCATTAAAAGTTTGGAAATTTTGAGCTATAGTATAATGCCTGAAATTTAATAATAAACTTAAGGCCTGGTATTAAATACATCATCTTCTGGCCCCCTTTATTTTTTCCATCCATGAAATAAGGTAATCAGTAAATAATTATAACTATAAAATCGAATGTCTATGTAAAACAATAAAGTTTAAGAGTAGTAGATTTTGTTTAAATATGATAATTCAATTCTTATCTTTGTAAATATTGTTAAATTACGGATATATTGAGAAAATATTGACCTATAACAGGACATATCTCATAGAAACTTTAAAAATATATATAAACTGTAATTTAGATCGTGTTATTCTTAATCAAATAAATAATAGTTTACATCCACCAAAAATACTAATGTTGGTTTTTCACTATTAATTTCAGTTTTCGTGTAATATCGTAGGATATTTGAAGTAATTCATAAAAAGGATCAAATGGAAAAGACTAAACTATTATATACAGGGTCGATGTATGAGGAACCAGTGCTTACAAAAAAGTACTGGAAAGGGAACTTCGTGAAAAATCGTGAAAACTAATTATTACAAGGAGAAGAGCATGATGAACATATTAAAACTGAAATTACTTATAGATATATGAATTACAGCATGAATTTTTATTAATATGCAATTTCGAACAGCAATGATATCACGAAGCTGTACTTAATGTTGCTACAAATGAATGCAATGTGAAAGGAAGTAAACATATTTTGTTTAATATCACTTTCATGATTTTTAAAAGTGTTTTCCAGACCATCATATTTAATAAAAGAACGCATTTTTATTGGAAATTGGTACTTATACCGTTAAAATGATATACCATTTTTACATAAATGATCTTCAGATTTCAAAAACGAACCCAAATATTCTAAAGTAATGGTGAAACATTTAATAAGAAAATCTGAAACATTTAGTTGTGTTCATGATGGTTATTCAGGAAGAACTTCAAGCAAAAGCAATATTTAGGACAAAGAAAATATTTGACACATCAATTGAAATCATATAAAAAGGGGCAAGCAATTTTAATTTTGCAATTACATCTCAATAATCGTTTTAATCAAAATATTTCAGTACTACCTGGTTGGAATAGTACAATCTTTTTTTTTTTTTTTTTTTTTTTTTTTTTTTTTGAGTTCGATGTTATATTAATATATAAATTATTATGAATATGTGATTCATATATTTTTTCTCTTGATTATATAATTTATTTTTCTTCTTTTTAAGTTTGTAGCAGTGACAATATATAAATATTTGACTACCTTAGATAAATAACAATCTAAAGATGAAAATGCTTTCAAAGATTTGTAGAGATTTTGCTTGTACTTATTCTTAAAAAAATAGTTTTTAATAATAAAACTAGGGTGTTTCTTTTAAGCAGAATTTAAAATTTGTAAAGCTTTTTTTAGAATTCTAAACAAAGTCATCTTAGCTAATATAAACACAAAATTCTTGTTTTATATTTATTCATTCAAGAATACACATAAACGAAGAATGCAAGACTTACTTTAGTTTTTAATGTTATTTTTAAGGTTTCAAGAGTTAGGTTTTCACACAAGGCTTTCTTTCTTTTTATAATATTCTAAAGTATACAGTTTGAATAAGTACACTGCAAACGTGCTAGAACGAAAAACTTTTATATCACCATGGGAAACCTCAGAATAAACCAGAATTTATTTTTTTAAATCCCATAGATTTCGTGGTTTATTTCATATTTCATTTAATAAAGAACAAATTCTGCTAGAAAAATCTAACCAGACACAAAAGTTTGACATTTTTTATTACAAACTCGGGAGATATGTTTTAAAATTTCTTTAAAAATATAAAGTTTTAAATAAGAATTTAGAAAATTTTTTACCGTTTTTTCTGCTCTTGGCAAATTTCAAAAAAGGTTGGCCACCTAGCTTAAATTATAAAAAAGTTCTTTGCTAAATACGGTGAATTGTACCCTAAAGTAATATTTACATTTTAATACACAGTACATTTTAATGTACAGCACTACATACTATATTTAGGAAATACGTTCGAAATGAAACAGCGATTGTTTGATCTAGTTAATATTATATATTATGTAATTAAAATTATATAATAATTATTATTAAATATGTTATATAATTGTGGTGGTTACTCCATAACCCCCCCATATGTTTAGTATAATTCATTTTTATTAGCCATTTTATTTCATATCACCTTCCTTTTTATTAATGTTCTCAATTTAAATTTAATTTCGGTTTCGTTTATTTTCATTTCGTCGCCTGTAATGTTTTCTTTCTTACTTAGCTTTCGAATGTTCCAAGCCGGTAAAATTCTGTTTGAAATCATTCCTTCCGGTTTTAAATTTGTTCGAGAACATTCTCGCTAGTTCTTTTGGGTGGAACTTCCGTTTATTCGGACACACCCCTAACCTATCAAATTAAATTTCACAGGTGACGTATTTCAAGCCGTTAAGTACATGGCCACCGGCTTTGGCCTCCCCTCTTAAGATGGTTATCAATTTTATTCTTATTAGTTACATATCTTTTCATACTGTATATTGTAATTTGGCTTAGTTTTTCCTCACCCCCTCTGTTGCTCTCTGCCAAATTGGCGTATTTTGCATTTACAATAACCCTTTCTCTTTTTCCCCTGGGCTCGCGGCCACCTGCGTCAGTTGCGCCGATAGACACCTGCTGTGATGGATGCAGTCGTATGATTGAAAGTTTTTAGTGTAATTTCGGGGCCGAGGTGCTCCCCCGTTAACGAAGGATGGAACGGTTTTTTTTTGTTATGTTGAGATTATTACGATGCTGATTTTTAAGTGCGGCAAAGAAAAAGTGCTGCCCTCAAAATGCATCTAGGAAAGTGATGTTGATTTCTGTTAAGCAACGAGGAGCAAACCTTTTGTTTCAAAGGATCCTGAAAGTATTTTTGTTGTGTACTCTGTTTGGATATGCGTATTAAATGAGATGACGTCGTGAAGCCTTTTATGTGTTGCTCTATTGATGCCACTTTTAACTAAAGAAGGTTGTCGACATGTTTATTCTAAATGGTTTTATTCTTCATCTTTTCGTCCAAAATTTTCGTCAAATATTTATGTGATCAATTCTTCAATTGTGCTTTTATATGTTCTCAATCCTCTGAAAAAACAAGCAGAGGTGAAGAACGTGTGCGTTAAGAGGTGAACATTTTTTCTTTCATCAAGAGAAGATATTTGATTTTCATAAAGTTTTTACTTCATTATTTTGCCAAATTTTATATATATAATTTTTGATTACTCACGGGGCGTTATGAAGAAAATATTGGTTTGTATCTATGCAATATGAAGTATAATACATTTTATTTTTTTTGAAAGTTCATATTATGAAAGTTGCTCTTTTTCAAGAAGAAATAATATTATATTCTCCTTTTATGTCATGAGAAAATTTATAATTTACATCCTGTTGAGATATCTAAAATATATTATTGACAAAGAATTTTTATTGCTTAGAGATAGCAATTGTTGTGATTAGCATATATTATGATATGTTTTTTTTTATGAAAAGAGAGATTAATATGTACGAGTCAAAATAATATAAATATGTGAAGAAATATTTATTCATGAAAAAAGTAAAACAAGTTCTTCATGAAATAAAAATAGTTTTCTTCAAATTTTGTGTGCATAATAATTTCTTGTTCCTATTGTCTGGATTTATTTGTCATCAACAGCCAAGGACTTGACAGGTAACTTTTTTTACCTTTTCAATTTTATATTTTTTAACTTTATGTTTGACATTTTATGTCATCATGGATAAAGAATATTTCTATTGTTTTTTAAGTGAAGTAAGGATGGTCACGTGGGTCGTTTGCAGGCCACCATTCTCCGCGATGTGCTGTCATTATCACGATCACTTTGGCCTAATTGTGGGTAGAGGCAAATAAAAAGTGCTTTTTCCACTTTCAAGTAAACATAACACTTATTTCCTTTGGTGCCGTGACCAGGATTCGAACCTGGGTTATTGCGTAATATGTGGTGGTTACTCCATAACCCCCCCATATGTTTAGTATAATTCATTTTTATTAGCCATTTTATTTCATATCACCTTCCTTTTTATTAATGTTCTCAATTTAAATTTAATTTCGGTTTCGTTTATTTTCATTTCGTCGCCTGTAATGTTTTCTTTCTTACTTAGCTTTCGAATGTTCCAAGCCGGTAAAATTCTGTTTGAAATCATTCCTTCCGGTTTTAAATTTGTTCGAGAACATTCTCGCTAGTTCTTTTGGGTGGAACTTCCGTTTATTCGGACACACCCCTAACCTATCAAATTAAATTTCACAGGTGACGTATTTCAAGCCGTTAAGTACATGGCCACCGGCTTTGGCCTCCCCTCTTAAGATGGTTATCAATTTTATTCTTATTAGTTACATATCTTTTCATACTGTATATTGTAATTTGGCTTAGTTTTTCCTCACCCCCTCTGTTGCTCTCTGCCAAATTGGCGTATTTTGCATTTACAATAACCCTTTCTCTTTTTCCCCTGGGCTCGCGGCCACCTGCGTCAGTTGCGCCGATAGACACCTGCTGTGATGGATGCAGTCGTATGATTGAAAGTTTTTAGTGTAATTTCGGGGCCGAGGTGCTCCCCCGTTAACGAAGGATGGAACGGTTTTTTTTTTGTTATGTTGAGATTATTACGATGCTGATTTTTAAGTGCGGCAAAGAAAAAGTGCTGCCCTCAAAATGCATCTAGGAAAGTGATGTTGATTTCTGTTAAGCAACGAGGAGCAAACCTTTTGTTTCAAAGGATCCTGAAAGTATTTTTGTTGTGTACTCTGTTTGGATATGCGTATTAAATGAGATGACGTCGTGAAGCCTTTTATGTGTTGCTCTATTGATGCCACTTTTAACTAAAGAAGGTTGTCGACATGTTTATTCTAAATGGTTTTATTCTTCATCTTTTCGTCCAAAATTTTCGTCAAATATTTATGTGATCAATTCTTCAATTGTGCTTTTATATGTTCTCAATCCTCTGAAAAAACAAGCAGAGGTGAAGAACGTGTGCGTTAAGAGGTGAACATTTTTTCTTTCATCAAGAGAAGATATTTGATTTTCATAAAGTTTTTACTTCATTATTTTGCCAAATTTTATATATATAATTTTTGATTACTCACGGGGCGTTATGAAGAAAATATTGGTTTGTATCTATGCAATATGAAGTATAATACATTTTATTTTTTTTGAAAGTTCATATTATGAAAGTTGCTCTTTTTCAAGAAGAAATAATATTATATTCTCCTTTTATGTCATGAGAAAATTTATAATTTACATCCTGTTGAGATATCTAAAATATATTATTGACAAAGAATTTTTATTGCTTAGAGATAGCAATTGTTGTGATTAGCATATATTATGATATGTTTTTTTTATGAAAAGAGAGATTAATATGTACGAGTCAAAATAATATAAATATGTGAAGAAATATTTATTCATGAAAAAAGTAAAACAAGTTCTTCATGAAATAAAAATAGTTTTCTTCAAATTTTGTGTGCATAATAATTTCTTGTTCCTATTGTCTGGATTTATTTGTCATCAACAGCCAAGGACTTGACAGGTAACTTTTTTTACCTTTTCAATTTTATATTTTTTAACTTTATGTTTGACATTTTATGTCATCATGGATAAAGAATATTTTTATTGTTTTTTAAGTGAAGTAAGGATGGTCACGTGGGTCGTTTGCAGGCCACCATTCTCCGCGATGTGCTGTCATTATCACGATCACTTTGGCCTAATTGTGGGTAGAGGCAAATAAAAAGTGCTTTTTCCACTTACAAATAAACATTACATTATATTTCCTTTGATGCCCTGACCAAAGCGTCAGCTCAAACACAACACTTAAATTTCCTGTGGTGCCGTCACCAAAGCGTATCCAACATTCCATGACCATCCATTTTTCCTTTGCCACCATCATATTTTTGTTATATTTATACATATTGTCGTCATTATCTTCAGTTAATTCTTCATTATTTTTCAAATTATTTTCTTCATACATTAATATTATTAATTATATTATTATTGAGAGTGGTGCAGTAATTAATTGCAACATATTGATTCTATACTGAAATAATATTTTTCTGGAGCAGTGCATGATATATATATAACATAATTTTTCCATATATATTTTTTCTTGTCTTGCTATATTTTGCAACTAATATATATATGCATTATTTAACGGAGGTACTGGTAAAAATTATTGTTCATGCTAAGATAAATTATTCTTCTTGTCATACATATAATAATTTATGTTTTGAGCCATATTATATATAAATATTTACATAAAATATTTGGGTCTTATATTCTTCATATGATACTAATATGTTAGTATACGTTTTCTTCTTTTTTTTTAATATATAAAAATGGTTTATGACGTATATGAAGGTCATCAATATTTTAAATAACGAGTCAATTTATATATATATTATTCATCACAAGACCAGTCAATAACCAAATTTATCATGTCATATATTGAGCTCTTATATTAAATTTTTCATCATGCCTCCAAAAGCCAAACTAAATATTGCAATCCAACCTTTCGACGGTAACCCTCAGACTGTAGAATTTTTCTTCGATCAATTATCTGACTTACAGGAACTAAATAACTTTACAGACAAAGAACTTTTTGTTCTTTTTAAATCAAAACTTGAGGGCACCGCCTTACTCTTCTTTCTTGAAACTCAGTCACAGCTCAAGAACTCTAATTTTAGTGAAATTCGAAAAGCATTTATAGACTATTTCTTACCCACAAAAAAGTCTGTTTCTCTAAAATCTTTACAGAACTTGACCTTAGATTCAAATGAATCAGTTAAAAATTTTGCTTTTCGGTTGGATAAACAACTTCGACTTGCTTATCCAAAATTGGATCTTTCTGCTCTTAATTCATTAAAGTTTACTCATTTTCTTGAGGCTTTACCTAAGCAAATCAAACGTAAAATCTTAGAAGAAAATATTACGTCCTTCGAATTAGCTCTTGAACGAGCAACTTTTCTTCAAAATATTTATGACTCTCCCCCTAAAAAATCTTATGAAAATTTTAATCAAGCCTATTGTATCGATTCTGAAAATGTCCACGATAATTCTAGTAATACTCTTCATAAAACTCCTATAAAGCATACGAAGGATAAAATTTATCACAATTCTCAAACCAACTACTCTCCTTTACAAACTCAAAAGGACAGTTCTCATACTTCTCGTAATTTTCAAAGAAGACCTAGGACATTTTCGCCTTCTCCACCGAGACAAGAGGCTACAAATAAACGTAACAATAATTTTCGTCATCAAAACTTTCACCGGAAACGTCCTTATCAACCAACCTTTGACAAATATTCTCACAAAAAAAATTCTACATCCTTTTATCACAGACGAGATGTTGTGCAGTGTGCGTTCTGTGGGAAATTTAATCATCGTATGGACTCATGCTACAAATTCAAAAACATTATTGGTAATTCTAATCAAAACTCTTCAACTCAGGTTTCGTCTCACCCTTACAGAAAGAAAAGCCACACCTCTTCTTCTTCTGAAAATAACAATGTTTATCATTTAAACAAATAAGGGAGACTGGTTCTACTGACCGCCTTCTCTCCCGTAATTCTCATTCAGGGTCAGTACACTTTGTCAACAACAACAAACATCAACAATTGGACAAACGCTCGTCAGTCACTTTAGTGTCATCCACAGCTGTCCAAACTTCTCCTATGACATCTAAATTTAACAAATCTTCTTGTTCATATAATTCTTTGCCTTCCAAACAAATTTTTCAAATCAACGATGACATACAAGAAAATCATGTCATATGCAGTTCTTTTAACAACTCTTATGTTCTTCCATGCATCCTAATAAATCTTCAACATAATGAAATCGCCACATTAATAGATACTGGATCAAGTTTATCTCTCTTGGATGAAGAATGCTTTAATAGCATTAAATCCAGGCTTCATTACAAATTTTTATCCAGGAATGTATCCGTGTCAACCATAAATTCTAAGGTTTTCTTCAAAGGATGCATAGAGATAGCTTTTAAGATTGATAAATATTTTTTTCATCATGTATTTTACCTTACAAAAATTCAAAATGTTCACTTTCAAGCCATACTTGGCTTTGAGTTTATTAACAAGCATTCTATTACTATTTCTCCAAGTTTTAAGTCTATCCTAATTAAGGACAAACACATTCCTTTTCAAAGTTATAATGAATCTCCTACTTGCTATTTTATGAATTCTGAATATAATTATGTGAATTCAAATGTACCATATTCTCTTGATGCACACAGAATGCCTTCTTATGAAAGGCCTATATCAAATAATCTAACGAGTGATACTTACATTGATAATACTTGTGCAAATTATGATAACTCAAGTTTACAGTTGTTCAATAATTATACAACCTATCCTTATAATTATAATGTTCAAAATAATGGTTTGTTTACAAATAATATGGCTCATTCTGCTATGAATTTTCATAATCCTTATATTGATGGTCATTCTACTTATTTTTCTAATTATTTTCCAACTGATTATGCTAATGTGGTGAATTATGTGTCTACTAATGATAATAATATTCCTAGCAAGAATTTCTCAGCTGAGAATACTAATGATGGTAACTATTTTGGTGAAAAGCAAACTCATTTAAGTATTGGTGACAAAATTTTGGTGAGTTCCAATATGGTACAATTACTCAATAGAGAATTAATACCTCCTAATTCGTTTGTTTATTTACATGTGAAGTATCTGAATCCTCCATCTGAATATTTTCTTTTTAAACCCAATTTAAAAAACAAGGGTCTGGTATTACATGAATCATTACACTCAAAATCTTCCATTCAAAATGATTTATTTTTGGTTGTATGTCAGAATATTTCAAAGCTCGATATTCATTTAAATAAAAATTCAATTATTGGTGAATGTATCAATGTAGATGAAAAAGATATTGAAGAATACTCTTTTGATTTAGAATTTGAAAACGAATATTGTACTTTAATTTTGCCATCTGAAGAGATTAAGAGAAAACGTATTCAAGAATTATCTCCAAATGACTTTGATCTTAAACATTTACCTCCTCATGAAAGGGAAGCTTTAACAAAATTATTATGTAGTAAAGCGCTTGCCTTTTCGAAATCTCTTGACACTTTAGGTCATACTGACCTGGTCAATCCTCAGTTTACCATGTTAAATTCTCATCCAGTAAAAACATTACCTTTTCCTGTACCTCAAGCACTCGAGCAAGAAGCTCTTGACCAAATTAATCAAATGTTGAACGCTGGTATTATTGAGAGGTGAAATTCATCTTGGGCGTGTCCCATGCTTCTTGTTAAAAAAAAGAGAACTGATATGTCTAAGCCTCAAAAGTATCGTTTGGCTCTTGATTTAAGATTGTTAAATTCCATAATAATTCCATCTTCATATCCTCTTCCTAGAATTCAAAATCTATTGGTGCAGTTGTCAAAATTTAAATATTATACAACTCTTGACTTACCCTCTGCATATTGGCAGATTGCTGTACCTAAAGATATGCAAAATAAACTTAGTTTTACTACTCCATGGGGAATTTTTACATATTTACGTTTAGTATTTGGCTTGAAGACGGCCGCCAGCACTTTCCAACAATTAATCGACTCTGTGATTCAATTATCTCAGATTGACTCCTGTTATGCATATCAAGATGATATAGTAGTGGGCGCTAATTCATTTGAAGAAATGTCCATGAAACTCACAAAGCTATTAGACACTCTCATTGCTAATAACATTACTCTGTCTCCTGAAAAATGTGCATTTATGCAAACAAGCATTAACTTTTTGGGTTTCCAACTCACAGATCATAAAATTCTTCCTATTACAAGTAATATTTCAAAAATTACCTCCTTTCCAAAGCCTAAAACCAAGAGGCAAACAAAGAGTTTTATCGGCTTGTGTTCATTTTATAGATCAATTATACCTAATTTTTCTAAATTGATTGCTCCTCTCATCGAAGTCACCAAACCTAAAAATAAGTTTTCTTGGAAATCTGAACAAGAAAATGCATTTAAAGAATTACAGGACATTTTCTTTCATAAACCTATGCTCAATCTTCCTATCTGGAATGAAACATTTTATGTTAATACAGATGCCTCAAAAACAGCAATATCAGCTGTTCTTATGCAGAAATTTGATGGTGAACTAAAACCTATCTCCTATTATTCTAAAACTCTATCTCAATCAGAAAGACACTACCCTGCCATCAAATTGGAACTTTATGCCATTTACAAAGGCATAACTGCTTTTAAATACTATATTTTTGGTCGACCCTTTATTCTACTATCTGATGCCAAACCACTTAATAATTATAAAAAAGCTACATCACCTGCTGATATTACTACTCGTTGGATGTTAGAACTGTCAGAATACTCGTACACATTCCAACATGTTCCAGGCAAAGAAAATGTCTTGGCAGATTTTCTGAGTAGAACTCCTCACATTCCTACTGAAGATCTCAATAATAATCCAGATCTTATTTCTTCACAAGAACCTCTACCTATTGTTGATAATCAAAACGATTTACATAATGACATTCCTCACTTTCCATGTGGTTTAGTCGACAAAATCCACCATACATGTCATCTTCAAAATGACTCTTCACTTCTAACTAAGGATAATAACCAAGATCCTTTATTAGAAATTCTTGATCACACCATCTTCTCTGAACAACAGAAGGACCCAAAAATCAAACAAATTTATGAAGACCTTAAAAATAACAAAAAATCTAAAAGTTTAAATGGCTACTATATTAATCCAAGTAATGAGTTACTTTGCTATAATGGTCATTTCTCTTCAGAAGATATCGAGCTACACAAAGCTGTTTTACCTCTATCACTTCGAGCAAAGGCCTTAAGAATTGCTCATATTACTCATACTGGAATTCATAAGACCATTGTTAATTTAAAGAAAAGATTTACCTGGAAAACCCTTGTTTCTGATACCATTAATTATGTCAACTCTTGTGAAATTTGTTTAGTAAATAAGAATCATAAAAAAAACACTGCTCCATACCTACCTGCACCACTCCCAACAGCTCCCAATCAAAAGGTCTCTATGGATTTACTCGGCCCATTGAGAAATCGTCAATATGTGTTAACAATGATAGACCATTTTTCTCGTCATTTAGAATTATATGCCTTGAATAATATCAGTGCTGAGTCAGTTACAAAGGCTTTATTGCATTATATTTCCACTCATGGAAAACCTGAATTAACTCTTACTGATCATGGTTCTCAATTTACTAGTGATATGTTTGCATATTTTAACAAAAAGCTTGGCATTAAGTTGGAACATAGTTCTGTAGCCCATCCCCAAGCTAACGGTTTAAGTGAACGTGTCAATTCTCAAATAAAATCGTCTGTGAACACAATGGCTTCACAAGGATGTGATGTACCCACTGCTCTAAAAATTCATCAATCCATATATAACGCTACACCTCATCCAGCTACAAAGTTCTCCCCAAATCTTCTTCATTTTGGCAGAGAAATAAATGATATTTATTCCAATTATAAATCTCAAGTTTCATGGAAAATTCTCAACACTGCATATGAAATTCATAAATTGATGGATATTATTGAAAAAATATACTATCAAGCTTACAAGAATAACGAATCATCCAGACAAAAGGTGTACCAAAAATCCAGAGAAAAATTAAAGTTTTCCAACATCAATGTTAATGACATTGTTTATGCAAAATTTCCTACTGTGTTTAACAAAAAGATACAAGGCCCATACGTGGTCAAGAAAATAATTTCTCCTGTGCTCATTCAAATTCAAGATCCCAATAATAGTCATGCTTCACCAATGTTGATTCACACTAATCGAATCTTGAAGCCTCAAAAGAGAAATGAAGCACTGCAACATCCTTCAGTTTCTTCAAAAGGTGCATCACATGATCAACCAGCTGTTGATAATGCATCCTCCACTCCTGTGAGACAACACTCTTCTATTCAAGTTTCAAATCATGATGCAGCTTGTAATACTTCTCCTCAAATTCTTTCTTCTTCTAAATGCCAGCAAACATCTTCATGTTCCAGTAAATCGGTACTGTCACAAGCTCCTCCTGATGGCACTCATACTGGTGCTAAAAGCAAATCCACTCAATATAGAAGTTATGACCTTCGCCCTCGCAATCATAAACTGTATAAGAAATAGACTAACTCTCCTTTTACTTTTACAGGATGACCATCGCTTTGTAGTATAGTCAGTCGAAGCTAGCCGCACTGATTTTTCCAGTAAGAAGAACTACTATGTAATATTTTTTTTTCTTTTCTCCAAGCTGCAGGCAGCTGTTATTATTTTTTTAAGTATTCTTCTCCCTGGTACAACTCAACGGTCATCCTCGGGATGTATGTATGATTTTTAATAGTTTTATTAGTTACTGCATTTATCTATAAGTCATAATTTTTACAATATATACATATAATCTCATGTATGCCATACTTTTAAATTTTATAAGGTCTTTAATTACAATAGTTGATAAAAAAAAATTGAGAAAGAATTTGTCTTTTATATCCTTGTTATAATATTATGTCATTATTTAAAGTTATTTTGACAAATGTTTCATTCTAGTAAAAAGGAGAAATTGTAATTGATATAAGGTAAACATAAAGATGAGTACTCATCAAATTATTTTCCCTATTGTGTCTTTTCCTTACAATGCATGCATACTTTAACATTTAACCTCTTTTAAAAAAAGAAAAAGAGAAAAGAAAATGCATGATAAACTTATTCATACTAATATTTCTTCTCTTCTTGTTGAAATATAGAAAGTGAATGACTCACCATAAGTAGTATATAATATTTTTTTTTGTATACTTTTGAGTGTTTATACTTTGGATCCAAAGATGTTTAATGAGTCATTATATATATTTATATAAAGCAAATTCTTGATTTATGACAAATGCAAAAGTGATCACTTACTTAATTTTTTTTTTTTTAAAATGTTTGAAGATTACAAGTAAATATGTTCTAAATATCTTCTATATAGAAATTTTGACACAATTGATTTTTCTTTGTAAGTTGACATTATCAAGTCATATATAAGATTGACATATTCATATAAGTTTCTTCCTTTTTTCGGAATATTAAACATCTTATGTTTTATGTTTATTTTGAATGAAGTATAGTATTAAAGGTATTTATGCAATTATTGTCAATTTATATTGAAAATGTTTAAGAATATTCCTTTATGAGAGTGTAAAAATTCTCTCTTTGAAAATTATTATATTCACTTTGAAGATATTTTTATTGGAAAATAATATCATGCTTTTATTACCATTCTTTTTGCAACTTAATTAATTTTATTTTCTGTGAAAATGTGTTATTGAATAATACTAAAGTTTATTCATTTAAGATTTATTGAAAGCTTAAAAGGCTATGTGGTGATATAAGTAAATATTTTTTTATGAGAGCCTAACTAATCTCTCTGCACCATTTATATATATATATTTTTATTGTTCAATTTTCAACTTACAAATTCATTCAAGTCATCATGTACTATTTGAAACCATATATTTTATATATAGTTATAGTATGATTCATATACAGTTATAGTATATTTCATTTTTGTTCACAACTGAGAATATAAATATACATATTATTGTGTAATCAAATATTTTGACATTGCTAAAGCATTCTACTGTTATAAGTGCATTGTGCACAGCCTAACAAGAGACTCTTCAAAGTTATGGACTGTTTTTCTGCACATAGACTTTAATTTTTTTTATATGATAGATACCTCTGAAAGAAACTTTATATACCTTTCATGTTAACATTTACTACAGTTGGTATATTTTCATAAGGATTACTATCATAACAGTAATTATTTTTTTTTATTGTTTAAATATCATGTACAACAATTATGTATATTCTTATAACTATTTCTGATATATTTATTTTGTGTATTTACTTAGTATATTTGTACATGTGTTAGAAAATATTGTCTTGATGAAAAATTGTTCATTTTGTCATCTCACCAATATTTTCTTTTGGGGGACCCTGGGTAATATGTGGTGGTTACTCCATAACCCCCCCATATGTTTAGTATAATTCATTTTTATTAGCCATTTTATTTCATATCACTTTCCTTTTTATTAATGTTCTCAATTTAAATTTAATTTCGGTTTCGTTTATTTTCATTTCGTCGCCTGTAATGTTTTCTTTCTTACTTAGCTTTCGAATGTTCCAAGCCGGTAAAATTCTGTTTGAAATCATTCCTTCCGGTTTTAAATTTGTTCGAGAACATTCTCGCTAGTTCTTTTGGGTGGAACTTCCGTTTATTCGGACACACCCCTAACCTATCAAATTAAATTTCACAGGTGACGTATTTCAAGCCGTTAAGTACATGGCCACCGGCTTTGGCCTCCCCTCTTAAGATGGTTATCAATTTTATTCTTATTAGTTACATATCTTTTCATACTGTATATTGTAATTTGGCTTAGTTTTTCCTCACCCCCTCTGTTGCTCTCTGCCAAATTGGCGTATTTTGCATTTACAATAACCCTTTCTCTTTTTCCCCTGGGCTCGCGGCCACCTGCGTCAGTTGCGCCGATAGACACCTGCTGTGATGGATGCAGTCGTATGATTGAAAGTTTTTAGTGTAATTTCGGGGCCGAGGTGCTCCCCCGTTAACGAAGGATGGAACGGTTTTTTTTTTGTTATGTTGAGATTATTACGATGCTGATTTTTAAGTGCGGCAAAGAAAAAGTGCTGCCCTCAAAATGCATCTAGGAAAGTGATGTTGATTTCTGTTAAGCAACGAGGAGCAAACCTTTTGTTTCAAAGGATCCTGAAAGTATTTTTGTTGTGTACTCTGTTTGGATATGCGTATTAAATGAGATGACGTCGTGAAGCCTTTTATGTGTTGCTCTATTGATGCCACTTTTAACTAAAGAAGGTTGTCGACATGTTTATTCTAAATGGTTTTATTCTTCATCTTTTCGTCCAAAATTTTCGTCAAATATTTATGTGATCAATTCTTCAATTGTGCTTTTATATGTTCTCAATCCTCTGAAAAAACAAGCAGAGGTGAAGAACGTGTGCGTTAAGAGGTGAACATTTTTTCTTTCATCAAGAGAAGATATTTGATTTTCATAAAGTTTTTACTTCATTATTTTGCCAAATTTTATATATATAATTTTTGATTACTCACGGGGCGTTATGAAGAAAATATTGGTTTGTATCTATGCAATATGAAGTATAATACATTTTATTTTTTTTGAAAGTTCATATTATGAAAGTTGCTCTTTTTCAAGAAGAAATAATATTATATTCTCCTTTTATGTCATGAGAAAATTTATAATTTACATCCTGTTGAGATATCTAAAATATATTATTGACAAAGAATTTTTATTGCTTAGAGATAGCAATTGTTGTGATTAGCATATATTATGATATGTTTTTTTTATGAAAAGAGAGATTAATATGTACGAGTCAAAATAATATAAATATGTGAAGAAATATTTATTCATGAAAAAAGTAAAACAAGTTCTTCATGAAATAAAAATAGTTTTCTTCAAATTTTGTGTGCATAATAATTTCTTGTTCCTATTGTCTGGATTTATTTGTCATCAACAGCCAAGGACTTGACAGGTAACTTTTTTTACCTTTTCAATTTTATATTTTTTAACTTTATGTTTGACATTTTATGTCATCATGGATAAAGAATATTTTTATTGTTTTTTAAGTGAAGTAAGGATGGTCACGTGGGTCGTTTGCAGGCCACCATTCTCCGCGATGTGCTGTCATTATCACGATCACTTTGGCCTAATTGTGGGTAGAGGCAAATAAAAAGTGCTTTTTCCACTTTCAAGTAAACATAACAATAATAATACATTATTATGTATTATTAATATTAAATATATTATATAATAATTATTAAATATATTATATAATTAAAACATCTCACCAGAGGTTAGGTACAAGTCAGGTAGTACTCGACCCGAACACATAAATTCTGTTTAATGTTAACATAAAACACAGACACAACTCGATAAAGAAATCTGTCAATCCGATTCTGTTACACCCCAACTTCAACCCGAATTGAAAGATAATTAATCCATATTAGATTAATTTATAGCAGGATTTTTCAATCAGTAAACCAATATTATAACATATGTAAATTTTCCATGTGGGTCAAAAATTCCTGGCCTGGATTTATTTCGCCCACATGGAAAATTTACAACTGTTATAATTAATCCACATTTTAAAACAGTTATAGATAAGTAATAGACAGTTAGATATATAACATAATTTTTTTCAAAGAAAATTAAACAACTATACACTTACTAATATTGAAATACACACATTTTTTTTTTCATATGAAAAATATACAAGGGATTCTTTCGAAAAATCATGTAAACCCGGAACTGATCCAAGCTCAAAATATTCGAGTTTTCTCATACTGATGCCGTAACACCTGTGATTTCACGAAAAATATGTCCTTTAATTTTATGCTAGAGTGAGTGATTTTTTATATTTTTGTGGATAATGGTTAAACTAAAGAGGAAATTTTCGTACAAAATAAAAGAAATGGAGGGATACTTTTTTTTAGCGTTAGTGGATTAGAAGACAAACTATGATTCCGATTGAGATTACATCTACAATATATGTCACAGACTAGTATTAAAAGATCAGTATTGATTTTGGTACAAATCAGCCTCAGGACATTTTATAAAGCATTTTAAAATCATTTTTACGTCTAAAAGAATATCATCAAATAATTGTGAGAGTGTATAATTTCTATTATTTAAGCAATGATGTCGATCGTTAAGGCACCAATTGAAAAAAAAAATGATTGTCAGTTTTTTTATTATTTTTAAATATTTATTTTTAAAATTTATTTTTTTTATATTTATTTTTTAAATTTATTTTTTTATATTTATTTTTAAAAAGATAAACTGTTAACAATTTTAAGAATATGTTAAATATTTTATTAATGTA